>VZTH01000070.1:355668-415353 GCA_013397815.1 Aleadryas rufinucha
GATCTAGGCCGGAGCCCGAGCCCGGCCCGGCCCGGCCCCTCAGCTGCCCCCGCCGTGAGGGGCCCGCATGCAGTGGGAAACGGTCACTGGTGTCCCAGGGACTGCACGAATTCTCTGAGAACTTGTTAAGCTCTCCTGTAGACTGACGGTTCCAAAGATAACAGGCCACAGACAAATGAGAGGGTGTAAAGTGCCCCTTTGTACCACCTACCATGTGTTCAGGGCTTTCCCAGTCAAAATCCGCTTTTGCCGTATTCAATGTAATGCTAAAGATGGGGATAGTGCATGGTTTTCATTAGTCTTTTTTGCTGGTATTTTTTTCTTTAAATCTTTGTAATCTAAGTGAATCTCTTGACTGCTGGAGGTCTGAGTCATGGTAGTTGAATGGGTACACTGATTATTTGATAACAGAAAAGCATTTTTCTGTGTTTATAAAAGATGCTTTGACTTACAGCCCTGTGTCCAGGGAGCCATTACTTATTCTATCAGGCATCTCATGATATCTGATGTTTTCACAAGATCTGCTCAAGTCAGATGATTACATGAAAGACTTGCAAGTTTTTATCCTACATTTTTTTTCAGATCACACATTGCAAAGAAAAAATATTTTTTAATTTTCAACTACCTTTTGAATATTTATTGATGCAAATGTACTCTAGTGGGGTACAAGAAAAAGAAGAAAGAAAAAGAATGTGAGGTTTTTTCAAAATAAAACTGCTTTGGGGATGTCTTCTGTAACTAGTTTAGTGACACTCCCCAAGCATGGATGGGCAGTAGATTTGGAGTTACACAGTCCCTTTGTGTTTGAGTAACTCAAGATACTTTAAGGATAGGTTTACATATTTTTTATATTCGTGTATTCAGTAGTTTGCATCCAGACAAAAGGAAATTAAATTTTTGCTGAGCTCTGGTTTAGAAACGCTGTCTGGGAGGATGTAATGCAAATAGTGCCTTCCACCACCATGTCATCACTTGCTGAGGGCACCTCAGCTCCTCCACTGGAGCTCACACTGCTCTCCAGCTGAGCCTGAGCCTCTGCCCAGCTCACTCTACTGCTCAGACCAGGCCTGACCTTAACCTGGCAGCAGGGCAGGTTAAATCTCAAGTGGGCATAAGCAACAATCAGAAAATCTCAACACAATTTTTTAAGAATCAGGTCATCTCAGTGTATATACAACAGAACAGTAAGATGTTACTGAAACACCTAGCTTACCACATCGTTCAAGAGGACCTCAAGCTAGTGAGATCTCTGTGGAAGAATTATCTGACCTGCCCTGGTAAATTCCACCTCCCTGTAGGATACGTACTTAATTTACATACTCATTTGTGGCCTTTTTGACCTCCAGCCTCCTGGCATGACTGCTCCTAGGGCACCAGTGCCATTGTCTTAAGTACTTTTTGGGTAATGCTAACTGGGCAACTGTGTTGCCTTGCTGTCTCAATCCCACTACATTTTTGCATAAACATTTCACAACCTCTAATTATTTAGAAACTTGTAACAGCTGTAAATCTATTGTATCAAAGTCTTAGACAAAATATGCAGTTTATACTTACTCCACAATTTTCATAAGCTTTGAAACAAAACAGGCCACATGATGGAGATGGGTTAATTACAAAGTTTGCTTCTCTAAATATGTAAGTAGAGCTTAAAAAGACATATTTTCTTTATTATAAATGAATTATTTAAACTTTGGTTTTTATTTAAAACTAATATTCTAAAATGGAACATTTAATTTTTTTAATGTATTTAAAATTAGTGATCACTGTCTGTGACCATGTAATCACTAGATGTAATTGCTAGATGTGACTGTGTGATCACTAGATGGATGCTCTTTAAGGTCCCTTCCAACCCAAACCATTCTATATCCATTATTCTATTATTCTGTATAGCCACCTATTTTCTTACTTGCAGTCTTTCATTCTAAATTTTTACCTTTATTCCTCCTCTTTTCACTCTAAGAGCTTGCTGAAGTACATTATAATGACAAAGGTGCTACGATACATGTTTCAAATCAAAGAAAAGGGATGCTGCTCTAGGGTAATGGTCTCCTGCTGGTATCTAAGAGCTGAGAAGAGTACTTAGGTGAAATATATTCCATGAAAACATATTTGAGGTTTGATTATGATTATTTTATTTCAGCTATCTGAAGTGCATGATGCAAAGGTAATTGCATTATTTGATAGATATTCATATAGTAAAGCAAGAACAGCTCCCTATACCTTACTGATGTGCTTATATGTCAATGTATGTCTTTCTTTGATTAGAGACATTTCTGTTCTTCAGATTTACAATTATGTATTTTAATGAGTTTGCCCTCCTGAGCAATGGCATCAGCTGAGGAACACCATAAAGCTCCCTAAACTAAGGCCAAGGCTTTCATGATAGGTCAGCATGGACATACCTCTGTTTAAAAAGTGCCTATTCCTGCACAAAAATATTTTAAATCTGCAGCTCCACTACAGAAAAGACAATGGATTTTAGTAGGCTAAAGTTATTTATGTGACCCATTAAATTTTGTGCTTGAAATCTTCTTGGAATATTGTCGAAAAATGTGTTCCAAACCAGCAGATATAGGTCAGTGTTTTGCTTATATAAGCTTTTTATCTATTTTGAGCAGATAAAAATTATAACTATTATTTAATCCAAAACTATTTCCTGCTTACAAGCCAAATGATTTGGGAAGCACAGTTAAAAAAAAAAAAAAACAAAACAAAACAAAAAACCCTTAAGATAGATGAGTGGTGGTAACCAGATCTTTTGATTCTGCTCGTCTTTCAAATACAGCCTGAGAAATTCATGTCACACAATACCTTCCCCACACCGCCATCTGATGTTTAGTAGGAGTCCTACTTGCAGTTTGTACAGCCACACTAAAATGCCATTGTGTCAATTTTCTCGCAGAGCTAATCATTGTCTGGAGTTTAAGCAAAAGCTTAAAATTAACATTCCCATGTACAAATGTTTGGTCTGGTCAATTGAATCACACCCTAGACTTCATTGATTGTAATAGCTACATTTCTTTTGATGATAGTAATAAATTCCAAAATCAGCTAAAATCAGTCATGAACACACCTGAGGAATGTTATTACCCCTCTGACAATTCTTATTGTTAATAGTTACATTTATTGTTACAAGCCTGAATTCAGTAGCATTTAAAGACTTCCTTCCTGAAGGCAAGTTCAGAACGCATTGCCCTTGATTCTGACCAGGCTGTTCGGCAAAGCCTATTACTGTTCTGCTCCCTCAAGGGAAGGCATTAATGGATGGATCACCTCTTCGATTCCTTTCCCCAAGGATCTGCATAGACTACTCCTATGGCAGATTCCCCCTTTGCTGAAGGTGTTGATTCCTCCAGGATTAAGGCAGTATTCTCTTTCTTGGAGGTACAAATCCAGTGCTTGCCAGAAAACATCCTTTCAGCCTCAACACAAGTTATCCGCCAGCCCCAACCACTGGGCCCTCACCAGAGACAGGTGGAGGTTTCTGTGGTACACGGCTGCAGCTACTGTTCACAGGAAAGACACCCAGGCCTAACAAGAAGTGTGTAAGAGATGGGACCTGGTTTAAAAATACTCAAATGGTATCAGTGAAGTTATTCCTCTGGTTCCCATTTTGCAGGAATCAAGTGCCTTACTTGAATCAGTGAGAAATAGGGAAAGAGTAAATGAAGATTTCTTTTGAAGATCAAGGCAGAATTTTGGGCTATTTAATTAATGTATTTAACTTCAGTGTGTAAACTGGGATATTAATCTCGTGTTAGCCCATGAAGAGATACTATTCTAGGCAATAATGCAGAGCACAAAGTCATGCTCCTACCCTGAAGTGTGTGGCAACCAGAGGACCCTGCCTATTGCTACTTACTATACAGGAGGAAACAGTTGCTTCAAGAAGGAAGGTGATACACCAGAGACTAAGTGCTGGAGTACTTCCCGAAACATACATAGCCCAGATAAGTGCATATTATCTTCTATTATAATCTTTTTTATTAGTGCCGTGTTTCTCACCAGCTTGAAATCACTGCAGAAAGAGGCAGTTTCTCCACAAGTAGGGAAAGATTGTTCATTGTTTTAGGGGAAACACTTCAAGAACAACTGTGCTAGAATATTTATATATATATATACATATATGTATAACTGTTCTTTTTGGCTTTGTTATTTCTTCAGGGATTGAACAAGATAAGATCTGCACTCAGAAGCAGCCAAAAACCCACGCATTACACTTACGAGGGAAGATCACCCACACTGCACAGATCTGCAGTGAGCTTTGGGAGGGAGGAGGCAGTTCAGCAAAGTGTACCGTGGATGCCCTTGCATTGTGGAGGAAGGCACAGGCAATTGGATTTAACCAGCTGGGTGGAATTTGATTTGATTAGCTTTGGCACAGTTTCACATACTCTCAATTCATCAGTGAATGGAGTAACTATATTGGAAAGCTACTGGGGAAAAACAACATTGCCCCTGATGCTACTGTCACAGGCAGATAGAGCACAATCCCATACAGTCTCGCTCTGTGTTTTCCTCTCTTCATTGTCTCCCTAGTTAGTTTTTTTGTGCCAGTGTGTGTCTTCCTGGATCAGGATTGGCTGCCTTTTCTTGGTCTGAGATCTTGGCATGTAAAGAGCAGTAATTACTCCATGGTATGACTTGATGACTACGAGCAAGGGTGGGAGTGCCCCCTCTTGAACAATAAAACCCCTTGTAGAGAAAAGTCTAACTAAACAAAACAAAGTGTGTAAAACCAGGCAGTGCTGCCACAAAGCACTTTGCCAGCTAGAGAGTCTATATGGAGTATGAATAAGAGTCTACTATATTTTAGTCTGTCCTGCCTGTGAAAGATCCCATTCTATAAAGAGGTATTTGTTAGTCTCTTCTTATTTCATACAAGTCTAGGCAAATATAACTTCTTTAGTTTCAATGAAGCTATGCCTAATTTTCACTAAGAATGAGAACTGAACCCGGCCCAGCAATTTGGGATAGCATGTTCATACAAAACCATCTTCTCTCGAATTCATCTTGAGAAAATAAAATGCCCTACTTTTACTAACTGTTAATACCTAGTAATTTCGAGTATTGGTCGTGGTAGCTCACAGTTAAAAACATTTACGTGTAGTATGAGCTTACAAGTCCTGCAATATGAGCTAATATGGGGTAATATGCAAAGGATTGAAGTCTTTAGAAACATGGCTCACCAAAAGAGCATGTTTGCTCATACATTTGCTCAGGCTGAGCTCTCTCTATGAAGAAGAGTATAAGGGAAGTTTATTGCTTTATCTTACAGCTCCCCAGAAGACCATCCTTTTAAAGTCGAATAAAAAAGGGTTTTGTTTGAAGGATAGATCTGAAGAAAAGTTAAAGGTTTCAGAGACAGGGAATCAAGCTAAATATGGTGAGCTGTACAGATACATCTCAAGAATTATTCCTATGAAACACATTCTCAAACTAAGATCCTCTAAGTATTAACATTTCTATTGAGTGAAAATAGACTTTCTTCAGTTAATTTTCAAATCAAGAAGTGAAATTAAAAAGTGAGAAAATTCTCAGTATGAGAATTAAATTGAAGCATCCACGTTTTCAATAGAGAAGTGTCCAGGCATGAGCCTTTTTGATTTTTAGCAAGGTACTACAATTGTGAATACCTGTAGGAACTCATTTGGAACTGCAGCGAGGCAAAAAAATCACCCTTCTCCAGACAAAACCCCCATGTATATGTTTGGAAAATACAGAAAATAGAAATATGTATCTTAGAGGTAAAGAACCAAAAATTAATTAATGTACTTAACAAATGATCAACAGGTATGTCATTTTGAGTGTGTACTTCTTACACATTTTGTTCCACTTCCTCAGGGCCTATATGGGATTAGGCAAGATGTTTTCCTTTGAAAAACAATGCAAGATTGAAAATTATACACGAAAATGGGCCAAAAGTTTTTCTTGTGAATTCTGTCCACCATCAGTGGTTACTGGTATCAATGTCCTTTGAATAGAAAGGCTAGAGTTCTTTCCCTCTCAGTGAAAAGTATCCAGGACGTAAGCAAGCCTACAGAACTAAAATTGATGCTTCCATGTGAACATTTAAAAATTTCCCCTCAAATATAGCAAAAGCTGGCATGATCGTTAGATTAAGTTTCCATTACTTGGGGGAGGGGGAAAAAAAGAAGAAAGATTTCTCCTTTAATCAGGTGAAGCTCATGGTTTTTTATCACATTTTAAACTACAAAACCACAGAGATAATATTGATGATGGCTTTATTTTTGAGAATAACCACCCATAGATATGCCCACAGTCAAGGAACCCAAATTCATTTTTTTGCTCCATTGCAGACTGTGCAAGGCTTTTGAAAACTACTTAACCCCCATGTCTCATATCCCTTTCAAGTGAAGGGAATCATAGAATCTCACCATATGAAAGGGGGGTTTTTAAGACTAAAATCTTTAAAACAGCAAGTTGTTCATGTGTTAGAGGAAAGGGGACCAAATAAATAAAATGGAGAGATTACTCTATAATCACAGATGTGCTGTCCTCTCGTGGCGCTTCTGACATGCACACCAACACTGTAGGATGCAGGCAGTACCTGGACCATCATTAAATGATTAAATTCTTGTCTGTTGTAATGCATTTTGCCACTTGTGTAGCTTATTAACTTTGCTGTCATGATCACTCACCAAGCAGATACATCAGTTGATAGAAAAAACGCCAACATGAGGATAGCAAGTTCATAGGTTAAAAAAGTCATCTTTTCTCTATAAATAGAGTTGGTATAAATCACAAGAGTCTGCAAAATGGACCTGGGAAAATTAGCTGCTGACCTAAAAACACTTCCTGTTGGCTGTCTGGGAATCCATTTCACACAGTTAAAAGTGACAAGAATTAAAGCAGCTAAAGAAGCAGGACTTTATGGTGAAATAAAGAATAAGGTGTCCTAGCAAACATGAAAATGGGTAAAACCAAGTGCAACTAACAAAAATACAATTAAACTATTGTGCAAGTATTCTAAATAATCAAAAGGCAAAATGAGCCATACTTTTTAAACTTTTAAAGAGGAAATTATTATATATTTTCAGTGTCCTGCAGTCTTTGTGGTAGCTCTGGAATTTCAGCAGCTGACCAGCCAGCAGGCCCCATGACCTGCAGTTGCATCTGGCAATGTGTGGTTTAACAGGGAACTCAGCACAGCCATTTCTGTAGGAAACTGCTGACTAACATTGGGAAGAATCTAGTCAATCTGAATTATACTTCAAGTTAAAGAAAATATAATGAATGAAGACATTTTTATCTCAAGCAAGGAACTAGCTTGCTGGTTTTCATTCAAAGTTAATGCTACCCTTCACTGCTGGAACTCTTCAGCTAACACTTTACTCAAGTGTCCTTTGCTGTCACTCAACAAATGCCCCTTAGGGAGTGCTTCAGGAAATAAAATGTGTGCATTAAAAGAGGTATTTTCTTAGGTCCACCTCATTGCATCACCAGGTTTTCTGCAGCATACTTCTGTTGTGCTCATGCATGTGACACTTTTATAACATCGATTAGTTCAGTGATGAGTGTCTCTTTACTTTCAAGCTACTTAACTAGAAGTGATTTAGAGACAACAGATTTTTACATTCCAGGAACTCTGAACTGTCATATAATTTGACAATTAAGTTCTAAAGAATAACATAAAAGCATATAACAAGATATGAGTATAAATTGTAGCTCTCCTAGATAAGCTTGGCTCCAAACAGAAAAGACAGGCCCCCTAAAATTCATTTAGAAAAATGGTTTCAAAACCAGAAAAATATCTTGTATAACAGAGGACAGAATATCTATCTATAAGAATATGCCCATTTTCTTCAAATTTTATAGTAAAACTTCTAAAATAGCAGCAAGACCTGTCCAATAAATGGCAAAAACACAACAAAAATACTTTTTTGTTTTCGTAATCTCTGAGTTAAAATAATTTCTAATACTGGGTGAGTTACATGAATTATAAAATTTGGTACAAGATTACAAAGGAAGCTTCCTTCTTTGGAGTGCTTAGGCAATTCAGGTCAGATGTTTGCAGCTGCCTCGTAAAGACTGAAGAGCAGTGAAATCCAATCTTTGGACTCTCATTATGTATTCAAGCTTACAAAGTCTCTAACCTCAACCTTAATTGTTTTTGTCCAAAATAAAGTTGCCAAAGATACATCTCACTGTTTAATATGGTGGTTTATTCATACAGATAATACGGTATTTTGTCTGAGTCTATTAATTTGTTTTATAATTTTCCCAGTTGTTCAGACTGAGTTATCTTAAGAATTCACAGCTGGTATGGGATTGCCTACATAGCTAAAATATGTGTCTTGGTAATGGCTAATATTTCTAATCAAATATGTGTTGGCAAAGTGTTTAGGTTCAGGATAAATCACACTGCTGGCCACAGTGTAGCAAGCAAAAGGAGAAAAAATTATACATTATGTAATGCAAAATAAATTTTCATTCATCTAGAGCATTAGGGCTCACAGACTCTTTGAGTTTGATCTATACCCTGAATCATGCACAATCCCATTGATAAGAGTTTTAAAATGTGCCAAAACCCCCCCAAAAAACCTAAACCAGCTTTGCAGAACAAAACTTCCCATAACAACCACTGGAAGAAGCAGAAATACAACCACTGAGTTAACTGTCTCACTGCAAGTTCTCACTCTTCAAGATATTCTGCTTCTAGATGTGCTTAAACTTAATGTACAATTTTGCAGATGCCATCACAGCAGTAAAAGTGTTAGGGGCCCCTGCAGAACAGAGCATCACTAAAAACTGCATGATAGAGTCAGTCTCTAGGAGAGTCAGATTGCTCTGGCCTAATGACTTCAACACTTGAACAACTGTATGAGGATCATTTCAGAAGGGCGTTTTGCCATTCTGAGCACTGGAGGTAAAGGCCTCCTTTCCACTGAAAGTAAACAAGGTCCAACAGCCTAATTTTCACTTGCATCACAGAAAATCTCAGTTTACACAGAACTTCTTCTAGATCCTACTAATGGTACACAAAGTATTTCAAAATGGCCAGCACTGAAAGACACAAAACTGTCCCTTTCCTTTTCCTGGGACCAGTACATAACCAGAGGAAGGAAAATCCTTGTGTGCAATTCCTTCTGGATGCGCGTGAGCTCGGAACTTTTGCTGCCTCCGATGATAGTTTCCCAACTTTTACATTCATCTTCTCAAAACCACAAAATATACTATCTGGCATTCACTCTGAATCATGTGCTCACTGTTATAAAACCAGCTGTCCTGATCTCCCACATGCAGGATCATGTCTGTTCCCCCTTGCCCACATTACTATTTGTATGGCCATATAGGAAGCTGTATCAGCCTGTTCTGTTTGAAGCTAAATTGGGCAAAGTTTTCAGCTAGTTTCTAACCCAGCTTACCAAGTAATTGTGCTAACATTATTACTGGCTCAGGAGAAGCAGTGGAAATACGTGACTGGGGAAAGATAGGACTGTTTTTCTGGGTCATGGTCTTACTCAAGGGGCTTAAGTGACTGAGACAGCAGCCTAAATTTGGGAATCATGTCCGAGAGCAAATGTATTCTCATGAATCCTCTCTGTAACTATTCCTATATTGCCGGTTGCTTTTGCAGGACATTTCAATGATTTTTCTTAGATGCTAAAATAAAAGCAGGAGAGGATTTTTAATCATGTGAATTTGACTAGTGCCAGATGACTGTAGCTTCAGCAGCTTATTTGAAATCTTCCACTGTGCTGTTCTCTTTGTTTTGGTTATAGCACTTGCTTCCACTTCAAGAACCTGGAACATCAGACAGCATTGCTGAGCACAGACCAAGAATCAGAAATACATAACACAGATGCTGAAGCAAGCACTGGCTTTTTATTAATCTGTTATGTTTACCTATCATGCTGGAAATAATAATTTTGAATTATCTCATTTCACAAGTACAGTTGCTGGATCTCTGCTGGTGCAATACTTGAAACATATTTTTAAGTAAAAGATGGAAAGTTTTCTGCTGTGCCAAAGGAAAATTAGAATTGTAATGTTCTGTCAAAGGAGGAGTTAAATATTTTTTGACAAAATAAAAATTTTCATGGAAATGAGAGGCTATATAACCAAGTGAAACCTAATCTCTTTTCATGCCACTTCTCAAAAAGAAAATATTAACAGCTATTGCACAATCACTCACCCACTCCAACTTACTATTAGTTAGACGTGTGGAAACTGCAAGCTATGTGATTCTACTTCCAAAGTTGTGATGTCATGCTAGTCTTGACTTCCAGCAATCTACTTGATCATAAGAGGAGCTGATACAACAGAGAAGATTGAGAAGGCTTTTATCTGGCTGTTACCTTCACAAAACCAACGAAATTATGTTACATCAGGATATAACTAGTTATAACAAATTTGAGGTGATTTACTCTTTGAGGAAGGGCCTAAAAATACAAGGCTCTCTCAGTTCTCCCTAACACCTTTGAGATTATACAATATTATTTTTATGTGAAGCATTGGCATGAGAGTCCTAGAAAACTAATTTTCACACACTTGTAGAACAAGCATACCCTGGAAGAATTAAGTCTTAGCTTCCTTGCAGCTGTCTCAAAGTTTACTGAATTCCACCTGAAATAAGAGAAAAATTATTCCTTCAGCTCTTGAAGTCTAGGTTAAGAGTGGGCAGTTTTAGTTCTGAGCACTTTTGAGATAAATATACTTGTGTATTGTTCCATGTATCTCATTAATACTTTTATTTACAGAAATACTTCTTTTACCTTTTACTGTACACATCTAGGACTTCCCCTGGAAATATTTTATGAGCAGAGATAAAGGTTTTTCAGATTTTGTCCATGATTTCTAAACCCTGATATGTTCATATTGGACTAATGTATTGTCCATGTCATCTGCCTGTCATCTCTACATACATTGATTTTTCACATTTCCTGAAAAGTTTACAGCATTGTATATTCACAGCTGTGTATACCAAGTATTCCTGCTTTTTCTTCTCCCTGAAATCTGAGAAATCCTACTTTCCTTTCTCTGTCAAGGCATTCCAGGAATTCCTTTCATTTTCAAAGGAGGGACACAGGCCCTTTTTAGTACCTCTATTTTATGCATCTTAGCATCATTTACATCTTTGAAACTTCTCTCACCTGCAATACATACAGTGATGAGTAGTGGCTGTCTTGGTTATTGTACCCCATATACTCAAGAAAAAAACTGTCCATCTGCAAGTGTAATTTTGGAATATCTATAAATGTAACTTAATAGAGAAACAATTCCTACCTCCACTGTCAAGTTTCTGCTGCAGAACTTGGAATCTGCATAAGGCACAGGTTTGCCAAAAGCCCTGGGACAGAAATCCCAGCTCAGGCATATCCCAATTCTTGCATACGCACAGGAGTCCACTACCTCCAGTCTTCATCCTGTTTTTAGGGCAGCTGTCTGGGGAATACACATTTAAAGTGAACCTTGCCTCATTTCTGTACTTAGCTAACAAATCTGTCATGGTTTAAGCCCAACCAGCAGCTCAGCTCCATGCAGCCTCACTCTCCTCATGTTGGGATACAGGAGAAATTGGAAGAGTAGAAGTGAAAAAACTGATGTGTTGAGATAAAGACAGTTTAACAGGTAAAGCAAAAGCCATGCATGTAAACAAAGCAAAACAAGGAATTCATTCACCACTTCCCATGGGGAGGCAACTGTTCAGCCATCCCCAGGACAGCAGGGCTCCATCACACGTGACAGTGACTTGGAAAGACAAACACCATTGCTGTGAACATCCATCCCTTCCTTCTTGCCCCAGACTTATATGCAGAGAATGACACCATGTGGAGTCATGGTATCAGCATGTGGATATGCCTTCAGTCAGCTGGGGTCAGCTTCTTGTGCCACCTCAGCCTCCTCACAAGAAGGAGAAAAGGCCTCGATGCTGTATCAGCACTGCTCAGCAATGGCTGACACATCTCTGTGTTATCAGCACTGCTCTCAGCACAAGTCTGAAGCACAGTCACATACCAGTTACTATGAAGAAAATTAACTTTACCCCAGCCAAAACCAGCACAAAGTCAAAGAAAGCAAGATTAAGTCACTCCTACAAAATAAAAATGCATTTTTTACAAATAATAGAATGCAAACCCTCAGACTCCAGTGGTACCAGACCTTATCTGACTGTAGAACAAGTGGATTCAAACACCAGGCCTGAATAAACACAAAACCCAGTTCTCTAATGAGGCCTAAAACAGAGAAATGCCGCACAACTGGGATTAGTATTTTTCACATTGTATCCATATACAAGATGTGAGACTAATGCTGTTTTTAGCTCAAACATCTGCACATAAAGCTGTGCTATCTTCTCTTAACCACCCAACTCAGCAGAACTCCAATGTGATTTACAGAATTTCCTTTACAAGACTATCATCCCCAAGCATTGGACAGGAAGCTTAGGCAACAGACTGAAGTATCAGGATTTCACTACTGGTGTAGTATTTAGACCTTATTCCTTATCCTTATTCCTTGTTGGCTATAGTGGGAATAGGAATTAGGTTACAGGTCCACAGATTTGAGATTCTGAAGTCACAGAAGTAAATATCACAATGAGAGATGCATTATGCCGTTAACTAAGCATTATCAAACACACATTTACTCTAAGCTCTATCCCCAGCATTTAATCTATGTAGCACAGAGAAGTGTACATGAGATATTCTGTTCTGCTCATTCTCCTATTTTGAAATGCATTTTAATTGCTTAGCCCTGTTCCTTCATCACATATCCACGGGGAGTATAGGAATTCCCACATCGGAGCAGGCACTGTAACCACCTTCCCTTCTTGTGTTGTGGACATTACGGATATAAGTTAAATGGCATTTGTGGTATCAGAACAGTTTCCAACAAAAAAAGTACCCTGCTCACCTCATTTTATACTTTCCAGAGTTCATTTGATGAAAAGCCATAAACAGATGGCATCTTCATCACTCCCACTGGTCTTTTCAGATCAGAAGAGACCAATGGAAGGTATCACAGGGAACTTTAATGTTCTCCTAATCTTTCTGGGGTTTCACACTCTTGGACTGTCAAGAAAGAAGCCTTCACTGATGTTTTATGTTTGATTTGAGTGTAGGGTTTTTTTTCCCATAAGAAAAGAGATGAAACATTATTCCATTGCAAACCAAGTATTTTTAGCCAGCCATAGCAGGAGGCAAGTGCCTTCATCACTAACCAATTTCCTTTATATAATAAAGGGAAAAACACTGCTGAAGAAAGTACTGAGGTGTTGATGGCTTGCCAGAACAGACTAACTCAGTATCTGTGGGATTTCCTGAAAAAGGAGTATATGAACCCATCTCCTTTTTGGCAAATAAGGATCTCAGTTTAGTAACTCTTTATAACACTGTTATTTTCACCATTGATCTGAGTATCCTGAAGTCTATAGTTACTGCACATATGTGTTGGAACCCTATTATGTGTGCAATTTAACTATATGGACCAAAAAACCCACACATTTTTAGGGACAACTATTTCAACAGTCTTATTTCAACAAGCTGATCTGTTGAATTAAAATTAAAAGCCTTTGCTATCCTACCTCCTAATGCAAATCAATTTAGATAGACAGAATGGTGAGGTGCACAGAAACTGCAAGAGCTTAAGACAACCACTGGTTTCCAGATGGGATCGAATGGGTCAGGTATAGAGAACTGGAGAAGCAAGATCCATAACAGCTCTGGAAATCAGGATTTTTTGCAAGGTACTGGTAAGACTGAAAGCATAAATACAGGATAACAAATAGGTTTCTGTCTGCACAGAGAACTAATCACACATGTCCTGAAGCTGTCAGCATCAGTGGCAAGTGGTACTGCAAATGAAGACAAAAATATCTTCAAACATTTTCAGATATGCACTGATTATTAATTTATGTTGTTCATCTGAATAACATAACTTTTGAAGTTGACATCGGGAACCCATATAAACTAAATAACTATCTAGGTTAGACTAGAGATTTGGGTCAGGGAACTTTATTGCAATATACAGTTTGTACAGTGTTCAAATTTAAGCCTTCCTCCCTAACAAAGAAAAAGAAAAAATAAATCTTGTGAAGAATTTTTGGTTTTTATTCTGAGACTGTTTCACAGGTAACAGTGAATTCTCATTTATATAACATTGCTGACAATTAACTATTGACAAAAATCCAACAATTTTTAACAAAATAGCTCAAAAACACTTTACAATATCCTCCTGGGATTCTGTATTTTCAGTTCCAAATGAATAGCTGACTCATTCCCAAGAGTTGCAGAGTCACACATTAGCTTAAGCCCTTCTCGTATTCTTATGCAATTGTTAACTCTGTAAATATCCTTAAAGTATTTCTAGAATACATTCAAAAGGTTAGGAGCTAGTCAGAAATATTTTTTTACTTAATGCTAAATAAGTTAAAATATAGTAGCTGGTAAGGAAGAGTAAAGAGAAATAAAATAATCATTATCTAGTATTTAATGGTCATGCATATCTTTGTACTTCAAGTTTAATTATATCCACATTCACTGAAGTAGAAATATTAATGAAAACATGGTATTTGATGAAGCATACTGCAATAGGGCCAGATCTAAAGACAAGGTTTTGCTGTTTAAAATGGGATGTGAAATGAACTTGGATATCTCAGTCTTAAGAGCTCCTGACATGGCTACAGTTTTGCTCCCTGTCAACAATTTTTTCAGTGCTCACAGAGCTGCTGCTTACACTCAACCTAACCTGAATGCAGAACACAAACTGATAACCATTAGGGTTTTCAGTTAGCTTCAAAGTTGCAAAACCTACCTCATACTTTCAGATCAAGTTTGACATATGAAGCCAACAAAACTATTACTACCCTTTAAAATTACATCACCCATGCTTGGGATGTTTATGGAGCATCTTCTACGGCACAGAATCAGAATCACTCTCCCAGATGTGTAGGATGTATCCACTTCCTCCTCTGCCAAAGAACATTCAGTCTCACCTCTCCTGGGAAGTCTTCAGCTACCATGCTGGTCAGGGTCTGCTGTCTGTACACCATTATTCTGATAATACCATCTCCCCTTCCTTACCACAGCTGGTCCTCTCAGGACTTTTTCTTCAAGATAAAAGTTGGTTTCTCTTGGGAAGGGTCAGGAATTTATAACCTTGCTTTTGGGTGTATCTTGATTGACTTCAACTGAAAAATCAGCCCTCTGTTCCTAGCTCTTCTCTGAACCATTTGTTTGGTGGAAGGAAAAGGACTTCAGCAAGGGCAAATAACTCCATCCTCAGAGTTATGGACTGCACTGTGGAAACGCTGCCTGCCATCCCACTGAAATACAGAATGAGACTACAGAGAAATAAGTAGAGTTTAGATTACCATTGTTAGGTAAGACAATTATTACTTCAAGCAGTTAACAAACTTAGCCAGGAATCGAGAAAGGCAGACTGACTTTCTCTGCCTACTCCTATGAACTTTTCTGAGTTTTAATGTAAGCAGTCATGTATTGTGTAGAGAGCTTGTACACACTGAGAGATCCAGTTACCATATTTGGGACCAGACATCTGAAGTTTAGACATGCAACAATTTACTGGACCATTTAATATCTAGCCCTTAAGGTAGGGCTATTTCCCACAGCAGGTTCACAAATACCCTTGCAGTTCACCTGGGTACCATCAAAGTGGGATGCTCTTTCAGGTTTCACACACTCTAGCACTTCTGCAGTGATGAGGCACAACTAAATCTGCAAGCCAAGTTCTGTCTGTGCAGCAACTCTGCTCTTCAGGCAGGTCTGCTTCTCTCATCACTGGACATATTCATCTTCACAAACATTGAAGGAGAACCAGGTGTAGCACTCCAGACTCATTTTGTACCACCACTACTGAATACTGAGCTAAGACAGTAGGCACAACTACTTTTTCCAGCCCCTTTGTTGCAAAATGACTCAATGCAGTTGAGTCATTTTGCCTCAGTTATCTGCTGGGTTGGGGTGTTTTTTGTAGCTTATATGCTACAAGGTCTAGCTATGCTTTCTGCTACAATTATTGACTGCCTCGAGCAAACAAAACCTGCTGATCTGGCCTAAATGTCATACCTGATGACATATCAGCTACATTCCCTGTATTTTTTAATACCTATCCTCACACTTTCTGTTGCTAAAGATTCAAAGTAAATGAATACATTAGGAATATAATCCTTAACCATATTTAAAATGTATTTAGCTATTGTCCTTATGCTTTTGTTCATCTGATAGGCTTATTTCCTTATCAAGTATGTATTTTAAAACAAAGCTGCTGTCTTGACACCACTTCTCTACATTATTGCAAAGTTAATGTTGTATTTTAATAGGATTATTTTATATCAGCAATTCCATTTAGTGTGTTTCACTTTGCTGGGCATCTGTCCAAGATCCCAGATAACTCATCTCTAAAAAGTGACCTACATACTTAACCATTGTCCTGTTCATAAGCGACACTAATTGACTCATATTTTCTGTTTGATCCATACACAATTTCTCTCATGCAATTGCATAAATCCTTGTACATTAGTAATTTTTTTTGTATATGAAGATTTTTCCAAGAGTAATTCAGACCCCATATCCTAACCAAAATTTAAGTTTATGTGGACACTGTTAATCATGTTTTCCTTTGTCCTAAATATAGTCTTTCTGTGGTACATAATAAATCCATGAAAGCACTAGGTTTATTTAATTAGAATTTCAGCAGAGGTAGGCATCAGAATGAGATTTTTTATATAATCTGATGTAAACTGATACTTTAGACTGCACAGTTGAAATTTTGTATTTTCAGAACCTTTGCAGCGGCAGAGGAGTATGTGAGGAAATGCTTTGGCCAGACTTAAAGTTTGTTATGAAACTTCAGAGTACAGCTTTGATAATTTTAGTATGGGGGTGCCCTGTTCTTGCTTGAAGGAAGCTTTTCCTACCTTCAAGTTTGAGCATACACCTTTATTTTACCTTGATAGACATGAAAAAGCTCTTGGACATCTCTATAGCTGTTCCCTTAGCACGAAGTGTGTATTAAAAAGAATAACAATTTCCCTTGCCAGAGGTGGAAGGTGACCATCTCGCTAGAGAAAAATTCAAACTTGAACTTTGTTACCTAGAGGCAGCTAGGCTCTGCTACAAGAGCCATCACTCTGAGAAAAAAAACTTTAAAAAACAAACTAAAAGGAGTGAATAAAAAAGTGATACTTTCAGAAATATTAATAACTTGAGCAAGTTCTCTTATATCTGGTTTTGGGCAAATGAGCAGTAGAAAGCAGAGGTTCTGTTGTCAGTCATTTACAAAGGAGGTCTGGTACAATTGTGTCTCTAGAGATGGCTCTTGACTTGAGGCCTGCAGATATTGCTGTGCATATTTGTTTCTGTTCTCCGCTCATACTTTTCCAAGTTGCATGGTGAGACCTCTGCTGTTCATAAAAGCACTCAGCTGGGTTGTGAGAGCAAATCCATTTCTAATCCTTAGGGAGTTCACGGCAAAGTGGGAGACCAAACAGAAGACGTAAGGATTTCCAGGGCTAAAATATTGGCTAAAGAAATGTAACATTTATTTCTTTCATTCTAGAAAGTGGGGTGGTGGTGGTGTGTCTGTGAACTGGAAACAGAAGGACTTTGTGAAGCCAACTGATTTACTCAAACAGCAAGAGCTAACATTAGATGTTGTTTGAGAATGTTTGTCACCTCAGGAATGCTCTAGTCTGGGGAAGAGATACACAACCAGATCTAACACTGGCCAAAACTGCTACATTGAACACAGCAGGGACAGCAAATCAGTTTTATAAGCTTTGCACTCACACACTACAGTGAAAGTGGATACTGACCCTCTTCACATGGTCTCTGTTGCAACACAAACTTAACTGTGACCAAGTTAATATTTTGGACTGGGAAAAAATTTGCATGGCATTAGTAACTGGTGTAATTGGCCAATTATATAAATATTTAAATTAATATCTTAATAACAACAATTCCCAAACCATATATATTTTCATTTTTCATAGAATAGGCCTACAAACTTACCATATGGAAATTCATTTGTTGTTCTAGATCTTGACATCACATCTCATGTATTTGGCTAATTCTCTTGAAAGAGTCAAAACAAATTCTGTTTAGGTGCTCAGTTCACCCACTTCAAGGTGCTGCGGAAAAACACACGTATGAACTATCCACATGGTCACTTGCAGACGCATCTGTGGGGGACAGAACACTATACAGTCATGGTTGTAATGCAGAACTGTGCAATTTATTAGAAAAGCGAAATCTATCTAGCCTGAAAAATTATTTTCTTCATGTCTGTGCCTTTATCTTTCACTGTGTTCTGCATTCCCCCTTTTTACCTCCTCCTTCCATTTTCAGAATGGTGTTTCCACATGTCAGAATTAAAACTGCATAATTTCATTTTCCCTTCACACCATTATGTTTCAAAAGATACTTAGGGTTTTTTATTGTATTTAATTTTTGTGACCTAGAACTAGTAACTACTGTGCTTCAATAGCAGCATTTGTAATAGCATTTAGATAAAATTTATTATTATTATTATCATTATTTCTACAAATCAAAATTAAATAATTCTCATTTTGTCTTTCATTAAATGGGACTATTGGCCAGAAAGACTATAAATTGAAAAACTGTCAATATGATTTTTTTTCCTCTTGAAAGTCTATCAAATTTAATCACTTATTTCTAACTACATATTAACATAAGAAGAACAGGAAAAATGTGTTTGTGGCCTCAACAGCCACAGAACATCCTACTCCCAAATCTCCTCCATGGGATACATGAAATTCCCTACTTCTGGAACATCCTTTGGCTGCCTTATCAGTTTGAAAACAAAGTGCAGACATTTATACTCCACAAGGTGTCACTCTAATATAGCTTGAAAAAAATCATGTCTTTTTTCGCTTCAAACTTTACCCAAACGGTCAGGAATGACCAGCATTTCAAATTTAAGACTGAATTACCAGATTCCACTCAGAGCTACTACAATGTAACAGTATAGGCACTGGGTACTTTTTGTTGTGAGTATTTTTTGTTGTAAATAGTGTATTTCAAAACCCATCTATTTTTAACTTATTTGCCCAGCTGAAGTGTGGGGGGAAAAAAAGTGTGTCAGTAACTACTTCAATATGGGTGAGCATTCAGCAAGTATTTTATCAGGATACGTTGCATTGTCCTTTACTCAACTACCACTGGCTTAGTGAAGAGATATTAAAACAATGTCAGACCCGATAGCTTAGGTCTGCAAGGTATCTAAGCTTTTTAATAAAATATATTTTGTCTATAAACACATTGTCCTTTTAAATAAATATGGTATAATCTATAGAAATTCGAACATCCTCCAAAAATCCAAATAGCTGTCAGCAACAAAACCTCATTTTCTGTGGTTCGTGGGCAATCAGTGAATTCATCCTCTGGAATCTAATAGAAGAGAATTCCCAGTAAGTTTTCTTGAATCTAAAAAAACTTACACTCCAACTTCTCCTTTAGTAAGTCCATGCCTTCATTGCTAACTACCTATTTTCATGAACTTTTGAGAGATCTTTTGACACCTCTATGAACTTTAATTGTTGTTGACCACCAGGTTCAAAACATACTAGAAGAAATCTGATACAAACAAGCAACTAATGATCATTTCACAGGAAACAATATTAGTATCTCAGGAAAATGAAAATCATCAATGAAAAAGAACAAAGAACGTATGAAACAGGTCTGATAGCATGAGGGAAGGAACTATAAGTAACAATTTACACAAGATACAACAAAAGAAAGTGGAACCGATTTTGAAATGTTAACACTTTTCATCCTGTGCTCAACAGTGCAGAGCTCTGATACTTGCATAGATCAACGGGGTTCTTGCACAAAAAATACAAAAATCAAAAAAAACCAGTCCCACATGCAAACTTACCATACATGCTTGTGTTATACTCTGTAACGGCACTGCTTTCAAACACTTTGTTCAATCTATCGTGACTTTTCCTATTTTTCTGTGGCTGTATTTCATGTTACGACCATTTCCAGTAGACACACTCCAGAAAAGCTAATTAGATCAGGCCTCAAATGAGAGAAAAAGAACAATGTCTACTTTGAAGATCTCAACAGATTTAGGCTGCTCACCTGTGTCATGAAGGCTTCAGTTCCAGGCCCATGTCTGGATCTTTGAAGTAACTGACAACTTCACTGGTAAAAATGCAGGGGTGTCAAGGATTTAAGCATTTTCTTGCTTGTATACCAGCTGACAAACTTCAAAAAGCTTTTAGTTCACACAACCAGGATCTTGGAGAATCTAGTTCTTCAAAATCAACTTCATCAAGAAAACACCTCAGTATGCATTAAACTTAAAAATGTGTTTGCAGTTCTCTCACTTGTGTAAGAATTAATGAAAGCTAAAAATGTGATAAATACTTCGCTTGGGGGAAAAAAAAAATCTTTGAGAGAACTACTTTAAAAAAACAACCCCTTTGGTCCAGACTGGGCTTATTAAACAACTCTGCAGCAGATTTTACCTGGTATGAGCACAACCACATTGGGAAGGCCGGGGAGGGGAGAATCATGAAAATGAGAATATTAAAAGCCTCATTCAAGGATGTTTGGAAATCATATTTTTAAAGCCACAAAACAAAAACAATGACTTGGCTAGATAACCAGATTTCTGAATTGTGACATTTTTATAGCCATAATTCCATTCACAAGATGTATTAATCACACCTGATTCCACTGATGCAGGCTATTAAAGGAGAGGAAAAAGCTCAGCAGTTACCATAACAAAGCCACTTCCTTCACTGTTTTTTCCATTCAAGTCACACAGAATACAATGAAGTTATTTTTTTCCTTAGTCTACACGCAGCACTCAACTCTCACACTACTCTCTCTCTCAGACAGTGCATATACACAGCTTCTGCTTCATACTGTGTTGAACAAGCCTGTAGCAAGAAGGAAGTTCTAACTCAGAATCAGGAAAAAACAGAAACCTGAGAAAATAGAGCAAAGATTCATTAGACAAAGAAGAACAAATTGATTTTGCTACCTGCCATTTCCAGTTGGCATGAGAGACTATCAAATTGGTCTAGAATTTACCTAAATAATTTTCTTCAGTTATTAAATTAAGCAAATATTAGAATACTTCTGGAGTAAGAATGTGGAATAATGAGCTGGAATAATGAGATCACTGTTACTCTCATCTAGAAGAGCCTCACAGTGCCTTAAAAAAATCCCTCCCCACATGACAGTATTTTATACAGAAAGGCTGACAACCGAAAGGCAGTTACTTCTGTCAGCTGCTTAACAGCTCAGCACTCACTGCAGTCTTGCCTTGTACACACCCACATACTAAACACCAAGGGGATGAAACAGGAAAAAACTGTGGGCAAAATGAGTCAATCCAAACCAGAAGCTGAGCAGACCCCTTTGTTTTCTTTGAAGTGATACTTCATTCAGAAAAAGATCATGCTGAATTTAGCTATTACACTGATGTCTGCAGGGTACCAGTACAGATCAGTAATTATGTTTGATAAGAACAGAAAGAAAATCAAGCAGGAGACAACTTGCACTCCTCAGGACTGTATCAGTGCAGCCAAAAAATAAATCTGCAGTTATTCTTGCAAACAGCAAAATCTATGGGAATAACAATCAAAAAGTCCTCCCACAGAAACTAAATTCACACTTACTCACACTATACACTTATTTTAATCCCTTTTTTCACTGGCCAAAACAGCTGAGGCTGTTTTAGAGAGTCAAGAAAGATCTGTCTGAATAGTCTGTAGAGATTTCTCTTTGCACATCTGCTTAAGAAGGAAACAGCTATGACTCAAAGCTGTACCTTAAGAGGAAGCTGACTATTACATTCCTCATCGCCCACAACTCTAGGAAGCTGAAGACATTTTACAAGAGACTATTTTACCTGAGCTACATCAAAATCTATTTAAAAAAAAATTAAAAATCCATGCAGTCCTGTGTACACTTTCCCTTAAAGGCCAATCCTCTAGCTATCTATCTTAAAGAAATTTGCAGTTGTGTGGTTTCAGCAAGAAAGGAATTTCACACCATAGAAATGCAGTTTTCTAACAGGAAGGTAAAAAACACAATTATTTTGGCCTTTTTTCCTGATAATGGAAAACCAAAATTCCTGGCTCTAACAAATCAAAGCTTGGGCAGTGCTCAAATTCTCTTGTAATAAACCAACTCAGATTCATTTGATGTTTCTATATTAAGAATACTACTGTGTTGAGAAGGCCTTTTTCCTGTACCACATCCATCACTGCTTCAATGTGTGTTTGCTGCCCCGAAGGCTGAGTGCATCCTGGGCTGCATCCAAAGCAGGTGAGGTAGAGGATTCTGCCCCTCTTCTCTGCTCTGGTAAGACCCCACCTGCAGTGCTGCATCCAGCTCTGGGGCCCCCAGCACAGGCAAGCCATGGACCTGTTAGAGCAGATTTGGTGGAGAGCCACAATCGTAATCACAGGGCAGGAGTACCTCTCCTATGGAAACAGCCTGAGATGGCTGGGCTTGTTCGTCCTGGAAAAAAGACAGTTCCACAGAGACCTCATTGAGCCTTTCAGTACTTACAGGAGGCTTATAGGAAAGAAGGAGAGAATTTTTTACACAGGTGGACAATGACAGGACAAGGGGCAATGGTTATAAAGAAAAGAGGAGAGATTCACACTAGATACTAGCAATATATTCTTTACTCAGAGGTTAGCACCCAACAAATTGCTCAGTGAAGATGTGGTTGCCCCATCTCTGGAAGCATTCAAGGCCAGGTTGGATGGAGCCCTAAGAAACATGATTTAGTAGTGAGTGGCATCCCTGCCCATGGTACAGGGGTTTGGAACTAGATAATCTTTAAGGTTCCTTCCAACCCAAACCATTCTATGATTCTACTAGTAAAGAAATGAGTATAAACTACACAGATGTGGAATAGACAACGATTCCTCCTATCAAATTTCTAACTACAGTTAGTACCAGATACTATTGTGAAGATAAAGGGGACTTTTTACTGGAGAGGTATCTACCACACACACACAAGTTTCTCTATTTAAGTTTCCAAATCCCTTGTGAGTCAGAATCAATGCCTACCCGTAACAGAAAAGAGACTTTAGTGACAGAGCCACAACAAGCAACTTACTCGCTGCACTACAGAGGCTGCAATATGGACCTGCAGATTGCATTCATCCTGTCCAACCTGAAAAGAACCTTTGACTTCTGCTGACCTTAGCACTTCAGATGTATTTTCACAGTGAAGAAGGTATTTCAAAGTTTACTTTACTTTTGTTCCAAATCTGCAGCAGAGTTTAGAGGCCAGAAGGCATCTTGTTTCCTCCTTAAATCAACTGATGAGGCTGCAGGAAGTGAGAGAGAATACCTCTTCTTACAAATGGTCTCACTTTAGTACCTAGTGGGATTGTCAAAATATTCGAGAAAATTATCCTGTGTATTTCAAGTAATTTAGGAAAAAAGAAAAAAATATACACATAAACCAACCCACTCCAACAGAGTCAGAGTGAAGAGGGTTAAATGCAAATTCAGATTAAATTAAATTAGGAAGTCTCAAGGACTTCAGTATGATTCCATCCCTCCTCCTGTTCCACACACACCCACACACATACCCACACACACACCCACACACACACCCCTCAGTAAAGCCATTTAAGTAATAACCAGGCCTTTCTTCCTACCACATCAGTAAGGCAATGGTGCTATTAGTTCCAGCAAAGCTCCCAAACACTCTGCTCATACACTGTACAGGCCAAACAATTAGATCACTCCTGAATTTAAAAAGTACCCAGAAGCAACTTTGCATATGCACTAGTTTTCTCGAAGCACAGTGGAAAGTTGGCACATACTGCATTTACAAGAGCTGTAATCTGGTTTAAACATGGGTTTATTTTAAAAATGTTCAGCTCTCATCTATAGGCTACTCCAGAACCCAGTGAATCAGCAAATAGTTACTGTTTATTGGAAAGCTTCCTTCTTTAGGACACCTTGACCACCACTCAGTAGTCTGCTGAAATTGTGAAAAGAACTGCACCATCAATCTTCACTACAGGCAACTGTCCACAGGTGTACAGGATCTATAATGTGAAGTATTCAGGATGAAAATTAAAATTTTGGTATATAGACCTCCAATGAATCAGATATTCTGCAGACTACAGAAAATTTAAGTAAATAGCAGCCATATAACAGAGAGCTTCTTACAGGTATTTACAATATACTTAGCATCATGTTATGAGCTTAGGTGTGCTTTTTTCCCTTTGTCTTCTTTCAGATACTCATGGATTTTAAAGCACCTCAACCAGGTTTTTAAAGGAAATCAGACACTACACAGGTTAAACAACATGGTTCTATTAAAAACTATCTTTAACCATGGCACTCAGTGACAGCAATACAATACTTTTTTCCACAAAGCAACTAATATAAAAATATGCCATAAAATCATCTGTTGACTAGTATGCTAGTACATACATATAATCATAACATTCTTTTATAAACTCTTTCCTGAGATACCTTGGTTTGTTTGATTTTCTTGTATTACTGGATGCATTATCTTTATGATTCATCTAAAACAATTGCAAAATATTTTGAATGTGCAGGACACTCAGTAACATGTAAAAAGTAGTATGTAAATATATGGCAAAGAAACAGCTCTTAGAAATTATGCGCTTTTTTACTTCGCTATATTTTTTAACATTTGGCTCCTTGGGAGACAGAAGGATGGTGCATGAAAAACCTGAAATTAGAGCTATGAATTGACAAAAAGCAGGAAAGCATTCAGGAATGTTAGGAGTTGGAATATATTATAAATGACACAAAGAGAAAGCCATAAGTCATGTTGGCTATGTATTGTCTTACAAAGCAACTGGACATATCTTAGTTCACAGTATAATAAATATTTTTACTAATCTGTTTTGGAAGAGCAAATGTCTTTTAGGGTTTCAAGCTCCTGTATAAGTTTCTTGTTCTGAACTTCTAGCACTGCAACACGACTCTCCAGACATTTTATGTATTCTTTCTTCCGACGTCGACATTCTTTAGCAGCTTCCCTGCAAAAAGCAGAAGTAAAAAGTGCAAACAAAAAAGCCATTTGCATGCCATTAGAAAGCTCAGCAGAGTATGGAGACTATGACAGAATTCCAAATTTTGGAACATCTCCCAAATCAGTCTGAAAACACTAAGCAAAACTGGGTTCCACAAGGGCCTCAAGTGTCTCTTTCTCAAGTTCATATGGCAATCTGTAGAATTGCTTCCTCTCATGCCTTGATTAAAGTTCATAATAAAGGAGGTCCAAATGAAAGACAGTTATTCTGCTTTATGACAATAAAGATCTTTGAGGGCCTTGAGTTCCTCAATGAGAGTCTTGTTTTGGTTTTCAAGCACAGCCACACGATTTTCAAGACATTTGACATATTCTTTCTTCTTTCTGCGACATTCTCTGGCAGCTTCCCTGGAACCAATACAAGGCAAATGACTACAGGAACAGCCACAATATGGCAAAGACTGGATAAATGCAATTACCTGCAATCCCTGTGGTTCCACAATAACAACAACAACCACCACCAACTGCTGGATTGCACAAACAGAACATCGGATAACAGCCAAAAGCAGTAACATAGTTAAAATATAATCCAAAACAATTAGAACTTGAAACGCATCCAGCATCACCAAATACAAAGATGGAACCAATACACAGAAGAACTGGGAAAAACAGAGAGTAAATCATAATGTATTGACTTGAGTTGTACTAAACATTGGGATGGAAAGCAGCATTTCTTTTTCCAGTCACATTCTATTTTGTGTGTTTATCGGGAGCATTGTTTTCTGCCATCAAAATCTTAAAACCAAACCCAGAGAATATACTTTCAGAAAACACAAACATACCACTACTCCCTTCAGATAAAAAACTAGATGCCAAGCTTACATTAAGACAGAAACTTATAGCACATTGTAACAATGGACAGTACAATTTAAGTCCAAACAAATACAATTTATTAGCATTTTAGAACTGGCTGCCTGAGCACATTTCATCCACATGAGTCTGTGGTTTTTGTTGCTGGCAAATGATAGCCTGAAGCCATCCTTGTAGTTCTGCTCAAAAGTCTCTTATATTGGAGGTAAACAATTTGAGTAGTCTTTTCAGAAGTATGTGACTAAACAAGTGTTCAATTCCAGAAAAAATATTAGGAGTACTGGGAGTCCTCCTTTACCACCTTGGAACATGATAAACTGTCAAACTGTGAGAGGCTAACATTCCAGCAAGTTATGAGCTATAGCATAGGCACTAGTTTTAAAACTGGAGAAGAAGCAAAAAGGAGGCACAACAATGCAGTGATCCTCATGAGTAATTTAAAGATTTAAGATAAAGGACAGGCATGAGAGCAAAGCAATACCATTTTTACAATCATAAGACAAGTGGTTAAGCAGTGTATTAGAGATCTGCAGAGCAGACTATTTCTATTAATCTGCCAATGACAGAGGTGGCTACACATTTGAAAAAGACAGACTGCCCTAAGTATAGCAAGAAGAATGCACAGAGAAAGACTGACATTTACAACATTCAGTCAAGTCCATGACAACTAGTTAAAAACTATACAGCAACTTCACACAATATGCCTCACAAAATGACAGGGGCACTGCAAAATATCTCATCCCAATAGCCAAGTACTTAGCAAAGTCTATAATTATCATTCCGTCTTTGAATAAGTCCTCTTCACAGCATCATTAATGGACAGTTGCTAATGAGATCCTCAGCTATTTTCCTAACCAATTCTTCAATAGGATGTTTTAAAATGAAAAAGCCCCTACTGGTTATTTTACTGTCAGTAGTGGGAGAGGAAGGGAATTAAAATTCCACAAAAAGTATAACTCTAGATCATCACAAAAATTATCTGATATTGATTTCCAAATTACCCTAGTATTTTCTAACTAAAAATCCATGGGTATAAGGTCAACTCTAACCTTCCAGAGTTAATGACCAGTACTCTATGCTAGAAGGACATGGGATGACTGACAAAGAATTTCCTGCCTTTCCTTCATCAGTTACAGGCAGTGCTCATGACCTTAAGAAGAAAACTTCATTATAATGTTCAGGAGGGAGGGTGGGTGGTTTGCAACACTGGCTATGAATTATTATATAGTCTTACCTATTTTTCAAAAGTCTCAGCTCTCTCTTGCGTGTTGCCTCTTCTGCCATTTGCTGAGGGCTATGCAAAGTCCCTGGCGAGGCTGCCATAACCACTCCCTGAGGTAAGGTAGTAGTGGGAGTTCGAATCTGGTAAGCTGGCATGTCTCCAGTGGCAGCTGTATAAAAGAAACATATTTAAAAATTTATGGCATTTATGGCAAAGAAGACAGCCACCTGAAAATAACAGATTTCTGACAATGATTTATCCAAGATCCCAGGTATGTAAATTATTTCACAGGTCTGCAATGACAAAACTGTATTTTTTATCTTAATATCGTTTATTTCCACACTGTAAAATATCTGAATTGCTCTAGCATGTGGCCCCACTAGCCAGCCAGACTGAAAGTTTCCACATGGCTCTCTTCAGACAACATGGGGAAAGCTGTTTGAGGAACAGTTCAAGCATTCACATTTCCTGTTTGCACAATCCCACAAAAAGAGGGTCCTGCTGCTGCAGCCACTGAGGCTTATATGCTACCCTGTTCTCCCTGTACAGGACTCAATTTGCTTCAGAAGACAACTTTCTCCTCCTTCCTTGTGATAGCAATAGTACCAGCTTTACAGCCTCTCCTCCTCTTATGACAGCAGTTTGACAACCCTTGGATAACAGTGAGAGCTGCTGTTGCTACAACAAAAAGGAACAGGTAAGTGCTCAGGATGTACGGGCATTTGTTCCCTGGGCAAAAGGACCATACATAGAATGCTGCAGCATTAACAGGCAAGAGGAGGCAGCGGTGGTTGCACAGGAAGGGGTGTAGCTGCACAGTAAATCAGAGGGCAAAAGTTCAGATTCAGCTCCTGAGCTTAGCAGTACTGTGCTCTCCCCAAGCTAAATGCTCATCTGACGTGACTTGAAACCAACACCTTTCTGACAGTCTCACGTCATTTCTTTGTTTCGGATGTACTTGTCCCTACATGATGTACCTCAACTTAGAAACACTGGAGAAGTCCTAAGTACTTGTGTCTCATCTGACAGAAAACAAAAGCAAACAAAAAGTATATTCCTCTTTAAATGCTAAGCAAGTATTTACCTATTCCTTTCATAAATATTTTATATTATGATAGAACAAAACTTCAAATTTCATCATTACAGCAACTGTATATAGCTGATGTTTCAGAGGCTATTATGTTATACTTAGTTTATACTTTAATTCTTTAAAGCATTATTCAAATAATGGAAAAACATGTGTCACAGTCTAACTCCAGCCTGCAACTAAGCACCACACAGCCACTTGTTCACTCCACCCACGCTCCTCCCCAGTAGGATGGGGTAAGAAAACTCATAGGTTGAAATGGGAACAGTTTGAAAATGGAAATAAAATAAAATAATAAGTGTAATAAAAATGAAAATAAAAAAAAGAAAGAGAAGTAAACCCAAGAAAAACAACTGATGCAAGTTAAAAGCAATTGTTCACCACTCACCAACTGATGCCCAGCCTGTTCCTGAGCAGCAGTCCCCAGGACAGCTTTCCCTATAGTTTACATGCTGAGCATGATGCCTTATGGTATGGAATATGCCTCTGGCTATCTGGGGTCAGCTGCTCTGGCTGTGATCCCTTGCAAATGGTGTGCACCCCCAGCCTACTCACTGGCAGAGCATGAGAAGTTGGAAAGTCCTTGACTTAGTGCAAATACTGCTGAGCAACAACTAAACCACCAGTGTGCTATCAACATTCTCTCTCATCCTAAATCCAAAACACAGCACTGTACCAGCTAATGGGAAGAAAATTAACTCTATCCCAGCTGGAACTAGGACAACTGGGAAAAATAAAATGTAGACAAAAACACCTTGGGGAGGCTGACAGGTTGAGCAGTTAAGAAACAACAGTTAACTACAGGGGGAAAAAATTGAGCTTAATAAAAATATACTATTATTCTTACTATATTAGTGCAAGGGCTTCACTAATTCAAAACAAAAAAATAGAATCGAGTTGTGTTTAGACTACAATTCCACAGCCATGTCCTGAAATCATTATCAGCTTAAACCCTGTGCACCTCCCCCCTCTCTCAGTCCTGCGGGTAAAAGTGTTTGTGGAATTACAAGATGAACTGGACCAGTGAACTGACCTGGATAATCCCCCGGGGATGTGGGAGGGAGGGAGAAATCAGCCCAGAACAGCCCTGTGAGCACTGACAGGCAGCTGCCATGAACACAGGGCTTGGTCATCTTGTACATCTACAGGGCAATTGCTTAACCCTTTAAGTTCTCCACATTTCTTAGCAGTCCCAGTCACATCAGTGGAATGATATTTCAGCTCACTATTCATAAAAATGAAATTTTAGCAACTCTTCAGGCTCAACCTTAGGCTGGCCACATTACATACATCTTACAGACTATGGTAAGAACTACCTTTTTCTATCTCATCACTAGGTATTAAAGAGATGTTATCTTAAGTTTGCCTTAGCTACAATGATTGAGAAATCCAAGCAAACCATTTTGTAGATCAAGTCATGGGGAAGGCTCCACAACCCAGATCATCTCAGCCTGGCAAGAACAACTGCTTTGTTGTCTGTGTCTGATTTATACTCAGAGGGCAGCAAACAGGACTTGCTGCAGCTTTTGTGAAGAGGACTCAGTGTGATCATGTACATGCAGCAAGACTTAACAAAAGCAAGTCCTATCTCAGCTGGGATCAGCAAACACCACTGGTAAGTATTCTAGTCTGAGCAGATCCCAGTAGTGGCAGTCTTTGCCTGACAGTTGTCTCACTTATAAACCTGCCAGCACAGGAACACAGATAAATAACCATTCTGGTGGTACAGATCTCACAAATCCATACACCACTGTTTAAAAATAAGAAAAAAAGCATAGCATAGTCAAAGTATCTTTTAGCTGAGCAGTAATACATGTTTTATGATATATCATTGCAAAAAAATATTTCAGACTGAAAAATATTTTGTATATTATCTCAAGAAATTATTATGTAACTGATTTCCCCAGAAGAAGACCTTTGGAAAGATGAAACATGCTTTAAACAGAGTAGAATAAATTCAATTCTTTTCAAAGTTATCTTAAGCCTAGTTATGTATCTATATTACAGTGAAGCATACCTTCCATTTCAGCATCTGAGACAAAGGTCACACACACTTCATCCAGACTGACAAACTTCTGTGGCCATTTCTAATGATACTTCACAAAGGTTTAATGTAATTCCTAAGGTACCAGAAGTAGAACTGAGACTGTTAACAAAGCAACAAACCTGGAGTTGGTGCATTTCCCTAACACATTGCCCCAGGTAATTTTTTTTTTAACTCCTTAAAATGCAAGGGAGTAAAAAGTCACTGAGGACCTGAAGCTTTCAGGTGAGACTTACAAAAAGAAAATTATTAACAGGAAGTCAAAAAAACAACTAGCGAAAAAAACCCAAACCGCATTTTAAAAAAAATAAATTTAAAAAGCAACCACCTCTTGGAAAAAGTAACTTGCTGAACACTAGAGAGCATCCCTGCACTCGAGTTCTTTCAGTGACTATCCACAAGAAAAAACATCCGATGTATTTGGATGCCTATTCTCCCCCTCCGTGAGTCATAATGGTGGGACTTGATTATCAAAGGGTTTTTAACTTCACCACTGAACTGGCTACACAAGGCATGAATCATTAACCCTTTGAGCATTAAAAACATCGACCTGGAGAAGATATTTATCTTTGGATTAATGAAACAACGTGCGCCAGCTCTGAGCAGCAGCACGTAGGAGCCGGCAGGGAAGTAGTTAATGTTACCGAGCTGCCGGAGGCAATTGACGAGGCAGAAAGGAACTGACTAAATCGCAGCATGACTTGGAGCTGACGTCAATGTGTATCTTGTTTGGAGTTTAACTTTTCCAGTTCCCTACTGCAACACGATTCCAGGAAATCTAATGACGTCAGCCTTTTGAACTCAATTAGCTGAGGAACAGACCATTTTAACAGTGGAGGAGAAAACAAGCAGGCGTTACAATACTTCAATTATTGCCCTCAAATTTGTTTCCATTCAGGTTTTTTTTTAAATAATGGAAGCATAGGGTTGATTTACACTGCTGAAACAATTTCTATACAGCTAGGCTTAAGCCCATGGCTAAATCCGTAGTGTTTATTATTGCTCAATAAAAAAGGCAGTTGTCATTTTTACAAAACAAAAAGCAATTATAAACATAGTAATATATATGACTATTGCCACAAAAAAGAAAAATGCAAAAGTAGAGTGGTGGATTGTTTTCAGAAAAATCTTGCATCAAATAATAAAGATTAGTTATCTGAATCAATCTGTGCAAGAACTCATGCACTAACAGTGATTTTTTGTTTTTTCCCCCAAACGAAACTGTTAAAATTGCCGTGGAATCCTACACTAAGTAGATAGAAACAGAAGCTCTTTGTATGACTTTAGAGAGATGAAAGAATTACAGCAACAGGTTCAAAAGAAAATGTCACAAATATTAACTAAATACTGCACAGACATACAAAAATACCATGTCAAAGGCTAACAAAATTTTTACCTGTTTCATCTCCTGTAACAGCCATGATCAACTTCTGCACACACGATTCTGCTGTTCCTCTACCAGAGCTCAGCATGAACTGTTCCAAACTACCAAGCATGTGCAGGATTACAAGCAAGAGCACTGACATCACAATGACCTCACTTGCTTACCACTGTCATTAATATGCTCCATCACTGGAACAGCTCACTGAAACTGCAGCCCAAAGAATTCCTTTTCCAGTAAACCTGCTTTTTTTTTTTCCTCTTCCATATTGCTATAATCCTACCTTTGTTCTTTTTCCCTGAATTATTCATAAAGCTACAGAAAGCACTCACCACAAAGCAGGCTGTTAAGAAAGACCTGAAAATTCACAGCACTGACTGAAAGAAATTAAAACATGGCTCTAGCATTCATGAATGAATCCAAATTACAAAGTCATGATTGGATAGAAAATAAGGAAATTTTAAACATGCAGTTGTTTTCATTGGAACAGTTCCACTAAAGGCAGAGAACTCTGTTGGACAGACATGCAAGACAGGAAAACTTAATAAGCTGTAACGAATAGGTAAATGAAAGGCTAGAGCTCCTTGCTTTGCAGGGAAACCCACAACCCACTCATTTAATTTCAGTTAAAAGCTTCAGAAATTATTAAGAAACACTCCAACAAAGTAAGTCAGCCTAATGCTACTGATTTCAGATGCTGTAACAGGCAGAACAGTAACTCTGGGTAAGGGCAACCTCTTCCCCCTTCCCTCCTTTTTCAAAATACGTCCAAGAGATCTGGTTGACTTAGTTTTAAAATATAAATTATAACAAACCAACTCAGCTCTAAGAGTTACTCCTTATTTACATCAATTTAAATGAAATTAGTTTCAGACCAAGAGTCCAAGCACAGGTCTGCATGTAGGGCACAGCAAACGTCTAAGGTCTTTTTCTGTAATAAACAAATTCAGACTGCTAATTCATCAACTGTGAAACTGGGCTGGACGGCAGCCGTGGAAGCATCAATGCAAAAGGAGTGTTCCATGATTACAGGACCACTTCAGGATCATATGTACTGAAGATCAGAACTAAAGCACAAGAAATTCAAGGCACAGATTTCAAATAACACTAACAATATAATGAAAACACACACAGATCCCAACACAATGATATTTTATATAACTTTTCTACACTCATTTTCACTAATAGTCAAACACTTCCTTCTTCAGCTAGCAAAAAAATCCTTAACCCTTAATGTATTAGGAAACTGTCCAGACACTAGAACTGCCTCTTATTTCACCTACAAATGTAAACTTGCAGCAAATGCAATTTCACTCGAGTGGATCAACACCTTTGGCACTTTTATCCTAATATTTTCCCCCACCACAGGTTATCAGAAAATACCACGCACAGGTTTGTGATCCTATCCATTATTACACGAGATTCATCAACAAATGCTTTAGAAAAAAAATCAATACATATGCTATCTGAAAGATTCTGAAACAGATCTTTTCTGTTTCCAGGTATTCGTTATAGTCTTTTCTTCTTCTATGATTAAGAAAAAAAATTACATGCAGCCTACCCAAAATCATTATAAAAATATATGTAAATGGTAAGATTACTAAGCAGAATACTTTTTGTATTATAATCTGTGCTATCACAATATTAGGTGAACAGTCAACTACAAAGTGTACATAAATGACAAATCTTCATAACCTATATTCCTACAGACTTTTTAGCATAGGCAAGATGACCTGTAGTAAGGACATTTCAGATATTTATATATTCAACTCATTCCACTGTTTCACTCCATCCTGATTGGTTTGCTGACTACATACAATTATTACGGTATGACTGTAAACATCTTCAAGTGCTTTCACACTATTTTTATACACCTCTTTTTTACTGTAGAGGTTTTGTTTTTTAAAAGATTTTCCAATATCAGTAACATGTAGAGTAAGTTGAAGCCTTTTATCTTCTCATCATCTCCAAGTTCATGCTCGCTTACTGTTTGCTTTGTACTTTTCCCTGTATGTGTTATGTAGCATTTTTCTTCTGTGTTAACAGCTATGAAGCTCATTAAAACACTGGACTTTGAACCAAAGGAACAGAGAATTCCAGGAAATAAACTTCTCTGAGCATGGACAGACAACAAATCAATTTAGTTAAAAGTATCTAGATGCTTCCAGAAACATGATATAGAAGGTATTCAGTAACTGTCTCTGAAACCATTTTGAAAGTTTCCATCACAGGCAAGACACTTAATGGGCAATTCCATCTTGTTGAGCCCATTGCTGAGACTGAGTAGCCCTGTCAGAGAACAGCTCTGTAATGGAGAGTCTGTGAAGGAAAGTCAGTCAAATGGAATTTCCAAGGACTGAAGTGCTGCCAGGTAAAATCCTCAAATGCTCTGCTTCTTCACAGACTTGGAAAGTTTTAGGAAGCAGCTGAGGAGTTATTCTTTCTGCCCCTGACCCCAGAGCTCTGAAGAATCAAAGCAATACCTATAAAATACTACAGTCAACCTGGAGAGATGGAGGTGGCCTCTGATTTAAGGGATCTGTAGGCACACACACAGAAAACGTATTAGACTCATACTCAGAAAAACTTGTGGTACCAGAGCGGGAAATTGGTTTGGGGGACAGCCAAATTTGGGTCTCAAGGCTTTGTTAAGAATGTATTCATAATAACATTTAGGGAAGTTGTAACAATACTCTCTGAACAATAAAAACTAACATTTGGCTAAGGTTTTTTCATCTTATAGTCTTAAAATTTTCTTGAAATGCTTCTGGAAAGTCTTGGTACGACAATGTATTTCAGTATTTATTTGATGACTCTCATCCACTCCATGGATACAGATCTGGATCCTTCCTAGCTCTTCTCATTGCTTATTTCAGATGGCTGTTTTGGCTTAAGAAAGTATTCATATAGCCCTCCCTCCCTACTTCTCTGTGTCAAAAAAATTTTTTTTTAAATTCTGTATATCCTCCATAGCTATTAATTTAGTGTCTCCATACCCGTTTTCAAAGGTTTTCATCACATAACCCAAATTCCCCGATATAGATAAGAATCCAAGACACCTTTCATTCTCCAACACCCTCAGCATTACCAAAAGGCTGGGAACAGTGGAAAGAAAAAAAAATCTTGCATAATCTACTGTAAGGCTCAAGAATTCACTATTCACAGTGCAATTAATGTGTGCACTTTATAGGCCCTTCACAGTGTTTCTCTGTGAGAAAACTAGCTTCAGTAAAGGATCTGCTTTCTAGTAACTGCAAGAGCCCTAAGCTGCAAGGAAATTCTGCCCTAAACATATCCCAAAATCTTCAGAATTTGTGTTTTATTAATATTAACTGCTGAAAAAAACCAAATTAGTTTCATCTATTAAATGCAGTGCACCTTCAGCATCTCACTTAAATCTGTAAAAGCACCTTTATTGCAATTAAACATACATCTCAAAATCTGGACAAGAGAATCCAAAGCAGAAAGTGATGTTATACTGCTATTTCATTCTTTTTAACCAAACATAATAGCTGCCTTACTAAGCAGAGAACCTGAATCCCCTCCTTTCACCTTGCTATGTGTATTTTACTTAATAGTGCAATAATGTCAACACAAAATAAAAAATCTTTTAAGAAAAATTGTTTAATTTGAAAAAATTAAAATGGAGTAGACTAATAAAATATACCTTGAACAACAACTTGGCTTCCAGGGACAAAAAACTGTTGTGTGCCATCAGATGACTGTGCTGCATATTGCACAATGGTAGCGCCTGGCTGAGGAGCTCCTGAATTTGTCACAGTCTGAATTGTACCACCTTGAGATATGGTAACTAAACAGAAAAAAAAAAAAAAAAAAGTTAGGCTATAGAAAGACATAGTACATGCTAAAAAACATGAAATAAATATTGTCTTATAGGACTACTGGTCCTCTCCTTGCTTAGAGATCAGCTGTATGATAAAACTTGGGTAATATTAACACTGATTTCCACAAATATAAAGCCCATTGTGTAGTATATGCCATATGCGTATATGCAAATAAAAAGCAGTGTCCAACACATTTTCTCTCTATGTTTCCAGAAATATTAACTCTACTAAAATAGTTTAAATATGGGGGAAAAAATAGTAGCTCCTAGCCATATAAAAGTGTTGTTTCAAATACTAATGTAGAAGTTATTTTTAAAAAAATAATTTAAAAAAAGTTGTTTATTGACTTCTTAGAAAACAAAAAACAGGACATTAAGACAAAGGAAGAGAAAATTGTCTGACACTCACTATCCTTTCCTTAGTGTGAGAAAAAGTTTAGCACAACAATGTTTAACCAAGTTGTCCACAGCTGTGAAGAGCCCAATACTTATGTAAAAAGAGAAACAGAACAAAGTGGGGTTCTTCAAACAAATATACTTTCCCCATTAAAAAATCCTATTGGATTCCTTGCCATAATCAAATATTTATAAAAAATGTAATTCCCTAGAGACATTATTAATTGTATATTCCTTTTGAAATTAGCATTGCTTTTCTTAAACACAGAAATGTCATAGAATCATAGAATGGCTTGAGTCAGAAGCGACCTTCAAGATCATCTAATCACTCTAACTCCCCTGCTATGGGTAGAGGCACCTTCCACTAGATTAGGCAGCTCAGACCCTCCCCATCCAACCTGGCCTGGAACACTTCCTGGGATGGGGTATCCACAACTTCTCCAGGCAACCTGTTCCAGTGCCTCACCACCTTCAAAGTGAAGATTTCATCCTAATATCTAAACGAAGTCTATCCTCTCTGTTTAAAGCTGTTGCCTCTCATCCTATCACTACACTCCCTGGTAAAGAGTCCCTCCTCATCTGTTCTGTAGGCCCCCTTTAAGTACTGGAATGCTACTGCAATGTCTCTCTAGAGCCTTCTTTTCTCCAGGCTAATCAGACCCAAACCTGTCAACCTGTCTTTATAGGGAAGGCCTCCAGTCCCTGATAATCTCCATGGCCCTCCTCAGGATCTGTTCAAGCAGGTCCATGTCTGTCTTGTGCTGGAAACCCAGAGCTGGATGCAGCACTCCAGGTGGGGTCTCACAAGAGCAGAGGGGCAGAATCCCGTCCTCAATCTGCTGCCCACGCTGCTTTGGACGCAGCCGAGGATCTGGCTGGCTTTCTGGGCTGTGAGTGCACATTGCCAGCTCATATTCCATGTTTCATCCACCAGCACATCCAAGTCCTCTCAATTCACTCATTGCCCAGCCTGTATCCACATTTAGGATTGCCACGACCCACATACAGAACCCTGCACTTGGCCTTATCATGAAGTTTGCATGGGTCCACCTCTCTGCTCTGCCACAGCCCCTTTAGATGGGATCCCTTCTCTCTATTGAGCTTTGAGTATCAACTGCATCATTTAGCCTGGTGTCATCTGCAAATTTTCTGAAGGTGCATTCAGCCCCACCTTCCATGTCTCCAACCAGCAAAGATACTAAATAATACTAGTCCCAAACCAGATCCCTGAAGGACACTACTCATCACTGGTCTCCACCTGAACATCAAGCTGTTGACTGGAGCTCTTTGAGCCAATTCCTTATCCACCAAGCGATTCACCAGCCAAATCCATCTCTCCTATGTTAATTAAAACAATTCTGAAACTTCTAGCTGAGAACCCAATTCCCGAGGAGTAACAAACTCCTTTCTCCCCCAAAAGATACTTTAACTACAAACCTTGTATTTAAAGTGATCTGAGATGTTACAAAAGTCAGACATAAAAAAAGATTCAGTCTTGTCAACTCCTCTGAATTCACTGTCAGATTACAGTATATGACACCATTCTTGAAGGTTCAGTTCTGCTTATCATAATACAGGATTTGTTAGACACCTAAGTGAATTTTAGAGATTGCTGATTTCAAATGTTCTGTTTTGACAACAATAGGATATCTTAAAAGCTCAACTTCAGATAGAAACACTTAAAAGAGACTGAGATTGCCAAATCCCAACAGCTGAATAAGCTTCTTTTGGGGAAAACATGGAATTCCTCTCATGCTGAATTAAGTTCAGAGCATTATCTGCAATACTGAAACAGGGTTCAGCATGGACCTCCACTCCTGCCCCTGGAATGAGGAATATGTAACATAGGAACTAGTTGGGTGCTGCACACAGGCTCCACAAGGCATTAAGGAGAAGGGGAAGAGTGTGGCAGGGTGTAGAGTGCAAGATGTTCCAGTCTGGCCTCCAAAGCAGAAAGTGCCCCATTTTGGGGCAGGACGAAAAAGAGAGAAGCAAGAAAAGGAAAGCACTGTATTCTCTACTCTTCACAAGGTCCAGGACAACAGCAACAATATTTGTCAACTCTACCTCCCAGAGAAGTTATAAAGACCCAAATTCTGTTCTCAGAGTTAGCACCAGGAATGGCACATCTACACCATCACAGAACCATACCACATAAACCCCAGTCACTTTGGCTTCCTAAGCAGTAAAGCATCAGCACGGATTGATACAAAGCTCTTAGCTCCACAGTGAACCTTGGTAAACAATTATGTCACAGCTGTCCTGCACTTAGTCATTCAGATCCCAATCCAGTACTTTACAAACAATAGTGAATTAACTTCAGTAACTGCCTCCCTTACAGGACTGATTCCTGCCATATTCCCAGAACAACACATTGCCCGTCCCCCCATTCACTGTCCTTATCTCCACCACTGCACCCACTTAGTTGTGCTGGAGCTCTACTGAAAACTGGGCCTTTTACAATGAGTACAGGACTTTTCTGGACAGTCTCTGTAGCTGAATGTCATGCAGGTGGATGGATGCAAGTGGCATCTTCTCTTCCAGCTAGGAGTGAAGACAGTACTAATACCACTCTCTGAGTGTGATCAACAGCTCTAATCCAGAAAAAAAACCCAGATCTTTTTCCCTTCCAAAACTGGAAACGGAACTAAAGTTAGTCTTTCCCAAAGGATTTCTTAATTCTCCAGTTGTTAAAAATCTGTTCTAAGATAGCAAGCAACCCAAATAGATAGCAAAAGAACTAATAATTTTCATTCCCCCTGCATCTTTTCATGCAGATCATCATGATACGCACAAAGAGGCAGGGAGTGGGGAGACTGATTCACACACTCCAACTGAATGAACAACTCTTGCACATTAGAACACTACCACAGGTGAGGAGCTAATAATTTTTTTCAATATTAAATAACCAACATGACAGAACTACACCCAAACAGAGTAGGTGTGTAGTCAGATGAGGCTACAAGGCTCCAACATAAGACAGCACCTTGTGCAAAACTACCCATTTCCCTGACAGAAAGATCACACATATGTTGATCAAGGTAGCTGGCAAAGACATTTTATCCGGTCATGTCAGTCTGTCTGCTTCCATAAGCCAAAGCCAAGAAGCTCCGAGGCAAAAGATATTTGGAAACCATGGCAACATACCATTTTGGCTGGCGAAAAGTAAGTAGAGAACAGCCATCACTGCTTCTAATAGAAAAAAAATACATTTGTTTTCCAGAAAAATTTACTTATCAAGTTCTTCCAAAAAGAGTCACCCCAGACATCCAGACATAAACACACAGTCAAAATTATCTTTTCAACTAAACTACTTTTCCTTTGCAGGAATAGAGAGAACAGTAGAGAAAAAAAGGAACCAGCATATGTAGTAACGTAACACCTCTTTTAAACCAAGGCACAGTACAGATGGCCACAGTGACACCGCAAGGCCAGTTCTTCATTGCCACGGACACTGCACAAGCTGAATGCATAAACTGCTGGGTGCCTGCACAAGAGAACCTGTGCAGCCCATGCTGGCCAGGGAGAGAGGAGTCCTCAGGCACAGTAACGACAGGCAGAAGTACAGAGCTACTGATGGGAGGCGTAAAGATGAAGGAGGTACATGGAGTGAACCTCTGCATCATGTCCAGTCTACAATCAACACTGGAGTCGCTGCATTCCCACACAGTGTTCCTGGCTTTAGCTAACAGCAGTTCCTGAGGATCACAGGCAACCAACAGGATGGCTCAGAAACGCCTCAGATCTGTGCTTCAGGCATGTGAAGACTAGGGGTCAACAGTCAAGCTCTCTTTACTAAGTTCCAAATTAAGACCCTCTTTATTACAAGGAAATGACCATCCTTGCTACCACCTGGCCTAACCAGAATTAAAATACACAGACTTTGCTGAGGCAAAAGATATTTTAAGTTACAAAAATGAACTTAAAAAAATCAAATTCATGAACTAATAAATTGGGCAAGGAAAACTATTTCCAAGAAGAAAAAGCTCTCAAAACAAAGTTTTTGAGCCAGAACCAAGAGAGTCCATGAAGGCTGACATTGCATCTTGAAGCAATGCTCCATTATGATGAGAACCTTAATTTTACAGCACATGTTTTAAGTTACAACTATAACTTACTCAAAAAGCAGCAAAGAACAGAAATCTCCCAAGCTTGGCTTATAGCCAAGTTTAAATTAAGACACATGAGATTTAATTAAATTTTTGTGGATTCTGTTCTCACATTGTCAGTGATGCTCTCTATTGCTTAATTTTCAGAAGTAAATGTCTGATTGAACAAGAAAGCAAAACCTTTGAATTTTGTTATTGACTTAAACACTTCCCTGTCACTATTGTTTATAGGTGTGTTCAAAAGAAAATATATTCCCCTAAGAATCACCTCCTGCAAGACATTGCAGTCAAAGCACAACTCTGGCTTCTCAGAGGAAGCTACGATTAAGAAACCTAAACTCTAAAATTTCTTAGAAATCCTATTGGTTTGCAGGCTCACTAGGTAATACACAGACATTACAGCACTTCTTTTTAAGCCTTGAAATGGCAAATACATATATTCTTAATTAAACCTAAGCAAAATCAAAAATACAATTCAAAAATTGAAGAAAAATATTTAATTTTTCTTAGAATACAAGAATACATTAATACATGCCAGATTCTGTACTGGATAGCTGTAATTTAGGATGACCATGTTCTTTTCCACAGAAAAGAACACTTCAGATGCTGAACATCACATGGCAAACATTTATTTATGTCTATAGCTTACAGAAAGGGTAAGAAAAGCAACCTAGGGGCACAAACAAAATTACTTTCTAGATAGGAAAGGATATATACTACAGGCAAATTCTGTATTCTCGCCATTAATAATTAATTTAGTTGTATAAATTAAAAATAACTGCAGAATTCTAAGGGTGAGTAGAATACAACTACAGAGCCATTCTATCCTCTTTATATGCCACTGCAATGTTTTAATAGACTTCCTCTGTTTTCTCATTTCAGGAAAAAAACTCCACATTTCTTATGCAATCTTCCTGTCATTATATCAAAGGAAAAATACCTGCACTTTAGTGTGTCTACTTATGAAAAGGCATGAAAAAATCCCACAAATTGTAGGAGTGAAGCTTTATCAAAAACATAATTTAAAAAAGAGTTATCATAAAGTTATCCCATGGATGGTATCTGGTTATGTCCAAAGAAGCCATAGAGTGCAAGTTATGCAACACTTCTACCATAAATACAGGAATAAAAATATCCAAAAGCAAACCTATAGAATAGAACTGTGAATGTAACTTTTAACTTGCATTTGGATGAAGTATTAAATGTTGGAAACCATTATTTAGGTTAATTCTGCAGTGAAAGTATAGATACTTAAAAATTGGAGACAAAAAGATATAGTTCTTTTAAGAAAGAAAATTGGAAGTTAACAAGTAATTTCATACTTTGAGTTTCAAAAAACTCTACTTGCCATTTCATATAATAAATAGCACTAATACATAGCAAATCACAAGAATTTGAAACTGCAATGATTTGTATCATTAAATATTCACATAAAAGTGTCAGCATTTTTCATTTCAGCTGAGCCTCACCTCCACATTTTAATGCACAGAAGCTCTAGAAGGACTAAATCTAGCAGCCAACAAATATTACAAGAAAGACACTAGAAGTCTATAATGCCCATGTCAGAAAAAATTAATAATAATCACTTAGAAATACAGAATCTCTTATTCTTCTTCATCAAAATACAACATCCCTACTGCATTATGTAACTGCTAGAAACAAAGCTGTGTTATGCATGTTCTGCATCATCACATAGTACATTTGCAAACATACGGTATTGCCCTGTGTTAGTATGATACAGGCTGGTTGGCATGGCCACTGCAGAAATACCAGAAGGCGTTCCTTCATCTTCTGACTTCTCTTCTTCTTCAATCTTCGCTACTGCAGGAGCATCTGATGAGAGTTCATTCAAAATTTTTCTAAAAAAAGAATGTAAGTAATTTTATGTACTTGAAAATCCATACCCCTAAGAAAATAAAATAACTGACTTTTATCAGACAGTTTTGCTGTAATAAATAAGCTGCCTTTAAAACCAGCAAAACAAAAATTAAAAGTCCTTACCGGTATGAAGGCCTTCTTGAAAGTATTTCCCTACGTTTTTGAGAATCAATTATCACTTCTGATTGTGCAGCTTCATCTGCAATCGATGCTACCTGTAATAGCAAAGTTCCTGAAATTCATAACTTCATTAAAAAAAAAAAATAGCAGCAGAGTATAGTATTTTTTAAAATTTCTTCCATGTTTGCATATGGGAAGTTTGTTGATTTATCACTAATCATGTGATTTTGTACTACTTTTTCCAATGCAAATCAAAAACTATGAGGTTAGCCAGACATAGCCACTTAGATAACATCTTCCATTTGAAAAAGAAAAAAGTCAAAATAATCCAGGTTACTTTTTTGTGAATGACACTTAGAAAAAGTAGTGGAAACAGATTTCTTTAAATATAAAAATATTATACAATTTAATTAGCTCTTAAAGTGAGGTCAAACATCTAAAATATAGAATACTGCACTAATGTGCCTTAAATAATAGTATACAATATAAAAGTCTCTTCACACCACACCAAAGCTATTTAGAAAATAACTTTATTTAAATATACACATTTATTACACTTACTAGGACATTCATAAATACAAAGACATTGCTTAGCAATGCTGTATGAGTTTTGGAAATGCCTGACAAGACCACAGTGTCTCATTTTCTCAGACCTTTAGTATTTTCATATATTCTTCTTCTCTTAAAATTACCCAAGACAACATTAAGGCGTAGGGCTGAATCACACTCTTGACCAGCACCTATCTTACCACACAGAACTGAAAGTCATTACTGAACAAGGAAAACACAGTATTTTCTTGGATTCTTTTAACTACTCAGAACTATTGCTATGTTGAGATTTCCAAATTGAAACAGTTTGAAAAGCTGTTCACATGAAGACAGATCAGACCACAGTTTCAATTAAGCACTTTGTTAAACTGACACTGAACAAACATGAAGTGACTAGAGTGTTTGACCCGGCTGCAGTGGAAGTTCAGGGAATACAAGGAAGAGCTCTAGAATTGATGCATCTGCCAGTCCTAAGTGCTTGGTACTAGAAACAAAACCTGCCTGACCTCAATAGAAAATGACCGTCTGGAAGGTTCTGGAAATTTATAGGCCTGGGTCACCTCAACTCAAATCTGTAGGACTACACCTTGAAGGGACTGCAGGTTATTGCAGAACGAAGTTGTCTCTTCACTTGTTAATTTTATTACATTCCAGTTGTGTGTAAAAATATTTAATGTAGCCTCATTTTGCTGCGTAATATGCAGCAAACATCCTTAGAAGTCTACATCTGCCACTGAAGTGGTGAGAGGTACTCCTGTATGTGTACAGATATATAGCTCCAAAGCACACATCAGAGCTGACTGCAAAGATACAGGTGCTTCAAGAAGTTTGTATTCCTCCTTTTGCAGGATGGACCAATGCTGAGCAGCAGAGAGAGATCCTGAAAGACATTTCCCTCCCAGTGTGCCTTCAGCAATCTGCTCATGGACCAACCTTCAAGCCTCTGGCATAATCCTTCAAAAGTATGATAGTATTGCACAGCCAAGAAAGAGCCTGGGCATCCTAACTCAAAACAGAATTTTCATTCTGCTGGGGCATGGGGAGTAATAAATAATCTATTTGTTCCAGCACAAATAGCTTGAAAACAAGACCTTAGTTGCCTTTAAACCTTCACATTCCACTAACAGCTACCAATAGCCCCCCCTGATTTGTGAAGATGTCTGAAGGCGTTGACAACAGTCATACTTTAGGAAGAAGGTAAGGAAATCACAAGATGATTTAAGCATTTTAATGTGTGTGTTGGTTTTGCACGGCCTAGTTTTTGGCAGCAGAGGGGCCACAGAGGTGGCTTCTGTGAGAAGCTGCTAGAAGCTTCCACCACGTCCAGCAGAGCCAAACCCTGATGGCTCTGAAGACAGACATGCCACTGGCCAATGCTGGGCCAATTGCAAATGGTGGTAATGCCTCTGTGTTAACATATGTAAGAAGAAAATCAAAACAAAGGTTGGGGGCACAGTTTCAATTCTAGCCAGAAAAGAGGAGGAGGTGAGAACGTATGAGGAAAACAACATAGCAACACCAAGGTCAGTGGAGAAGGAGGAAGAGGAGGTGCTCCAGGCACTGGAGCCGAGGTTCCTCTGCAGGCCATGGAGCAGACCACGGTGAAGCAGCTGTGCCCCTGCAGCCCATGAGTCCATGGGGAATCCAGAGATCCACCTGCAGCCCGTGGGGGAGGTGCCCACGCCGGAGCGGGTGGATGCCTGGAGGAGGCTGTGGTCCTGTGGGAGACCCATGGAGAAAGAAGCCTTGCTCCCAAGTTGGAACAACCTGTCCTTGGAGGACTGCACCCTGTGGAAGAGCGACTCACATCGCAGCAGTTTTTGGAGGGCTGTTTGCCCATGGGGGGAATTCACGTTGCAGCAGTTTTGGGAGCACTGTGTGCCCGTGGGAGGGGCTCACGCTGCAGCGGGGGTGGTTTGGCTGCTGCTCGTGAGAGTGGACCCACACTGGAGAAATTCACAGAGAACTGTCTCCCATGGGAGGGACCCCATGGCCTCACAGGGGAAGGACTCCTCTCCCTGAGCAGCGGAGGAAAACCTTGGGTGACGAACTGACCAAAACCCCTACACTTTGTCTCCCTGCACTGTCGGTGGGAAGCAGGCAAGGGCTGAGGGAAAAAAGGTGTTTTTAAGGGCTTAATTTACTTCTCATTATCCTGCTCTGACTTTTTTAGCAATAAATTCACTTTATATCTTTAAGTTGAGCTTGTTTTGCCCTCGGAGTGTTGTCTCCCAGTCCTTATTTCAACTTATGAAGCCTTCATTAAATTTTCTCTCCTCTGCCCAGCTGTAGCAGGGGGCGAGTGAGTGAGCAGCTTTAGTGGGTGCCTGGCATCTGACCAGTGTCAAACCATGACAATGTGGAAGAGGACATTTTCTGCAAGAAATTTCAAAAGCTTTAATTTTCATCATGACAAAGAGAAAAATGAACACTTCAGATCACTCCAACAGCAAACAACCATGTCCATAATGTTAACAAACAGAAACCATTGTAGTTTTTTCCTGGACATTGTTCAGATTTCGACTTTACCTATTTCAACTACATCTGCATTTGAACAAATTTAACTTTAAACTCATGTTAGTCTTTCCAAGACCTGATACACTACAGGGATGAGCAAGCAATAAGTCAAATAGCAATGTGAACTTTAAACCTTCCTACAAATAAAACAACATTTAACAAAACAATAAGGAATGCTATACAGATAAACATTTTTTCATCTAAAAAGCAATAGCATTATGAGAAAAGCTTTTGAACACTTTCCGGTTGAAAATGGCAGATGTTTGAGGGAGAGGTCATGCAAGCTTCAACATCAACCTTCAGCATACTACTTTTTTTTTTTTAAAACTGATATAATTTCCCAAGTTCCCCACTGTCTGGCAGAGAGAAGGTAGCAAGTTAAAGCCAAATGATCTGGAGGAAATGCCAGGTGGCAGCATAAAGTACTGAAGAGGATCACAGAAGGGCTGAACACCCCCTATAATGGAGTCTTTTACAAGCTCTTCTCACCCAGATGAAACCAAAGCAAAATCCTGTCACTAAATAGTCGGTATAAATTGGAACAAAACTTTCCTGTTCTACTCCTTTGGGAAAGGGAGGACAGCCAGAGTTCACTCAATACAACAAGTAGTTGACTTCCACTCCCCTAAAATGACACAGCAGCAGCTGGCAAGAGATTCCTGAGAAATTCCTCCTTCTGAGATTTGAAAAAAGTCCTCTATCTTTGCATATATGTTCTGACTACACTGACTTAAAGAAAAGCAGTGACAGAAACTGGGAATTACTGATGTGCTTATTGAATAAAGGTTACTCAGGAAAATTACAGTTAGAAAGAATTCCAATTCAAAAAAGTATTTACTTTGAATACTCTGACTTCAAGTTTGATCAAGTATTGACATCTACTGCACCTCCTTCAATAGCAATCTAGGATTTCAAAACCTTGAGGTCCCACCATCTACACCTATTGCTCAACAATAAAATATTCATTATCTGATCAAGCTTTTACTCCTTTTCTCTAATATAAATCACACTTATATATGTCTTTCTATTTATTATACTTGAGAGTTACTCAGAAACCTCTAACATTAAAGATGGCTTCTCAAGAAGACTGACAACACAAGGCTTTTCCTTAATATGTTGCAATAGCCACAAGTAAAACCCTTCCCTCATAACAGGTGTATCACATCTTTTACCAGAAATATCAATTCTATCTGCCAAAAGCAATTCAGTTGACATTTCCTAAATAGCTTTTAATAAAACTAGAGCAGAAGACGTCCTAGCTACAAGAAAAACACCAATGGGAGGCTGAGCAATTTTCAAAACACTCCAAATTCATTCTCTCTTGCCTTTTTCACTTTCTAAAAACTCTGAAAACATTACACATTTTGCCCTGATCCCTGTTTTCTAGTTCCAGCAACTTTAAACATGTGAACATTTGCCACATAAATGTTTGGTTGGAGGCTGCCCATATTTTTGGTATCTACATATCCACATCCACAAAAAGCAATACCAGATGCTCTAAGAGGGTCTGATAGGGCCTAAAAACAAGGAACCACTTGATATAATATGCTTACTTCTACTACATCCAGACCCTCTCCAATACTAAAATAGGAGATACTTGAAAATTATGAGTTCACAGTATCATTAGAAACATTATGATCATAGAATTTATCAAAATGGGAAAACTGCAGGATACACTGAAATAAGGCCATGTTATGACACAAATTTGCTGTCATGTAAGTTCAGACACATGTTCCAAGACAATTTCTTGTAAGAAAAACAGGAAACATTAAGGAATTGCTACACAATGCTTGTAGAGCTGCTGGTGGTTGGATGTTTGCCACCTTTCCCCCTGCTGTTTCCTGTGCCATCTGAGTAAATCTTGCAGCACTGGTTGAAATGAAGAGAAACTGAAGATGGATTGGGAAAAGAATTATGAGGCACCAAATATTCATGAAAATGTAACAATAAAAAAGCTAACCTGAACAGCTTGCATGTGTGGTGACTGAATGACTGAGGGCTGTGTGGCTTGAATGACACCCTGGACATGAACAGTTTGACCAGAAGGCAACTGCACTAGAGTTACAGCTGGAGATCCTCTTCCAGCACTGGAAGCAGCTACACAAACCTGCAAAAATTACAATCATCATGTTTAAGTAAGATGCCTTAAGACTTCAGCAAATGCTTTTAGAAGTGATACTAAAACAAACTGATTTTGTTGCCACATCTAAAATAGCTTAGCTATATATAATTATCACATACAAAAATAGAGTAGTTTTACTAGTAAAAGTTCGGCATGTACCTTTCCAAATGGTATGGAAAGCTTAAAACTGTACCCTAACAAACTGCAATTCTTTTTTTTTTCCCTCCAGAGCCTTCGTATTTTCTTTTCAATCAAAAAAAACCCCCAACCCTCAGCAATCACACACCAAACATAACAAAACCCATGCATATTCACTGGAGTAGAATGTTGCTGTAACAACGTAAAGGGCAGAATGTTCCTAGGAAAAAGAAATCCAGATCTGCTTTAGTTTGGCTTTGCTTGTTAGGTAAGAAGTTATGCTTTTCAGAGGGATGTCTCAAGAGACATGAGAATTCTTCAGATAGCAAAAAATCACCCATAAAGTCATTTGTAAGGATTTGTAAATTGATTTAGTTTAATGGACTCTTGTTATATATATAATTATACATATCAAGAAAACGAGAGTTGAAGTATATAAGTGCTTCAAAACAACAACAAAAATAAAGAACAGCTAAATCTTCTTCCAGGCTAGCACAGCTGTACGAACAACTTTCCCCAGCCTGTGGCTCTCAATCCTCAGTGCTGAGGACAAATGGGTTAAGAAACAGTTTAACACCTATGAGCTAAGAAATAGTTAAATATTTCTGCTCTTACTGTTAAATCTATTAACAGAAACAAATACTGATGCAAAGAGAAAACACTATGACTGATCTCAAGTTGTGTGATGAAACATCTCTAAACTCAGAAAAGGAAGACAATGACAAACATAAACTGTATCATAAAAAGAAATACTGTGTTTTTCAATTAAATCACATTGAAAAGTCTTATTTCTATATTCTACACATTCAACAATAAACTCAGACTCATATATAAAATTCTGGTATTATTCCCTCCCTAGCTTTGTTCTCAGCTCCAAAGGCATCTGGTATGAGCAGTAAACATAAAATGAGATGACAGTGAGAAGAAAAACATGAAGAATGCTGACAATTAAAAGAAACAGTTAAAGAAACTTTTGTACTTTTTCTGTATTTACACTGAAGTGTTTTTTAAATTCCAAATATGAAAGCAGAAAGCAGTTTTCATTCCTGATCCATAAGATATTGCTTGTCTAGGAAATAATCCCTTCTTGAAGCAAGCAAAAAATTTTAACTACTATTAAGATGCACTACTATCAAAAAGACCTGATGTTGGTTCAAATTACCTCGAAGAAACAACATTTCTAGGAAACAAAGACAGGATCTTGTCAGCATTGTTCAATGCAATTGTTCAATGTTATAGGAAACTGAACCACTTTTCAGAAAATAGAAAATTGAGGGCATTTTTAACCCTGAAACCGGTTCCTTAAATCATTCCTTAAATGGCATGAAATGGCAACAGGGAAATAGGACATACAAACCTTCTTCCCAACCTATTCAACAAATATTAATATTACAAGAAATTTATCAGAAATAGATATTTGAGATTAAGCTCTAGAAAATCTCAGAGATCTGAAGAGTATGATCTATTTTGTGGCAAAGCTTACATCCTAAACCCAAGCTTCAAGGAGAGATCACAGAGCAGTCTAAATGTTTACAAAGAATGCTGACTTTTCAAAACATTATAAAGGCAATTTCATCAAACCTTTCCCTTTTGCTGCTCTCTTTGTGAGAACTGCAATTTGATACAATATTTGGTGGGTCAGAAAGAACTTTCTGAGTACATCAGCCATAAAACAGTAAAAGGTGAACAGTGTAAGAGTTTCTTTTTGGTACACAATGGGTCAGTCACACAGAATCAGGAAATAATCCAGTACTTGAGATCAAGAAACTACATTCATTTTAAAGCTCCTTATTCAGTATAACCACACAGGAAAAAAAAAAATCTCACTCAGCTAATACTCTTTTGGACTAAAGTTTACAATGTAACAGGAGAAATTGTTTTGTTCCCATTAATTCAGATAAGAGATTAAATGAAGGGGGGATAAGTGCTAAGGGAAGAGGAGATGGTAGTATTATAAAATTTTCAAGGTTCATATTCTGCATAACTTTTATAGATATCAGAAATTATTATTAGAATTTTGATTCAGATTTCCCTTTGCAGTTTTCAAGCTGAATATTCCTGTGTTAACTGAAATACTAGAACATTTTGATGCTATCATGCGTAAATCCTGACTGAAACAGACTTGGCAAAAAAATTTCTTTCTGACATCAGTGATGAGCAATGCTACCTTTAACATCATTACTTCAAGGGCTGTCTGGCACAGCAACTGAAAACAATCCACAGAAGCAACACAGGAACACAGAGGGTGAGGGGAAGCTTAACACATCCTATGGGTTCTATGCTCCTAGGCATGCAATAGTCACGTCCAATAGCTTCAACAAATATCAACTAGGCACTCTATAACAGCAGTACGGTACCATATTTCAGGTATTTGGAAATGTAAGTGCTCCCTCTTCTACATGGGGAGAGAAAAGTAGCCAGCAAGGATGATCAGGTACTACCTTCATACTGAGGCACACACTTGCAGACAAGGAGGCTGCCCGTCATTTATCTAACTTCAAGATACATGGTCCATCTGAACAGTTATCCTGGGGATCCTATGAATGTCAGATATCTTCTCCCTGCTAAGTACTAGAGAGGTTACCTTCACATTCTACCCCTCACACCTTCAACATTGCCAAATGAAGAATGTAGTACACAGGCCCATCTGATTTCTGTCCCTGACGCAGAACCTAAATACTACAAGGACTCTAGAAGTAAAGTGAAAAGTAATTCTGGAAAAAGAAAAGTCAAGGCAAGTCCACACTGGATTACCTAACAAAGGAACAAAGGACCTGCCACACTCAGGCACCAAGTAGTCTCTATGAGGAAAAGCTGGAGACAGATGATCAATTTTGATCAGTTCCAAAGCTACTGCCAATATAGAAGCACCTACTCTTAAGGAAAATAAGGTTAGGTGGATTCCAGACGTTTGGGGCCAGCATACGCTTCGAGGAAGCACAAAATGGTGACATAGCCGAGCATTTACAATCCTCTAACATCAACTTTGCTAAATGGCCAGCGTTTGCATTTCGCAGGCTGGTTACAACAGCCTAGCAAATTGCTATAGGTCTCAATCTGTAGGGAGCAAGATTTAACACAGTTTGATGTCAAGAGCCCACAAGGACAACCCCCCTGAAGTGCTAAACTTGAACGGTCCCAGCTTGCAATGGCTACGTACTCCAGGCTCTGAAAATCTCCCTGAAAATCTCCCTATGCTCTCTGACAGCAGTTCTCACATTGTAAATCCTGACATATGTCTAATTCAGGGCCAGCAGCAATAGGTCAACAGATGGTATCTCAGACAAGGTCAGCAGACACCTCTACTGACAGACAACATGACAAAGTTAACAAAAACTGAATCAAAGAGGAACCCATCAAGATGTAGGATTAAAGAAAAAAGAAAACACAACTGAAAGTGTTTTTGTCAAATCTGAGAAAGGCTAAAGTACATTGACTTTACATTGTTACAGTTATATTTAGTGTAGCTGAGCACAGAGCAACACAGAATACAGTATGGCTTCTAGAAATCCTGCAAAAGGAATGTCTAATTTCTCTTTGAACACCATTACAGATAAAAGTGTTCCAAGATGTAAGTTTGTCTATCACAATATGAGAATATTCCACTATCAGAATACACTATTGTAATAATACAACACAATTAGAACACTATCATAATAGTACAAACTAACTTTCTTTTAAGTATAGCTCTATGTGTAGCAACAGACGATCTGTGCATGTGAGACAACCCATGGAGCTCATCTCAAAACAGGTTGAGAAATTTGCCATCTTGCACCTCTGCTCTTCTCTCAAAGGCACCAAGCATTTGTACAGGTGTTCTGTACATTTTCAACAGCTTCTAAAGACAACCACCAATAATTTTACTTTCTTACCTGGTTATTATGGTGGCTGGATCACAAAAACATTACCATGTGAATTCATCAACTGGCTAAAAGTGAGGGATGCAAGAAATGCAACTATAAACTGATTCTATAGTAGGACATTTTATTTTAAAAATAACCCTTTAATGGACAAAAAGTGCATCTCATCTTCACTAGTTTTCAAAGTTACTCATTTTTGCTTTAGTAGAAAAAGTCATTTTACTTTCAGCACCAAAAAATTGCAGGAGAATATAGCAGTATCTATGACACAAGCTAAGAAAAAAAATGCAAACAGTATTTTTTCGCTACAAATAATATATAATAGGTCCTTCTTAGCATTGGAGGTTATCCCATCACACCATAGTGCTCCAGCCCACACATTCTTAATGTCTCCTCTCTGTCCCAACAGGGAGACATTAAAAATGCTTCAGCACAAAACAATCTCTGCCCTCTAGACATTATCATCTTTTGGAGCACCTGGTCCATCCTTTTAAAACTAAATGGCAGATATTTCTTTAAAAAGCCTGGACTACAGAGGAGGGAAAAATAAGTCAGCTGCCCCCCCAAAAAGAAGAAGATGAAAAAAAAAAAGTGCCCACCTCCTATGTAGTTGTATCCCTCAGCATTTTGCTAGTCACTCCCTGGACAAAGTCATAATTCAACTAAATATCAAGCACATTAAAAACCACTACATTCCATCTGGACATAAAAACTCAACCTGTTTTACTGGAAGGGCAGTCACCTGCTGGCACAGGTGCCCAGAGAGGTTCTAGAAACTCCATCCTTGGAGATATTTACAACCCAGGCAGACACAGTTCTGACTGACCCTACTTGCACAGGCAGGTCAGACTAGATAACCTCAAAAGGTTCCTTCCAAGCTCAACCCTTCTACAATTAATTCTTTGATAATACACAGAAAACCACAAATTAAAAGATAGTGCATTAAAATGTTTTACTTCTGACAGAACAAAACCAAGGTTGAACAAATATTTTGCTAGAAAAAACACAAAGACGCCCCTCCTGAGATATCTGAAAAGGAGCCCTCTGTTTCAGTGACCCTGCATTTTAGCTCTCACTAAGAATCAAGTCATTCTTTTCTCCTATTTCTGCACATTTGCAACAAAATTTGTAGGAGGGATGATTGGAAGTTGGCACAAGATACATTTCAGTCACTTTTAGTGGTTGTCTTCTCTTAACTGCACTCCTCCACAGGCCAAAGAGGGAGAAGGGATCTGTGCCCCTCTGTAATAGTCAAAATACACAGGCAGCAGACCAGTGGCACAGCCATGAATTCCTCAGAAACACACACATTTCCCATCTGGACCACCACAAAACCAGTCAGATGTCCCACACAGGGGCCTCTAGTGGGTTTTAACACTTCAACATCCAGGCCCAACTCTCCATGACAAAGCGCCTCACCTTCCAAGCCAGCCAGGTAGGAACATAGGCTAAGAAAATCCTACTCATCTTAAGCCAAAGGAGCGTCTCCACAAGGCCTGTCAGTGACAAGTGTTGTGTCCGGGCCGTTCTACCACAACAAACGCTGTGGCAGAGCAGCCTGAGGGCACTGAGGCCGGTGCGGGGCTGCAGGCCCCGGACGCCAGCGGCTGAGGAGACGGGCACAGGCCCGGAGCCCTCGGACTGGGACAGCAGCACCAACCCCGCTTGTCTGGGCAGCCCACGAGAGGGATGTCGGCTCCAGCTACCTGCACCAAGCAGCTCTGACACGCCGAGGCTGGCTCTCGGAGCCATCTGACCAAAAAAAGGGACTCCAGATGCCAACTCTGGACTGTTCCCCTCAGCCTTCAAACTGAGGTACGTGTTTTGGTTTAGTGCTAATTGAACGAGATTCATCAACGCTTTAGAGTTATTCATTTTAACTGAAAGGGATGAGAACCATACTCAGTACAGCTGAACCTTCACACACAGTACTCAAGCATTAAATGCAGACAAACATAAAAAGTGTTATACACTGCACACTGTAGGAGTGCAAAAGTTCTCCTACAGCATTAGTGACAGCTTTGTCTCTGGATCAACATTAAAATTGCCAAGTGACAGAATTCACAGGTATCTTCTCCAGAGACTATTGCACAAGCCAATAGATTTTACACATCAATCATCCTATGAAGCTAAAACAGAAAATTTGAACAGAACTACTAAAGAAGAAATGAGGGGATGACATCAACAAATAAAATTCTTAAAGAAAAAAAGAAAAAAACTGAACAAACTATATTCCTAATGCTGCATGTATCAAAACCAACAAAAAAAGGTTGATAAATATTTTGCAATCTACTTTGTCTGACGATCTGACAAAAAGAGCAGCTGCTTTCAGTTTTAAAAATATACCTATAATGTAAATCAAGTATCTAACATACTAAATACATGGCATCAACTTAGCAAATAACTTCTAACTTCCAATGATGAACAAATTCAGTAAGATGTTTTTTAAAATCAGTTCTTTTATGTAACAAAGGGGTTTTGAAGATCCTTTTAAGTGGTCCATATACTTTACTGAAGCTATAAATCTTAGTACTGTCAGGAACACTATTTTTCTCAAGTGCCGAATGTTTCAGTACATAATTTTAATGTTTGAGAATTGTTACTATATAATCTTTTATTCATTAATGACCAAAGAATAATCCAGGTAGAGCAACCATACAGAACATGTAAAGTATGCTTTTAGTAGTCCAGACACTGTCATTCGATACACAGGGATGAAACAAAATGAGCACACATTAAAAATGTACTTGCAATTAGATGAAACACATTCTGTACAAAAACTGGAACTAGGAGAGAACCATGGTTATTTTTATTCATGTTTTCATTTTTGTTATACAACACATCTTCAGGATACACATATGGTTTAGATGTGTTTGATCTTATAGCCACCTCAATTCCTTAAGACGGTATCCCATCTCTATAACAATCAGCTTGTGAAAGTAAAAGGAAAAAAAACATGTGCCTACTGATCACTCTTCTCTGAAAGGACTTCTAAGTGCTACCTTTTAACAGACCTGATGTTTTATTAGTTCTTTGTTAACTACTACAGGCATAGCTTCCAGTATACCTTTGCTCTATTTTTCCTATTTAATACCAAGACTTATAAAACATGAGAATGTCATACAAATTGATACTTTAAAAATCATTGTAGCTCTAAATGTCATTTTATTGATTCTTCTCATCTTTCCACATTTCAACTTACCTCAGGTCCTGAGGAAATCTGACTTTGGCCTGGCTGATTCTGAAGGTGACCAGCACTTCTCTCTGTCAGAGAATCCACTGCATTGTCATCCTGTTCGACCATTTCCATGGTCATCAGTCTAAAAGTAAGTACATACACATTTAAATAATGCAGTACAGGGAGGTATATCAGGCAGCTAGGGAGACTAATTCCAAACTATTTTTCATTTGCAACAGACAGAAAATAAATATGTTTCTGTCAAACTGAAGTCCTTTCTTCATTCCCCTGTATTAAAATATTTATTCATACAGCCAGGAGCTCTAAAACAAGTATTTTGGAAAGCTGCAAGGAGAGGCAGTTCCAGAGATGGTTCTCAGGGAGGGACAAGCAGAGTCCCAGGATCCCATGCAGTGCTGGCAGTGGGGCTGGGAGCAGAGTGCTCCGGGGCAGCCCAGCAGCACTGCCCGCAGCAGGTCACTCCAGCCTCAAGCTGCCCAGCAGCCACGGGCTGCTACAGCCCTCCTGAACCCTCCAAGATGCCTATTCCCAGCTGACATCTACTCTTGAATTGTCTGCACATTACTCATGGCTCAAGAGTCACAACAATTCTTCTCACTTTACAGGTTTAAAAGATTTCATTGAAAAATAAGCAACTTGCTGACCCTCAACTTAAACTAAGAGTTTAAACTTCATATAGAAAGCTTCCAAATCTGCTATATAAAAGCTTCCAAATCTGCTATATAAAAATGCGATTACCTGACAGCTCCTTTTCGATATTTCTTGGCACACTTAGTCATAACGGAAGGTGTGAGTTTTAAAACAAGAGCTTGGATCTCTTCGGCTCCCTTTCTCTCCTACCAAACCCTGCACTGAAGGTGCAACATTGAACAGGTGATGTCAAACATTGCCATGGCAACAGGTCAGTTTACAAACAGAACAGAGACAGGATAGGGTCAGGCAGAGGCAGGCACGATGCCCTGCAGGCATGCTCCCACCTACACCCTACTTACACAACCAATCAAGGCCGCAAAAGGAAGACGTGATATTAGTTGAGGGACTTAAGAGTCAGCAAATCTCAGTTCCCCAGGTTCAGTTTCTGTACCTAGGCGATACCAAGCCTGACTGAACTCAAAGCTCAATTATTTCAACTGGCTGATTGTTACTTTGATTTCTTCTCAGGACTTACACTGAGAGATGGAACAGGTAGGGAAGGACTGTTACCCACCTGACTCTGAGACTCTGGAATTTAGTCCCACATGTTATAAGTTAACTACATTAAATCAAATTAAATGTAAACTAAACTCCTTTTGTGGCACTATTTTACAGAACATTCCACGATATTTGAAGAAAATAAATTTTATTGGTTTTTTAAATATCAAATTTTTGTCCAGAATAAAGGCATGAAAATATGAAAAGATATCCAGTCAAATGATGCAGAGAAGCATATTTCTATCTCATATGCCTCCAGTGGTATTCTACTGGCCAGACTTAACAGTACTATAGCTAGTGGTAGCCAAACTGCACACAATTCAACATTTTATGGGGTAATATCAGTATTTCTCCTCAGAGAAGTTATGTACCCTATGCCAGTATCAATTCAGATTAGATTCATAAGGAGCTATTTTACACCTCCAATCTTTCTACATTTTTGTCTTGTTAGTTACCACTAATTACTTTTTTCTTTAGATACAATCTAATTAAATATCTACTGAAATTCACCGAAGTCTAATAGCTCCAGGGAAATCATTTTCACCAAGCTTTTCACCATAATTTTCTACAAGAAGATCTTATCTAATTAAACTATTCTGGTTTTATATATATGTGCAATACAATAACAATAATAAAGTAGAAAAAAAAAAGTTCCTCCTTTCTAAACTAGGGCCACCCATAGAGTCTCAAATATGAAAGGTGTATCTGGCTCATGTAAAGAATAAACTTCAGAACAGCTCACACACCAAGGAAGATTACATAATGCATAGGTACTGGCAACATATTCATTGTAATCTCTTCATAAAGATGGGAATGTAGTCAAAATTAATTCACTTTATGAAGGCCCTGAAGTATATTTGTATGCAGAGCCATCTGTCATAGACAGCCTACTGTTGAAAAAAAAACAAAAACAAAAACAAAAAACAAACAACAAAAACCCAAGTACTTCTATTCCCAGTGAATGTATTTCATAGAAATTTTACCCAGAAAGAGTCATTTTTTATCTTGGAAAAAATTTAGTTTCTAGTTTTTAGCTTAATTTCTCACTGTTTGCAGAACACTATAAAAACATATTCATTTCTACTACTTTATCAGGATTTTTCTCTGCAAGTCTTTTCATCTGCAGCACTTCACTAAGTTAGCAAAAAGCTGCAAGAAGAGCATCAGTGGAGCAGAAAATTTACCAAAGTTATTCCTTGTATTTTGCAAAATGCAGTGATGAGAAAGGGGTGTATTTTTTAGATTTATCTTTAATTAAAAAAACAACAGCAAGTACTATACATGTCAGTGAAGTGACAAACATTATTAAGATTTATGATATACATGGAAGACTCTAGAATTTATATAGATTTTCCGTCTATAATTGTGTATATTCTGACTCAATACAAATGATTGCTTAATTTTAAACTTTAGCAAGGTGGAGTAAAGTCTGAAAATTTGACTGCCATAAAATGCAATCACTACTCTGAAACATAGCAAAATACTTTTCCTAGGTAAGCTCAAACACGCTTCTTTTTGACAACCTCTGTGACCAAACAGTGACTTGATTTAAAGTAACATCCAAATATAAAGTCCCAACCATAGCCTAAAAAAAACCAACCAAACCAAAAATAACAAAGTACACGAGTAATTTTAAAAGATACACAAGCTATCTTGGTATAAAACTTTAATGAGAACGATGACTTAAGACAAAATGTAGCACATTAGTATCACAATTCAGACATGTTACAAGATTAGGAATCTTCAATAGACACAACCACGGGATCACTGAAGTGGCAGGAGCAGGTCAGCTCCAGTCATTTGAGCCCCCAGGGTCAGCAGTGGCACAGCCACACTGAGCTGTGCCAATTCATGTGGGCTGGTGCACAGCCAGGCATGCCAAGGAACTCCTGGATTTCAGACTAGCCTGTCACTGTCTTCAGAGCACTCTCATAAACTCTCAGATTCCTATAATCTGAACTGTACAGGGTTTTTATTTCCTGTACTACATATCATGTCAACATGAATACATCAAACTTTTTAATAAATACACAGAAAAAATACTGAGCAATATCATAATTACGCTTTTTCTAAAACATCAGTAATACAGACTGTAGTAGGAAACAGTTACTAATCCAATCCAGAAAAGTTTCCACACTTATCACACTCACTCAGTCTGCATCGCAAGCAAATTCTAACATATTCATTGCTTTTAAGTTTCAAAGAAAGAAAAACAGAATTTTCTGCCAAGCACTTAAAATCCTTCATAAAAGTCTATCAGTAGCAGTACACATTACACTTTAAATTTTACATTACCATCCTTCTATTTTAAAGGAAAACTAAGCAAATACTTTAAAGTAGATGGTCTTGGGTCCTGTTTAAAATTATATAGAGCTTTTCTTAATTGTATGACTAATTATATAGAAGTTATAGTCACATAATCAGTATTAATAATTTTTTTCCTTTTTTTATCTTAATTGCTTACAAAGACTGAACAATTATTTTAAATTTTAGTCTGGATTTTTTAATTAATAAACCAATTATACCTCTGCACTCCCATAAAAAGGAGATAAAAAATGGTTTTCCATAATGTAAACAAAGATACCTGCTTCTTCCTACAACATAGCAAAGAGATCTTCAGTATCTGGCAGGAAGTTTAACTGTTACTGAACTAGCAACATTTCAATATATATAAGCACATGTTTACTACAGTCACTGGGACTAATGGACAGCAGGTCAGTAGCAGATAAACACTGATTAAGATGATGCATAGAGTGCACATCAAAAGCTTCTTCAACTGTGATCAGATGAACCATCCCTGACAGGACAAATCTGATAGAATCAGCTAGAGGAAAACAGAACATTTTTCCTAGAAAATTAGAAGCAATTTAGAGCTAAAGGTGTGAAATTCTTATATTTTAGCCCACAGGTAAGGGATGAAGGATAGCATCCCTATCAAGACATGCTCTTTTGCAATAAAGAGCACAAGATATCCTTTCACTCCCCCAAATACTGCTGTTTGTTTCACATCACTGCATATTAACATAATATTTAATGTCTACTGGTGAAATTACACTGCAGAAGCAATTTGCTACCTTTTTTTTGCATAATTGGAAGTGTGTGACTATCTAATTAAATACCCAGAGACATTTTAAAAAACAACTTTTTTATTTCAACCATCCTTTATACATCAGGGACTGCTTACAAAGGTGGCTAAATACAAAGGAAATCAATCATAACGGGCTAAAAAATATGTTTCGCCCCTTGCTCCAAATCTCTTTGAAGGCTTTTATTCACAGGGGAGTTACTAGAAAGCAAGAATGTGAGTTTACAAACACATGTTTTGCATTTATTGATGACCCCACAGTGAGTGTGGAAACTCTCAGAATGCACTCGTTTCCGAAGAGCGTTGTGTTTTCAAGTATGAACTCTGTAATAACTGTTTTACCACTCTGGTGGCATGAAAAACACCAGCTGATAAGCTGGTCACAGAATTCAGTCAGGTAAAATGTGCAACAGCACAACAGACCCGATTTTGAAAGTGCAAACTTCAAAGTTTCAGTATCACCAAAAGCTTCATCATTAAGCTTCTTGTGTTTCCTAGACTCTCAATGTTTCCCTATTTTCTTCCCCATCCTTTTCTTCTTTGAAGATCCTAGCTAAACCCTAAAACCCCAAATCTTTAAACCCAAACCTGCCATTACTGTGAGCACAGGCAATGCTACCTGGCCACCTCAACCATCCCGACAAGGCGGTGCAGAGCCGGCTGCGAGAGGACACGCGGTCCCCTTTAGAAGGGCCCAACCAGCCCCTGGATAGGCCAGAGGACCACTCAAGCATCAGTCCGCGTGGAATCACATAACACGCGGCTTCACTCACACCAAAAATGATGCTATCACAGCAGTGGGAGATGCAGACAAAACGCTCAAACTTCTATGCAAGACCTCGGACTCACGAAGCCCACTGTGATCGTCCCCCACCTGTTCTGACCCAGCTCCGAAAGCCCTATGGGCAAGGATATAACTGGGAGCAACGGACTACGGGGCAAAGGCCACCGGGCACCCCGCTCCCCCTCGGCCGGGGCAGCCCCGCAGAGACCCCAGAACGGGCTGTCCGGGGCGCTCTGCCCGCAGCGGGCAGGCGCTGATCCCGCTCCTCGCCGCAACGCCGGGAGAGC
>VZTH01000070.1:415365-514036 GCA_013397815.1 Aleadryas rufinucha
GCGGAGCCGATGTCCATAGCAAGGGCTGGACCCACCGCCTGCCGGAGCCCGGCGAGCGCCACGGCTCCTGGGCGGTAACAGAGCCGGCGCTCCGCGCACCCCTTCCTGAATTCCCGGGATGCGGCGCCGCCTCGGGGCCGCCCCACAGCGCCGTGCGGGCTCTGCGCGGCCGTCCCCTGAGCACAGCGCGCTCCCGGCTGCCGACGGGGACGAGCCTCCACCGCCTCCTGCGCGCTCTCGCGGCGNTGGGCCGCGCTCCGGGCGTGTGATAGCGGGGCGGTGCTGGCCGCTCGCCGCACCGGCCGGGCCCCGCCGATAAGGGCGGTTGGGCCCCCCCGCACGGTCCAGCCCTGGCTGTATCCGCGCTGACCTAGGGAAGGGACGCGGCACAAACCCCGGTTGTCCCCTGGGCGGTGCCGGAGCCCTCAGGGACACGGAAACTTGCCCAGAGGCCGGCCCGTCGAGGTGCTGCCCGCAGGTTGTTTTGTAATTCTGCGTAGTGAAAGCCCGTCCCTTACATCAGTCATTCCTGGTATGACATCGTATTTTACATTTATTTGGCTGAATAAATCAGAAAATGCCAGGAGGCAGCAAGCGGGAGCGACGTGCGTGTTTCCCCGCTCGCTGCCACGGGATTACGTCCAAATATCCTGAGTCATGTTGGACTTGTGCTGTAGGTGTGAGCACGTCCTTTGCTGGGAGCACAGGGCCCGTCGTCTCAGGGTTAATATTGAAATGCAATAAATGCATAAGCCATAAACTTTGTTACTAGTGGTGTTTGAACCTCATATGTCTTATTGCTGCTCAGTATTTTACAAAGTAGTGTAAGAAGGGGTTATACTGCAGTACATTTTAAATTAGATGTCTATACATCATTGTACGTATATTCTGAAGTTACGTAATGTATTCACCCATTTTTACGTTTTGGGTTTGTTATTTTTTTACTGTGAGAAACTACTCAGTGTGCTAAATAAACATGAAAAACCTGAGTTAATTTCACATAACTCATTGTGCTTGAAGAATTGGAGGATGTGTGTGTCAGGATTGGTGATAGGTCCATACAGGTCAAACACTCAGTCTTATTCATGGCATGAAGAGAACCTGCGTATTGATTTCCTGTGTTTTTAAAAAAACAACTGTTATCTCTGACTTGATAAGAGATGAATCATATTTCTTTGCAAAGGTTTTGCCTTTAAGCATTTAGTTCTTTAATTTGCTTCACAGGAGTTATTTAACACAACTATCAAAATCGCAATCCAGTGGACAGAATCTTCAATTATCACTATTGCTTGTGCAAGTTTTCAGTTTTCATTCTATGTTTCCTTTGTTGAAATATTGAACACCCCCTTCCTGTTTTGAGTTCTGTTTCCCTCCCTTTGTTTGTTGCATATATATTATGTGTCTGTTCTGGGTTTTAAATAGGAGTTTCTCTTCCCATAATTAATTAACTTCTGGTTTAAGAGCTCACCCATTATGTACACTATTGTTATGCTCATTCATTAAAAGATATGTTTTACTAGAAAATCTCTTGTCATTTAAAAATATTTGTTAGAATAGTAAGACAATCAAATGAACAGGCAAGTATTAAACTGCTCTGCTGAAACCTTTGGAAGAAATTCCAGCTTTGCCTACTATACTCAAAAAGCCAAAAATAGTTGTTAGGATAATAGCAGCACCTCAAAAATATTTTTGAAGGTAGAAGTCTTATTACAAACAGGATGAAATTTTAAATGAGTGTGTTAGCTAATGGAAACCACTGGAGTGAGTTACCTCTAAACAAACTGAGAATTCCCATGAACTATTGGGGCCTGGATTTGGACCAGCAGTTATTTTCTATTAGTTTTCAAGTAAGTAGTAAACAGCTTTGAAATGTTTAACTAAGAATTTATTACTATTTATACCACTTCTCTCGTAATGTAATTAAGTGTATCAGAGGAGTGAGTGAACTGCCAGAGGGATTTAGACCTTGGTGATACAAAGATGACAAACCAGATTCGTCTCTTGATGCATCTCGCTGAAGTTGGTGGGCTGGAAGAGGAAAGGAATGAAGAGCAAGTGTTGTGTTCTTACCATAGCAGGGCTGGGGTACTCTGTTTGTTACCTGAGGCCAGACTGACCTGTGCCACAAAAGTGCTCACTTCAACTAAAACCAGTTCTCTTTAAATTGGGATCAATGCCCGATATGAACCCATTTAATTTCAAATGCTGAGACCAAAAGCAATCCATAAGAAGGCCACACAGGTCAGGATTCGTCATGATTTTCACAATTTATGTAAGAACATAAACTTGAAATCCAGGTTCTTTGCTGCTGTCAGAATGACTGCCTGAGTCATCTTTTCTCTCTAACCCAAAATGGTTATGATGGTATGTTCTGCAGATTTAAGGAAGTATCAATGATTCAGCAGCAATTACTTTTTAATTGCCTTTTTTTTTTTTTACTTTGATGGGCAAAGCCAGTAAGTTTCTTTCAACCTGGATCAATTCTTAAGTCTGATCCATGGCACCATCACACAGAGAGAAGTACTATTTTAACCAAGGGGGGTAGTAGATGAGCAGGGAGTTGGAGCAACTTCATTTGGCACCAAAAGAAACATTGTGCTCTTTGCAGAGAACATAAATATTTCACTGATGCACATTATTACATCAGTAGGAATGCCGTCTATGTAATTTTCAGACAACTGATTCTACATATGACTTCACAGATATCTTTTAAATAGATTTTGTTAAAGGGGATTGAAAGAATTTGATGCATTTCAGTTCTAATCTTATGAAATGCCTGTTTAGTTTTCTTGTAAAAAAGTTCATGGATTGTCGTGGCATAAACAATGACAGCAAGAGGGATATGCTACCTAGCTTAGTTGTCAATTTATCTTTAATTAGAATCCAGACATTTGAAGATAATACAGGTAAAACTGACAGAAAAATAGACTGGCATCCATTTGATATAATACTGATACTTAATGATTCATAATTGCACCACAGGTCTCCTCGTGGACCACTCCAGTTTTAGCTGATCATTGAATAACCCTACCTCTATTCTTTCATTGCGTGCATGGAAATAGAGGGACAAGAGCAGAACTTGCAGAGTGGTCACAGGAAAGTGCAGTCAACACACAGCCACTGTTTTCGCAATTTATTTTGTAAATGTGATGAAAGTCAGAAGTAGCTAATATCCGCATGCTGCAACAGAATCCTGATCAGTCTGAAACAGAGAACAGATTAGGCAAGAAGAACACTTTAATGAGTATAAAATATAAGGCTAATAATTTATTTTACCTACTCTTTTCTTTCATAAACTCCTAGCAATGCAAGAAAAATATGGAGTTCCATTGGCTCACAAATACAAACAGAAATGGAACATCCTTGGAAAGGCAAACATTGAACAATATTGTAAAAGGTAAAAGCTTTGTAAATATTTTTTTTCAAATGTATATAGATTTTTTTTTAAGTTACACATCTGTAGAATTATAAATATTTAGTAATGTTTCCTTCCTTAAACTATGTTAAGTTGCAAGTAAGACTGAGTAATGGTATGAGCAGTATAAGAGCAAATTGATTATCCTTCTATTGTTATTGTTTTCTACTGCTCATCACTGGAACCTCTGAAAATTGATACTGCCTAAATTAGTGCTGTGCTAAGGCACCACCTTGACTTTTATGGGTTGCATAAGCCAGAAGCACAGGAAGGAATAGCCTTGACGAGTCCCAGGTCTGGCTTAGTGAGAAACCTGGCCTAACAGCTGTGAGGCTTTGCAGTACCTGAGCTGGCCCTACTCTGCCTTGTGTCAAGTAAACAACAGGATTTCTTAATTTGGAAGGGTTGGACATTATTATTGGTGAAGGGGGTACCAAGTACTATTCTAGGTCCATTTTTAAAAATATCATTACTTTGATTTTCTTGGGTTTGTAATGATTTGATTTTGGATAATAACTTGCAGTAATGTTACAATATTTTACATCCCAAAGATGAAATACAACATTTTAACGTGGTTTGTCTGTGTTTGTTTTGTTTGCATTTTTTTTTACTTTTTAGTACTTTTAATAAGAAATTGAAGTTTTTAAATACAAAACAGGTATCACAAGTGATATGCTACAGTCTGCTATGTCTTGCAGTTTGAAAGGAGGTACTTACTGATGCACCAAAACATAGCAAAGCAAATCAGAGTACACGAGCAGCTAAACTGTGATCACTTTATTAATTGCTGCTTGAACAACAGCACAAATGGCTAAACTGATTTGTGAATGTGTAGTTAGATACCTGGTATGGTGTTTGTAAGTAAGGCTTTATGAGAAGGAGAATTGACAAGATTCAGACTGTCTGTTTCCTAATGTACCGGTCCTAGGTCAGGTCTCCAGTGCTGTTGTCTCCCCACACACTGGAGCAAGAACAAACAAAACAGTGGTGAAACTCACAGTTTGGCAAATAACTTGACATTCTATAAATTGCTGCATACTCATTTGTTGCATATTCATTTCATGAGAGAAATTATTATAATGGGAAAATAATATTCTGACTAGGGAACAATGTAATGTGTCTGAAATGTTAAAAGGATTGACTGATATATGCATAATGATATTTCTGTTGCAGCAGAAAAAAGGATGGTAACTTAGATCTACTACTTGGAAGTTTTCTCCTTTCCTCTCCTGAATAATGAACTTTTCTTATCTAACGCTTTTCCCGTAACATGAATATAACATGTACTTCACAGTATTTGTAACCATTTACAGTTTACTGCTGTTTGTAGAGATCTTTGAACTTTTCAGGTGAGAAGTACAAGGTATGTCTAAAGCATTATTTTGTACTTATAGCATGAATATTAACTTTCCAAGCTGCTTGAATTGTATTTAAAATTTAAATACATAAAACTTTACTATTAAAAGTTTTCTGAACAGGCTGTGTTAAAAGAAGCACACAGAAAACTGTTAGTAGTTTAATGTGAATACACTGTGCCACAGGAATATGCATATCCCAAACTTTTGGCATATGCTTATGCCTTGAAAAAGATGTATCCTGTAAGGCATGGTGAGCCAGTGCAGGAATGTAGCACTAATAGGACATTGAGAAACTCCCTCACACAAAGGTGAATGTCATCAAACATTCAGATAATGCAGTAAAAGACAAACACATACAAAGAGTTCATATTTATTAAAAAATATTCAATGCCAGTATAAAAAAATACTAAGAAGAATTTGCATTTGGTTAACAGAGTGGTTGTTGACTGGATTTTCTAGCAACTGTAAGTTGTTTTTGATCAGGGAGCAGATTTTTTTGTTGGTGGTAAATGGTTGTAAATGACAGTGAAGAGCAAGAATGCAGAATATAAAATGAAAACCAAAAGCTGCTGAATAAATGGAGCAAGGTAAAGGTGTCGGGGAGCTATAAAGAGAAGGAAGAGGTACAAGTGAAAAATAACTAAATGGAAGAGTATTCTGTATAACAGATTATCAGGCTATTTGCAGTGTGTTTATGTGAGAGAGCTTCTGTATTTCTTTCATGTCAAGAATTGTTAGTTCTTAATCTGCCAGTGATACAGATAAATGGCTAAAGCAACATATTTTTTCTGAAAAGGATGTCTTTCATCAAATGATGGCTCAACTAATTTATCTCCTTGATGATGCTATTTTGTCAGTTGGTTTATTTATGAGCTGTTTTTTCTCATTCTATTTGTCTAGCACTTTTGCACATTACAGGAGGTTTCCATCTCCATTAAGTATGAAAAATGTGTTTTACTGGATTATTTGAGAGACAAATATATATATTCTTATAAAATAATTTCTCAAGAAAACCCAAGGAAACTGCCAGTGGAATGATGTCTAGTTTTATCTGGAAAATGACATTTTAGAAATGGGCTCTAGACATTTCCTATTTATCATATTTTAGTGAAGACAGATACTACTTGCTCTTTTTCCCCTTTTTCTTTTTTTTTTTTCTTGAAACAACAGCTCTGCAAATTCAACCTTGTCTCAAAACTAAGTTGTGGTGCCTAAGAGTCACCATCACTAGGGGTTGTGCACCCACCGAGTTCAAGTGTTTTTCTTCCATCTGTGTGTATATTTATACATACTGCACACACAGATGTTGCAGAGCTGTATGCTGGGGTTTACATTTTTAGTACAGTGGTAGAACCACTCAAAATTTACATGACTCTTTTCTCCAAAACATTGTGCGTAGCAAACAAGAAGCAGCAGCTGCTTTCCTCTCACAGTAGCTGCTCATAAAATCATAGAATCACAGAATCATTGAGGTTGGAAAAGACCTCCAAGGTAATTGAGTCCAACCTTTGACTGAACACCACCTTGTCAAGTAAACCACAGCACTAAGTGCCACATCCAGTTGTTTCTTGAACACCTCCAGGGATGGTGAGTGCACCACCTCCCTGGGCAGCCCGTTCCAATGGCTGACAACCCTTTGAGTGAAGAAATTCTTCCAGATGTCCAAACTGAACCTTTTCAATCGCAGCTTGAGGCCACTTCCTCTCACCCTGTCTCTGGCTGCCTGGGAGAAGAGGCTGACCCCCACCTGGCTACAACCTCCTTTCAAGGAGTTGTAGAGAGCAGTAAGGTCTCCCCTGACACTCCTCCAGGCTAAACACCCCCAGCTCCCTCAGCTGCATCCTCATATGACTTATTTTCTGTACACTTCAGCAGCTTCATTCCCCTTCTCCAGACATGCTCCAGCACCTCAATGTCTTTCTTGAAGTGACAGGCCCAGAACTGGACACAGGACTCGAGCTATTGAGCAATATCTTTTCACTGTGTTACAGCATCTCCATGAAAGGATTATTTCACTATGATTTTTTAAAAATTATTTTACAATGGTGCACATGATCTATGAGCCTTTTATAAAAAGGCACTGCTAAAAAAAAGGGCTTGAATCACTTTCTGAAGACAATTGCATAGTTTCTGAATCAAAAGGGAAGGAGAGATATTTAGAATAATATTCTTTGGTTCATTGCTGGTACTGTAAACAAATATATTTCTGGCTCATGACCCAGTGGAGGTAACAGAACTTTTTTGGAACTGTGGCTTCCCTCCCATTGTGTGCAGCATCCTCTCATGCCTCTCTCCCTCTCTCTCTCTCATTTCCACCTGCAGGGATGAGCGATGATGTTTGAACAGTTCCATGTCCTCAGCTCTGTAGCTTTGGGATTTTATGCATATAAGCTAAAGCATGAAAACTACAAAAAATTGATTATTTACTAGAGTAAATTTCAGGGGTAGTTTAATATTCAAATTAAATCTGAAAGCAAAATCCCAGTAATTAACTCAAAACCCACCAGATGATGACTCAGCGAGGACTCCTTCATTTTTAACAATTCAGAAAATAAAGTCACCTAATAGCATCTTTAGAAGCTTTTTACATTCTTTTTCCAAGTGCTGAGATGAGCAATATAATTAAATAGGAACACTGGAATGGCTTATGTGCCAGGTTGCTTCTTTGTTGGTGAATTATTATATCTGATTCACCCAGCCCATAGCAAGTACCTGAGCTGTTGGCATCTGATGCACTTACTGAACAGGAAGGATTTACAGCCTTGTAACTGAACACAAAAGCTCCAAAACCTTTTACTCTTTTGATACCTCAAATATAAAAGCTATTTAATATCTGAAAATTCCTGTAAGTAGTATCATTTAGGCTCAGTTACTGCATCGTAAAGTCTTGACAACTCATTGATCTTCAAATACAAGTTCTAAATACACAATTTCGCTTGTCAATAATGTTGCATAATATTTTTTTAGCAATTTTTTTGGCAAAAAACATATAAGAAAGAAAAACTAACTAGATTTGTTCAGACAGATAGTTTAATTTCTTACCTACAATGACATGAAAATAAAGGGGTGCCCCTTTTCAATAATAGATGGAAAAAAAATGACATTTGCAATTTTTTTTCCAAGCAATCTCACATACTGGGGAAGGATAGAATAAATCTGGGAGTTTAACTAAGCACTTGATGACCAACTAATAAATGTTGTTTGTGAGAGCTCAACTTTTGTTTGTTTTCCTATTTCACGGACAACAATGTGTGGGTTTTGTTAGTCTTACTGTAGGTTGTGCAAGTTTAAACTCTTGAACTGCGATTTTTTTATCTATTCAGCGCTGCCATCTTGTGGCCAGGAGTGCAATAAACGTCCGCTTCTTACTGAAAATTAAAGGGGTTCAAGCAGATTAAATAATCACACATTTAAAATTCTTCATAAACTTAAAAAAAAAAGCTAAAATAATAATACTTTATTGCTGTGTATTTTTATAACCACAAAAGATTTTTTCAGTTTATACATATATTTTGCACATTAGCACATGAAAGACAAATACCCACAATAAAAGTCTATATTAAAAATAGCTATAATGAAATAAAGGTCCATTCCTGCTTTCATTTATCTTTTTTTTAGAAGCAAAACATTATTTTAAAAAAATTAATATTATTATCTGCATCAATAAGGCAGACTAACTCATCTAGTAAAAATTGAATATAACATGAATATAACATAAATAATCCAGTCAATATTCTCATTTTCTTAATGAAAAAGGCTAAGGAATATGTTACTCTAAAACTAGGGTTTTAAATCAAAGACAAGAAGAGCAGATAGTAAAATGGAAGGCATTTGCAAATTAAATAGTGGTCATGGGGAATGTGGACTATTCACTCTCAGTTCAGACTGCAGTCTAAAACAGCTTTTAAATAAAGGGGTAGGTGGTATAGTGGCACATTTCATGTAGTGTTTGTATTATCATAGGGCTGTGGAATTCCTTGTTCTGTACCAGAATAATACAGCGTTAGATGTAGCATAAGCATAAACAAAATAGACAGCTCCTTGCAAAAGAATTAATTACATAAGAGAAAAGAAAACAAGACAAACAGAGAAACAGAAGTATCAGATCAGAGAAAACAAATGCATATAAACAACAGGGGGAACTCAGGAAATACTGCAATACTGGTTAGGGCAGCGAGCAGACTTGATAGCAGATGTAATCAAAGAAACACAAATTTGTATATGTGGTGGCAATGTCTTAGGGTGGCATATGCATGTAGTAGAAAATAACCTGTGTCACTCCCTACTGTAATCAACAATATATAAAGAGCTGATAAGAATTTATTGGGAAGAAGTTGAGTTCTCCATAGGACCATCGTACAAGAACTTCCAGAATTTCCATCTGTCCCCCATCTGCGTCTCTGCTATGAACAACTGCTGAAAGACAACACTAAGCCTGGGTCAAGGAGGATTTAAAGTAGGTCTGCACATCTGCAGTCATCAAGAAATGCATCAAGACATGATTAAGGTAGCTGAGGACACCATTAATTGGTCACGCTTTGCCAAATAGCAACTTTCTTCACTGGCTGTCTTGGGCATGTCTGCACAGCAGGGTAATTCAGATGATCAACATCTGGGCTTCAACAGGCAGCAGCAGCCCCACCGCAGAGCTAACACTGAGCTGAACTCACTGATGCATAAATCACGTATCCACTCACATAAAGCATTGGTGCATATGCGCAAGTTTTAGTCTTGCTCTTGGCAGATACGTTATAATTATTTCTTAATAGACTGTATGAGAACCTTCGTTCTTTTGGAAATGCAGGCAGCACTGGGGGAGTGGCGAGGTGACCTTAGCAACACACAGAGTAATGCTCACAACTTGCTCATCTCAGACTCCTGCAGTACCCCGTTCTTTATTTTCAGGTGGTAATTTTCTGGCCACCGTTGACAAAAAAATTTGATGAAAAGGATATCCAGATTTTAAAGTTTTGTGACTTAGGTAGGAATTGTTATTTTCTAAATACGTTTAAATCCAAGAACAATTTTTAAATACCTTACATAAAAGCAGTAATGAATGTTCATGTTCTTCCTCTTAATTATGACTCCCTAATTGTGCTTCCTCAACTGCAGCCTTCTAGAACAGAGTGTACAGAATAGCTGAGGATTTGGTACCTAATTAAAGTCTGTGCTAATTGTAAATATTAATAATTTCAGAAAATTATTACATTATTCTCTCATGCTGAACACCATAAATTATTAGTTTTGAAAATACCTCCCTTCCTTTATCTATGTTTCCAGCTTATAACAGTTAGCTCAGGACTAAACTTCCTCATATAACAGAAATTTAGAAAATATGTACTGTGTAATGTTTGGGTACTGTATAGATAAGGATGTTTTTCATTAACGGCCATCTAACTTGTGATATCTGATCTTGTACAATTAATACATTCACACAGCATGGTTAAACAGCATAATTAAATTGTGTCAGCATATATTTTAATTTCTAAGAGTTTAACTCACAAGCTTGTGGCTAACACTACCATTAAAAAAGAGCCTTCGGTCCTACAAAGAGGAGAAAGTGCCACAGATACAATCCAACACTTGCAGAAAATAACAAGCAACCAAAAGCTTGAAGTTACAGCCTACCTCCCTTCCAGCAAACAGAGGAGCTTTAAACCAGCAGAATAGAAAAATAAAGGGGTTTACAGTGAAAATAGAGAAAACTGAAATGGTATTTAAAATGTCTAGAACGAATAATTTTAAAAGATAACACAAAGGAAAGGATTAAGGCTTAATGATAAAGCTGCAAGCATTGGAAATGAAATGGGCAAGGGCTTGATTTGAAAACAGGGAAAGCAATTATTTTGACATGAGTTTTGAACAGTTTGAACAATAGAGAATTTTCAGAAATAAATGTCTGTTTTCCAGAAGACTATTATCTCCTACGGAGAGCTGCACTATACGCTCTAAATGAATCCCTTCTAAAAAGCGTTTTTATAAAAGCACTCATCTCTTCAGTTGCGAGCGCTCTGAGCAGCAGACCCGGTGTCCGCAGGACGATGCGAAGCCCACGGGCTCCCACAGCGCGCACTTGCGCCCAGGGCACGTGAGCACGCTCGGCTACTTCGTCTCCACAGCGACTTTACTTTGTTACTGCCACTTAACAACTTTGTGTTGCCCCTTTCCGCCAAGGCCCCCAAGGGGACGGCGGGCGCTCTGCCGAGGCAGCCGGGGCGGGGGCATTGCCCGAGGCTTCCCGCACCGGAGCAGGGTGCTGGAAGCTGGGGAAATTCCCTGCTGGGGGCCGGCGGCGGGACAGGGACACTTCCACCTTCTGAGGTAACGGCGACCTCTTCACACGAACCCCGGGAACGCCGCGCCTAGGAGACAGGACGGTTCCAGCTCCCGTCCCGCCACCTCCCGCCCGCCCTCCGCGACTCCATGTCGGGAACGCGCGGGACGCGGACGGTCCCGCCATGGAGGTGGAGTGGCGCGTGCGCGGGGACCGCCCCGCCGCTGGGAAGTGCGGCCGCCCGCGCTCGCCGTACAGCGCGGGCTGTACCAAACCCCGCTGCTCCGGCGGGGGTGGGTGCGATCGGAAAGTGACGGAGCGCCGGGACCCGTCGGCCCCAGCCCATCCTGCGGCCGGCGGGGAGAGGCCGGCTGGGAGAGCCCGGGGGCGGCGGCGCCGCGGGTGAAGCGGCGGCGCGGCGGCAGCTGCACNATCGGCTGGCTGCGCCCTCAGCCAGTTTCGCTTTTGTTTTGGTGGAGGGAGAAGGTGGGGAGCGGGGCACGGGGCGGGGGCGGGCAGCACTGGTCACCTATTTGACGCGAGTGCTCCTGCCCGGGGCTGTGCACCCACCACAGGCTTGTAATGCGGCTTATCGAGATGGTTACATCGGTTGGAAATTTGGGGAGTTCTTTGATACTGGACAGAACGCTATGTTTATTTGTGTGAACAAGTATATGCAGTATGACAGCGGTATATTTTGAAGAATGAGGTGATGGAAGCAGCATCCTTTCATTATCCTGCTGCATAAATATGTTTCAGTAACATCTGTGTACCTTAGGGTTTATCAAACAGGTATGGCTTCCAACCCCCTGAGCAGTCTAAACCCTAGGGTAGATATTCTGTCCTGCTATAGTTCTTACCATGATCAATACAAGCCATTTAATAATCAAAGTTGGCGAGCTTGTACACTGGTGACACTGGAGCACAACATACCCCAAAAAGCCCAGTGTCTTACAGTAAAAGTTACACCATATTTGTTAAAATGTCTGTAAAACACATTTAAATTCATATTGCCATGAAATATGAGAGAGAATGCCAAATAACAGTTATCTTAAACTCTTCAACTCCAGAATACTTAGATGACCACATGGATGCTTTACATATTGTTAGGTTTTAATCATCCTGATCACAGTGTTACTGATTCATGACAATAGGATGTACTGTGGGGAGGACTTTTTCTTCACCCTTCCTTCTTTCCCTCGGTTTTGCTTGTCTTTGAAGAAAGGGCTCTTTTAGCTTGGACGTACCCATGTGTGTTTCCAAGACAGCAACCTATAATATAGCACAAGTTCAGCTTCATTACCACAAGCACTTATTATGATTCTTAATGTCTTTTGTGGACCATGATTATTTTTTTCTTAGGGTCAGCTGGAAATGCTCTCGTGTTTTCCAGAAGAGGGGTATTAGAGCTTTTTGAATATTACCACTTCCCCCCCTCCCCTCCTGGAAGTGAGCTGTTGTCTGCCTCTTCTGAGGTTCATGTTTCTGTGAAACATACATCAGTGTGTTTTTCAACTTACTTTCTTTGATGGATCTTTGCTTTGTCACTTCTTACTGATTTTTTTGTGTAAGCTCCTGCCAACATATATGAATTGAATTAATAACCATGTTACAAATATGACATTTACAGCAGTTGAGGAGCTTGGTTAGTTAGTCAGGGGGGCGGGTTACGTGCACACATGCTAAAAGTTGCATCTGATTTTACTGCTTTCTTCTTAAACTGAGAAGTAATATATCCTGTAAGAGCCAGTAGTGTTTAAGGTAGTAAGCTGGTTGCTAAATAGTTTTTTAGCATCACATTTGATTCTTTCCCTTACAGAGGTCTGCCTCTTTTGCTCAAAATCTTTCACTAGGATTCTGCTTTCCCTTATGACCTTGAAAATTTGGAAAGACAAGAGTCACTTGTCCATCTATTTGAAATGGAAATAGAAGTATTCTTTCCACTTTTTATTGTAGTCTTACAATGCCATGTTTCTGAGCAGAAACTAGACTTGGTTTGTGCATGGAATTTCACACATCAGGTTCTTTCTAGATTAGGTGCATAGGACAGAGACTAGTGGAAGCAAAGAAGAGGCCTTCACAGTTGTCTCTTTTTTTAAATCACCTCACTTTTCCCCTTGTTTTATTTAGGTAATTTAATGTTGAGTGGTTTATTTCACAATAAATCTCTTCCAATATTTTTGATATGAAATTACTAACACAGCTTCTGTATTTTCAAGCCCTGTCTTACTTGAAAGATTTCACTATTTGTCCTGTTGCATAGTGCAGTGAGCTGCACAAGCTCTACATATTGCCCTGTGTTTTCTTTTTCACATCCTGATCAAAGCTTTCGGGTTTTGTGGCTTTTCAAATGTAACAGCAAAAATGTTTCATGCAAGCTTGAGGTGAACATAGGCTACAAACTGACAGTAGGAATTTCAGATACTCTGGTAATAGTTTATTGTGTTCTTACCCCAAATTTTCTTAGATATAATTGTAACAGTCTTTGAATAAAAGTGTACAAATCAAAATTTACAGGAAAGTTGTTTTCTTCATATGACACTGTTAAATGAACCGCTTGGTGAGATAATGAACATCACAAAGCACGATGGGGTTAGATTAATAGATGTTAAGTTGTAGGCTACTCATGCAACATTAATGTTCCATTCCATAGCATTAAAAATGAGGGATTGTGAGCTTTATTTTGGTGGGGGTGGATGTTCTTTGTGTTGCTCTATCATAGTGGTGCAACAGTGTACAAAGTTTAAATTGAAAAATTCAAAGGAAATGTATATTTTTTTAATGATTGTGCAATGTTGTCTGACATGTTTAATTCTTCTACAGATTAACACTAAAGCCCCACAATGTCCTTGAAACCACGAGTAGTTGACTTTGATGAAACATGGAACAAGCTTCTAACAACGATTAAAGCAGTTGTTATGTTGGATTATGTTGAAAGAGCAACGTGGAATGATCGCTTCTCGTATCCTTTAAGTGAAAAATCTGATTTGATGTGTTTAGCACAGAGTAAACCTATGTTACATAACAATTTCAGTGATCTTGAGCAGCTTGTCGTTAGCCTGTACCTGTTATTAAGATGTGAATAAGTTGAGAGGGATGGGAAATTCTGCATATTTAGGAAGTATTTTATGTGAAAATCATGCTGATAAAAAGTAAACTGTTCTCAGTTTTAGTCACTTTTGGTAGCTCTAATGCTTAGCTTATGCTAAAGCTGTTCTTACAGGTATTTTGAGAGTGTCCATTGAGCATCCCCTATTCTGACAATGAGGTTTTCTTGTATGTTTAAGTGTTTGTGTGTAGCAGGGGAAATACCCAGGACAGAGAGTGCACATCTTTAAATTCGGGATGTGAAGGATGATGAGGTTGTTCTTCGTAAAGATTTCTCCCTCTTCTTTGCATTTCTAACTCTACTGATAATGACCATAGTAGACATTTCTACAGCAAGGGTTTATTGAAAAGCCTTCTTCTTTCCTTCCACTCTTATTGCCTCATTACTCCTGACAGTTAAGCTATGTTTAAAAGTAACTACTCTTTCTGCATTCTTATGGTCTTGCTGTTCAAGTCACAGCTGTACATACATTGTTGTAGTGAAAAGGTTTGTGTTTTACATATAAAATGGACTTGTAATATTTTGCAAGATTTAAGTTTCAGTGAACTGCTTTTAAAAGAAATATAACTGTTCTAACCAGTTACACTGTGCCCTGTGTCTATGTGTTCATTAGCTATGGTGAATAATTGGAGACTTCTATGAGGCTTTGCGCCTGTTCTGCAGGAATTGGACACTGGTTTCTTTACGAGGGGGAAGAATCGTTTAGACTTATTTATTGATTTGTTAATTCTTGTGGGTGAAAAAAGGAGCACCTGAGAAGATCCTTATACATAGGTTTTTCCAATATAAGCTTATTCTGTGTGCAGGAGCTTGACTCTGAAGTCTCATCTTGTTCTGAAAATGTTACCATTTCTCAGAATTGCTTTCCCACATGCCTGTGTTTTGAGTGTGTGCATGTGTGTATCTACATAGCTCATAGTTCTTGTGGAGCCTTTTTGTGGTGTAATAATCTTTAAGAGCTCTTTCATTTTAAAATTTTGTAATTAATTCCTGGGGGCATGACTTGCCATCTTGTACTGAAGTCAAGTTCAAGTGACTCCAGAATTTTCAAACTTTTTGAATTAATGGGGTGGGCCCTTACATGCTGAGAAGTTGTGCTGCCATCATTCTTTCTAAACAGTTTTTGGGGATTACATAATTCAGTCTTCAACAAGTGGTTAAATTCTGTATCTTAAGACTCTAAACATTTAAACAAGGGCATCTAAAATAGATTTAAATATAAAATAATAATTGTTGCCTGAGATGTTGTATTGATTCCTCTTGTCACACTGTTTCGCTTAGAACTTCTTATGTGGAGACCTTGCACACAAGTCTGCTGTTGATCCTCTTTTGGGATTTACTCCAGTTGACTGAACATCAGAAAAGGATTGCTTATGAATAGCAGACTCAGGAAGCAGTCTTGGAATAATCATTTGGCATGTAATTCTTAAGACCTTACTTAGTATCATCTCTTAATTATGTTCCTTGGAAAGTGGCACTATTAGTGCCTGATTTGGCACAGGCATGAGCCTTCTGGGTTATTATCTGTGGCTGAATGGCCCAAGGACTTTGTGTGACTTGTAACTTCCAGTCTGAATGTTGGTTGTTTAGTACTTCTGCTTCCTGTAATCAAACTCTGTGTTTTAGCACAAACTGCTCAATGAGTATTCAATAACTTGGTGGAACTGGAATGAAAACTTTTATACAGCTGGAATGAAAACTTTTTCCAGGTTTTATATATAAAGAACACTAAAGTGTTAATGATATTTTTAAAAAAAGATTTGGCATTTAGAAAATACATCTTCTTCTTTGTTAATTTTTTATTCTCTCTTAAATTTAATTTAATTGAAGTAACATTTCTAAACATTTGCAGGGATTTTAAAGGAAATGTATTAACTCTATTTTTCTTATTGCTTAATCAGCATGATAGAAAGGTGGCAAATTATTTGAGCTGTTTTAATAAAACTCACACAGGTTGTTTAATTGATTATAGCACCAGTTGATCTCTGTACAGTATAGTTGACACAGTGATGTGGAAATAAAGGATAAGATACAGCGAAGAATCACAGTTTCAATCTGCAGCAGTGTGTTCTAAGAAGTGTTAGCTTTCCCTTGTGCTGTTTGAGACAGCTGAGATCCAATGAAGTATGGATCCAATGGAATATTCCACTTCCAGAACTAATTTTTGCCCCACTAGTTCCCCAGAACTTGTTTGTCTCGAATATAGTGTTTCCTTTGTAACTTATGGTAATTTTATTGTTAAACATGGCTTATCTTTAAATAAACCTTTTATCTCATACTTGAAATGCTAGAATGGCAATGAGCTGGGAACCACAATGGTGTAAGAGTTAAAATCTTCTGGAAAAGATCACTTGAAAGACCATATGTCACTTTATTTAAACTGTGAGTCATCCTGAGCCGCCTTTGACCTTCAGATTTCCTTTTAAGATTCTCTGCAGAAAGAAATGTGTATGAACTTGTTTCGTTGTCTGGTAAATGAGTGACAGTTATGTCTCTATTGGAGGTGCTATTGTGAATACATTGTATCACTTTCAAGACTTTGCTGTTAACTATTCAGTAGGCATGGGAGTGCTTTTTAAGTTAAGGCTTGGTTAGAGAGTGGAAGGTAGTTACCTGTACTTTCGTAACTGCCTTTTACCTAGAACTTTTTTGATCAGGTAGGACATCACGCTCTTCCTGTTGTTGTCTTCAGTTTTCAACCCAGTAAGTTACAAATAAGATGAACACTATCCAGGGGTAGCTGTACTTCAAACAGAATTATTTTAAAAGTATGCAGCGTGGCCATATGCTTTTTTGCCCCATTTTTTTCTTTGTTCTCACTCCTCTAATGAACTGCTTTACAAGGATCCTATGATGAACCAGAAACTTAACATGTATCTTTAAGAACAACTAGCCCAAAGAGAAGGAAGAGTAAGTAAAGTTTGTCATGATTCTTTCTGACTGAGTCTTCAAATCCTCTACAAATTTTGGTTCTGTTATGGAAGATTGATGAATAGAAAATTTCCCAAATCTTACATTGGTCTCCTAGAGAAGACTTAAATAGATGCTTTTTTAACCCTGAGGACAGTATTTGTGTGCTTGTATAGCCTTGGATATATTTTTTTCTGGTTGATAGTAATTTTGTTGTTGTTCCGTCTTAGTTTGGAAGTGCTTCAGTTTCCCATTGCTGGGTGATGCCCCTCAAATAGCAACTACCAAAGCACTTAAGTCACAGAAGGGTTTTGATGTTCTTGTTCTCAATACAGAGTGGAGGCCCCTAGGCAGAAGTTTGGCTGCAGCTTCCTCTGGCCTTTCTCACCCTGCAAAACTGCGTGCTGAACTGGAAGGACAGATGGCTTTCACCATTAAAGATAAATAATTGAACAGTAAAGGCTTCTTCCTGTTCTTCTAAGGGACAGCAGCACGAGAAAAATATGCTCTAAGTTTATGGAGTAAAATACCAGTGATGATTAGTGATTCATTTCCCCTCAGAGATAATTTTTTTGTTAAGAGAGTCACAACATTTTAAATATGGTACTTAAATTTGGATTCTGGACTCAAGATAAAATGGATAAAGAAACAAGTACAAATTGCGCAAGAATGAGCAGTTTTGCTAGTCAGCAGTTTTGTATTTCAGTCTCATTTTAGCTTTTCTTTTGTAGAATTCCTGAGAAACTTGGTATCCAGCAAATAGTATTTGGTTGATACAGGAGGGTGAGGTGGCTGTTCAAGTGCTTCTGTGATTAAGCTCTTAGTTTGCATACCTGCTGATATTAAATACAGTGGCATATGTCAAGAATACTAAATTCAGCTTTCTTCATTTATGAGAAAGTTTATTCTGTAGAATAAGGAAAGGCATGTTTGGAAGATGTGCATTTTCATGAAGGAGCAGAGATACCATTTTTAAATCTTAAACAGGATTATTAAAACTAAAAAACTTGTTTACAAGATAAATTCAGAGATACTTGTTTGCTGCTTTCATCAAATAAACTGCCATTGCTATTTTCTTGTGCTGCTGTGGTGAAGACTGCCTCTTTCCTCTAAATATGTTGCAAGTTGTTCTTGTAGTAGAGATCTGTAATAGTTTTGGTGATTCAGATAGTATAGTTGTGGATCTGAAGAGAAAAGTGTGTCCCCTTTGCTTGTGAGTAGCTTATGAAGATTTCTGAGTTTAATTTCTCAAAAATATGTTTGCATAGTGAAGAGGCTTGTGGTTTGAATTATACTGAGGATGCATTTGACTACCCACCATCCTTAGACTGAGAAAATTTGCTGGGGAGGGGGAAGTGTAAAAATGAATTATTCTTTACAATCTCTTTAATAGAATCTTTCATTCTTCACTATGTAAGTTTGTTTTGATATTTTATTGACCATAACTTTACAAGCTGGTGTAGTGCAATGGTAGCTACTGTTACAGGGCAGTGGATGTTGCATGTTTTGTTTCTCGGTGTTTCCATTTCATGCTTCTTGCTGTTCTGAGGGGAATTCTAATAAAGATGATCTATATAAATGAAATAACTGTACTCGAGATTAGATTCTGATTGGGCTCTCTGAGATTCCAGTTGCCAGATTAAAGGGGTTTCTCCTAATTAGTTCTGCATCAGAATCTTCTTTGTTTTGAATAGTAATTCCATATAAAAAATGAAACATGCATTTGGACAAGCTGTGTGATGAGAGCTTGGCACTGTTTTGTGGATTAAGCAGGTGACTCTTCAACTGTCTATGTCTTCTACCTCCTTTTGCACAGGCATGTGCTTTTTTAGGGTAGACTAGAGGAAAGCAGATATTGTGTCTTCCCTTAAATTAAGTGGTATACTAAATCATTGATTTCTGCCGTGGCTGGCTTTATAAAGTGCTGAGGCTTAGTGGTTAAGTATAATGTTTTAAGGTAACTTTTGCAGAACTAGTTTATTTCCCACAGTTGTTCATGTGAAGCTTGACCTAATCCTTGCTTGACTTTTCTGAAAGCAAAGTTCTTAGTCATAACTTCTCTTCCTCAAATTACTCTTAAAACTTGATACAAATCAAAGTTGTAGCTCTGCAAGGTAGTTTAGGGATAAAATCACCTTAAGGATGGTTTAACAGTTTGCTGCTCCCCAGTTAAGTTAGCAAGTACAACTGTTTTGTGTGGCTGTGATCTGAACAGGATTACTGAAATTATAATAATGGTTAAAAAGAATACAAAGGGGTTTTTTTTATCCACATCACCATTGTGATTATTTAATTTTCAGTGTCCCCTGAAATGGTTTTACCTGTGGAGTTGAGGGCAAAATGCAGGGATAGTGAGTTGTTTTGGACTCCAGGAAGGAAAACTTGAAGCCAGCTTCACTGCGTGTTTGCTCTGCTCTGTACTTGGCTAATCACGTTCTTAACCTAATTAGTGCTTCTTTCCATTATATGATAAGAGTTTAGTTCATGTTGGCTGCAAATACAGAAGAATGGTGCATGAAAGCTGCTTTTTCAACTTTGAGATTATTGTATATTATTTATAAATGGCAAATAAAGGGTAGAAGCCACATCAGTGTGGGGCTATCAGAAGTTTCAAGATCTTAGCTCTGACATTCCCTCCACATCCACTGTTTAAAATTTAATATTGATGCTGTAAACTTGGATTCTGTACAAGCCAATATTTACACTAACTTCAGAAAATGATCCATTTTATCTTTTTTACTTGAAGGTAAAAAGGACCCCAAAACCTAAACTTCTTGTGTGGGGAAGAAGGGGTTCTGTAAATCATAAACTTTGTTGATATGTTTTCACACTTTAATACAAACCTTGACTTTGAGCCCAGAGACATTTATGCTTTGTGTGTGGCCTATCCTGAACCTCTTGGAGAGAGACTTTATACTGAGACTAAAATTTTTTTGGAGAATCACGTACGCCATTTGCACAAGGTAACCTGTCCAGTTACTGATGTCCATGTAGGTGTTCTTTGTCCTTCTTTTGACTGTTTGTAGGTTTTTATGAGACTAAATCACAGATGACAGAGTTGCAGAGACACAGTACTTGTATATATGAAATATGTAACATATCACACAACAATATAGGCAGATATTACAGATACCTGTTGATATGCAGCACAAAAGAAATAATTTTCTTTCTAAGCCAACAGTTACGGTTTATGCAATATATTCATTGGCTTGAAAAGCAGGTTCTTTCTTTTCTGTTGAAGGCTTATAATCAAACAAGTTAGAGAAATGTCTTCATTTTGCAAATGTACTGTAGTTTGTCATTAGCCTTCTGTTTCAGCAGAAAAAGATCTACTCCAGAGTCTTGGAAACTGATTGTATATACTCTGTTAAAAAAACAAACAAAAACCTTATGAAATGTGTGGGAAATAACACAAATGCTTGGGAGGAGAGGAAATAATGGCAAATTATTTATTATGACAAATAACAATATTGCTATATCTATATAGCTGTGAGTTAACTTCTGTTTCCTCAGCTAAGACAGCAAATTTAATCAGAATCATGATTCATTGTGTTTAATAGATAGGATAGATGAACGGTGCCTCCTTCTATATCAGTAAAAAGAGATGTAGATTTAAATAAGATGCTTACCTGTGTTTAGTGTCTTTATAGGGGGTAAAGCATTGCAAATTCTGGATAGTGGTGCTAAATGGCTTCATGCTTAGGTACTTGAGTATTTCACAAGATAGGCTGGGTGTCTTAATGGGCAGTTCCACTGGTTACAGAGAGGATCGTTCTGACACTCTGATATACTAAATCAGTTCACTAAACTAGCAGAGAACTCTGCCAAGTAAGTTCTTCCTCATTTATTTAGCGAGCTGAATGAGCTCTCACTTAGGATAATCAGGCAGGTGCCAGCACAGTAGAAGCTGTGGGAAGTAGCAGAAATCATACATCAATTTTTTAAATTGGCTATCCACCACTTGTCTCTGAAATAACATTGCAAAACCTTTCCAAAATGCATACTGCAGAGGAAAGAATTTTCCATTCTGTTTTGTCTACCAACTTTCCTCTTTCATAATTTTTTTTACCTTTTTTGGGATGTTTTTGCATAGGCTTCTTTGCTTCTTGAGCCGGATTTTAAAATAATAACTCTAGAGAGAATTAAAGTTGAATTCCTAGGATCTCATCTCCCCTCACAAATCATACTAATTAGTTTAAATTATTGAACTTACTTCTCTGAAGTATGAATCTATTTTGAGACGTTTAGTAGCTTTTTAGATGATGATTTGCTTAAATTTCAAAAGATTTGGGCCTAGATTTTAAAAACTTAAATGTGTTTTACATTTATATGTATCTGTGCTTAAACTTGTTTTATTCTATGATTCTTGGTAAGTGTAAGGACCTGTCCATCCAGTAAAGCACAGTGGTTTTAAATGGTTATCGTTGGTCAGTTCCTCCAGTGTGCAGTGCATGTGGCTGTGTGAATATAAAACTGATCTGTGTCAGTGAGAGAATGGTTCTGTGAGTTATCCAACCAGTACAATGTGAGAATATGAACCAGGCTTGTTCAAGCAGGTACTTCTGAAAAGATCAATGGAAAATAATACAGTAGAGAGATTGCTATTTTTAAATGCAATATAAAGCAAGTCCAGGTGGTGTAGCTGGCTTACCAAAACTTGGTAGTATTAAGATGTGTTAGCTTTTTGGTCATTGCCACAATTCTGAATATGCAAATACTATTCCAAAATGATAATCCCATGATAACTTTCTAAGTATGTGTGCTATTTTCTTACTAATTCTAGTGTTGGGGGGGGTGTGTGCCTTCACAGAGAGTTCTGGAAGCTGAAGAACAAGTACTGGTTATGTATCACAGATACTGGGAAGAGTATAGCAAAGGGGCAGACTATATGGACTGTTTATACAGGTAAGCTTTGCAAAAGAGTTGTTAAACCTTTGAAGTTATTAAAATGGTCTGCAGGTTAAGTTGAAGAGTGTTGATTAAAGAGAGAAATAGATGAATATGCCTCAGGTAAATTTTGGAGAGAATATGGTTATGGTAGCAGGACATGAGAAAGAAGGAATAATGCTTCAACAGGTAAGTATCCAAGACGATTCCTAAAGTTCCTTCATTACTGTTGTGTTCTACTTGATGTTGCAGTGCTAAATGTGTTGGTGCTCACCAACCCTGCAGTCTATAAGCTCATAATTCTAGGAGTACTTCTACAAGGATGGCACTGGACTGCAGTATGCAGTTGAACCAGCATGGTTTGATTCAAAGCTTTGCCACATACCTTGGCAAAACCACAGTTCTCCCTTCTAGAGGGCCCTTTCAGACAAGGTGATGTGCTCTTTGGATCCTTTATTTTCAGGTGAATGTTTGAGCTGCAGGAATTGGAGAGGGAGTGAAAACTTCTCCTTACTGCTTTTCTGAGAACTTAAGAAACTAATAGTTTGTATAGAGGCAATCAATTTTACTCTCTTCTTTTTTTTTTTTTTGGTAGATTACAATCAAATCTATAAATAAAAACACAACTAAACCCTTTTATTTTTATAACTCTGCTCTTTCCTGAGTTGTGAATGTATTTCATTGCTAATAATGATAGCTTGAGCATAGAAAACTTACCCATTTCTGAGTTGCTGAAATTATAACTGTATTGATATGGCTTTGGATTTACTAGGATTTGGATTTTTTATCCCACTGGGACTGTAGGTTGAACATTCTAGTGTCTATTATGCATGTGATACCCATTAGGTAAATATAATTTAAGAGGCACTTAATGTTGTACTTAATTGATGGTATGATGTGTGGATTTACAGAGGATTTCAGGACCTTTACTAGTAATTCAGGAGCTGTATGTGCGATCTTGTAGACTGCATTAGNGAGAACTTAAGAAACTAATAGTTTTTATGGGGCAATCAATTTTTTCTCTTTTTTTTTTTTTTTTTGGTAGATTACAGTCAAATCTATAAATAAAAACACAACTAAACCCTTTTATTTTTATAACTCTGCTCTTTCCTGAGTTGTGAATGTATTTCATTGCTAATAATGATAGCTCGAGCATAGAAAACTTACCCATTTCTGAGTTGCTGAAATTATAACTGTATTGATATGGCTTTGGATTTACTAGGATTTGGATTTTTAATCCCACTGGGACTGTAGGTTGAACATTCTAGTGTCTATTATGCATGTGATACCCATTAGGTAAATATAATTTAAGAGGCACTTAATGTTGTACTTAATTGATGGTATGATGTGTGGATTTACAGAGGATTTCAGGACCTTTACTAGTAATTCAGGAGCTGTATGTGCGATCTTGTAGACTGCATTAGATTTTCGCTATCACACTGGGAACTGATGTGATGGAGTCTATCCTGAGCTTGCAAACTTCAGTTCCATAATGTATCTGATTTAACTGGAGAGTTGATAGAGAAAAAAACCCAACAACTATGTAATGTGTATGCATCTCACTGAGTCTGCTTTGTGTGATGGTTTTTCTGGGAGCCTGTGTGCCTCTGGTCATAAACAAACAAATTAAAATACTTCTCCCATGGTGGAACTTAATTTTTTGTTTTATTTTTAAACAATTGAGGGCATTTTTTTTCCAGACAGATATTATGTACATAAACCAACCTGTACATTTATAGAAGCTCATATTTCACACCAACTTGCCCATCCTAATTCTTTTTCCTGCTTTGTATATTGTGTTTTGGTCCAGAAAATGTACTTGTTAGGGTATTCTTTTAGAAGTATTTTCACCTCAAAGTTGTAGCTTCATTCTTTGTGTTGAAATTCTGAATTTTGTCATATACTATCTTTTAAAAGTCTCTAAAGGGGATGACTTTGTGAAAGAATGATTTTTCTCTTCAATAATAAAACATACATTGTAACAGGAACTAGAAGACCCTACATGAATACAAGAAATAATTCAGTGCTTGAGTAGTAGAATCATAATGACTTCCATGCATTGGAAGCACTTCATTAACTGAATGTCATTAAGTTATGTCACTGTTTTGTTTTTTGAGAGAATATTTTGGGTGAAAGTACTTGTGAATACAGTGAGAAGATATTCTCCTTTTTATAAAGTGGTTGGAGTTCTTTTCTTACTTGCATGCCTACTCTCAAAAAAGTACCATAATTAAGTTAACTGTTGTATCCCAGGTTCTAATTTGTGTAATTCTTCCAGCAATGAAATTAATGTCTACACTAGTAATCTTAAAGTTATTTTAAAATAGATTCCCTTAAAATTTAATTAGGCTTGCATCTCTGCTTCTAACCTGATAGGCAATATTTGAAACACTACTAAAATGTGAGACACTTTTGAGCAAAATTCATAAAATATGAGGTCAATCATGTAATTGGCAAATGAGTTAAATCTTTTCTTTCTTCAGTGTTGGTTTTGGTTTGGGTTTTTTTCACTCACCCTCCTCGGTGCATTCTCCTAGGAAAACAAATCTGGATTGAGTTTGAAAAGTAAAATCCCACATGTGCATGACTAAACCAAGATGATAAAACTGATGGAATAAGGAACACTGAAAGAAATTCCTTCAGTTGTTGTTTTTGTTAGTTTTGAGGATTAAAATAATAGATAAAAACAATGCTGGACATTAGGCCTTACTAGTGTCTTTGTGCTGTAACTGGTGTTATAGGGACTTTTAAAAAATCTGGTCTGCATATTATTTCAAGTGATTAGAGGGTTTTCTTATCCAGCACATTGAAATTAAGTCATATAAAGGGGAAAGAAAGAAGTATTACAATTCCTCATAATAAAATCCTGAAAACTAAACACACACGGTGCAGCTTTTGCTTTGTTCCATTTTGTCGTTAAAATATTTGTAATAATACCAGCATATCGAGGTACAGCAATTTTTTGTCTTACATGCTACTCCTAGTTCTCTTTCTGTATGTACTGATGGAAGAGAGAGAGGGTGAGTGAGGGGAGCATGGGGCTTTCCTTTCCAGCAAGTTTAATGAGAAGAAGCAGATTGGCAGCTTTCCCCATGTGCCACCAAGGAGCACGCCTGCTTACTGCTGATGTTCCAGCTGTTCCTGATGTCCTCTCAGGTTTTATATGACATGGAGGGCCTGAAGCCTTCTAAAGAGGTCTGCATTTACAGTTCATGGTTGGTATCGGTGGTAGCACCGGGGTTCACAGTACTCTGTAAGAGTCTGAAAGTAGCTCAGGCCTCTGTACTCCAGTTTGTCATCACTGCACTATGACAAGTCTTCCTTCTTTGGACTCTGTGGTGTCCTAAATTCTTTTAAGTTCACAGGATTTCACAGTGTGTTCCTCCTTTGCTCCTTTGCTTGGCTTTTGCCTTCATGCCAAGAGTGTTCAGACGTCTCTAGTCTGGTGCAGCCTCTGAAGCCTGAATCTCTTGAAGTGCTTCAGTAATCTGGCTCTTTTCAGTGTCTGAAACTGGGCACCTCAAAACTTTTGGTTAGATCAGAAATTAAGAAAACATTCTCAGTTGCCTCATGTAAGCATTTCTAATATAAGAAATATTATAAGTGGAGTTGTGAAATATATTAGAATTTATTTCCCGATTAACTGGGAAAGAAAATGAGAATGGTTCAGTTTAAAAATGTTACAATATTTGTTTTATGGGAATACTGAGAATCAAGAAGGATGTTTTAGTGGGTTTTGTACAGAATCCATTTTGTGTTCTTAAAAAAAACTATGCATACAGTAGTAAATACTGAATTAAAAAATGGCATTTATAGCATTTCTTCTTTATAATTGTTAATTAAAATAATTTCTGCAGAGTTTTCTCTTTAAAATTTGTAATCTGGCTGTTAGCTAGTAACCATGACCTGAGTAAGAGATCATAACTGACGAAAGTTTGTGCTGTTAAAATTAGCAGTACTTCTGTGTTTCAGTCTGAGAGAAACACAAAAGAATAAACAGTGCAGGTAGAAGAAAATACTTTTAACTTAAAAATATCTGATAGTAGGAGTGTTTTTCTATCATTAAAATAAGCTACTATCACTTTAATACTAATCTGTGAATTTAGCAGTTACTTTGCACATATATGTATGAATGAGTAACATAATGCGTATTGAAAGGTTGGATTCTTACACAAGTATATTGCTCACCAAGAAAATGCTGACAGTATATTTCAGGCTCCTGTTTGATCTCTCAATTACTAACACTACTGTTTTAATGTTGTGTAAGTTCTTTTAAATTGAAGTAATTTGTATTGTAACATTTTTCTACAAATAGCAATGACACTGGTTAAAGGAGGTTATATTTTGTGATGTGGAAGACATTCCACAATTCTGAATTTAATTTTAAAAGCCCAAACTTTTTGCCTGTTTTGATTAGAATTTCTTTATTTCTACAGGTACCTCAACACACAGTTTATTAAGAAGAACAAACTGACTGAAGCTGATCTTCAGTATGGTTATGGAGGGGTGGATATGAATGAACCTTTGATGGAAATTGGAGAGGTAAGCATCTCTGGAAGTGGGATTGGATATAAACTGTATTCAGAAGTGCTACAAGTTCAGCTTTGTCCTGTGAAATTTTCGCCTTTTTTTATGTCACGGAAATATTGTAGAAGATGTAAGCACTGTACCCTTTGTAAAACGAGATTACAGTTTTGGTGTAGAAAAATTGAGTGACCTGGCAGGGAAAAAAAACAAATATGAAAACTGTTGGAGAACTTGAGTTTAAAATGTGATAAAGAACCTCTTTGCAAACAAACTTTAGATTCTTAAGTGATGCTGCTGTCTCAAAAACGTGTTGAAGAAGCAGTATACTTTTGGTTTTGTAAGCCTTTAGGCTTCTATTTCTTGATGTGACAAAGTGTAAAAGCTTTTTTTGAGAATCTCCAGGCAGTAAAGTTAATATCTGTTCATGACTGGTGTAGGATTCGGTTCATGGCAGTCACTCCTTTGTTCTGAAAAGTAATGGAGACTTGAGTCCTACACTCATGTATTAAGTTGCACCACTGTTTTTGGTGAATTCATTGCTCCATTTCTTGACCTCCAAGGCACTCAGCAAGTTTATCAAGTCTTTGTTTTGAAGGCATTTTCTCTTTCATTATGGTTCCTGTAGGATTCTGTCTTTTATTCTTTGGATTGTACAAGGGGCTTTGGCAGAAGTCAAAATATTTCAGTTGTTCATCACTTTAGAATGGAAGGAATTACCATTTATACCTTTTTAGATGACTGAGATGATCTGGGCTTTATCTACCCAAGGGCAAACATGTTTGTTTTATATATAGTTCTCTTCAGTCTCAGCATGAAGTTACAGAAATAATGCCCAGTATTTTTAGAAGCAGAACTGCACTCCTTGTACTGAAGTTTCTGTCTCAACATCACTCTTCTGTGGTAATGAAACTTTGGGAGCTTTTCAGTAATCTTAAACAAGTGCATTCTTGCTTAGCCTGCCTTCAGGTACTGCCTGACTAGAGAAAGAAGAGGTTATACAGCAACTGAATTTTAAAAATCCTGAATGGGGAATTGTGTCATCGTTGGTATTGTTCTGGGTTTGGTGTGGTGGTTTTCAGGGTGTTTTTAATGTACTTTTTATTGATATAAACTTGTGTTGTGTCCTGACAGCTAGCTCTTGATATGTGGAGAAAATTAATGATTGAGCCACTGCAGGCCATCCTTATTCGAATGCTCCTCCGAGAAATAAAAAAGTGAGTGCTTGATTGTTTCTTGCTTTAACATAATGTGGGGGTATTGCAGTTTTCTTTACTTTGAAAATCCATGGACTTTCACAGACTTCTTTTATGCTTGGTTTTTTTTAAGGTAACTTCTTACCTGATGACCATGGTCAATCAGCTTTTCTCATCGTAGCTGTGTATTTGTGGCTTTCATGTGTAGAAAAAGGCAATTAATTCCCTGTAACCTCAGAGCAGTGATCTTTTCTGTTTCAGCAACCCTTCTTATCAATAGTATAGGGGAGGAGTTAGAATAATTGTCCAGGTCTATGCCTTTTGCAATTTTCACCCCCTGATGCTGACTGCCTTTAGCTTCTTTGCTGTCAGTAAACTTAAGAACCAGGCCTTGGGCAAAGATTTGCCCAAGCCAGAGAAGCTATGTTGTTTAGCATGGAACCCAGAACAATTCTTGCTTATCTGTCAGGAAGACTAAGGTCCCGGATTTCTGTTTTTCAGATCAGTACCTTCCCTCAATGTTTTTGGTGTTTGACTTGAATGAAATGAAGATAATTATTTTTTGCAGTTGGAGGGAAAGTTGTTTTATTTCTGACTGCTGTTTTTTACTTCTAAGTAAAGCCAAAGGGCTTGGGGCTTCTAAAGTTTTGATTTAAGATTTTTATTTAAATTTAAAGGATCTTCTTATTTATGAATAAACAGAATTTTTGAGATCTACTACAGATCCTGTGTGTAGTTGTAAATTCCATCAGTTTCCACACTTCTACCACTATTTAGGATAACTCTGGAGTTGCCTAATGACTGGGGGTTTTTTTAAGTGATTACTCAGGTAACTAGACTAGTGTGGGTAAAATGAGGGAGTGAGGTAATTTGGCAGATTGAGGTTAAACATGCACTTGGTCAGAAAAAATTTTCTAAGGCGTTGAAAGCCTAATTTTAATATTTTATTTATATTTTTCATTCCTGAATTAAGTATTTGACAACAAAGTAACTGATATGATGTCTCTTTTGGAAGGCAGGAAGTATTTATTTGCTTCTGGTTGTTGAATCATGGTTCCTTTGTAACTGGGACTGATACTCCTTTATCCATTTTTACTCTAACAATTTATTTTTACTAAATGGAGATTCCCTAGTTCATGGTGAAGAAAATTCTCCTTTGTTACATGAAACATAGTGATGCTGAAGACTTGTCTTAGTTATTGTATGTATTTCACTGGTGGGTGGGAGTGGAAATGTGTGTGAAAACCTTTTTCAACAGACATCTGATGGCCCCTTAAAAATAATGGTCTGTACTGAGCTTGAGGCTGACTGCAGACCTCCCAAGGGTGTGTAGATCAGTGCTGTCACTGGCTTCGGAGGCATTAGCTTTTGGGACTGTAACAAGTTGACGTTATTTGTTACTAAACTATTTGGAAACTTTGAAATAAAACTTCAGTCATTGTCTCTAATGGTTGGATCTGGATTTTTTTCCCCATTCTTTATTAAGGAGTCTTTTGTGTGATCTCAGAGATGTTAATTCAGTTCTGCTTCTCAAAATATACATCTAACAATTCATATTAAGTTTCTTCTAGCCACTTTGTGATCCGCATATCAGTTAATGAGTTGCATAAGAGAGAACTACTTCTTGTAGCTGGTTTTTTCCTGCTATCATGAAATGTAGGGCTTCATGTGGGGATTCTGAGGATGGCCTTTGCATGTAACAGTAGGCTTGTTGCTGTTCTTTGCTGTAATTTCAGTGGTCAATACAGCTTTTAAGAGGCAGTTTTAAAGACTCTGCTGCAAGTGACTATTAAATGTCTTTTGACGATGAGTTCAGTAATTCAGGGATTAAACAAGGTCTTTGAAAAATGGATATCCATAACTTATACCTGTCAGATGTGCAACAATGTGCATGGGAATAATATAACCTAAAAATTTTAATAAAATTACTAATACATGTATATGCTTAAAAACTCCTCTATTCTATACCTTCCTCGTAGTACTTGTGTGTGCATGGTTCAGTTTATTACAAAGCTTTAAAAAAAATTAAATTTATGTAGATGGGACAGTTGAACTACTTCTAGCCAAGAAGTTTGCATAGCATACAACAAAATGTGGAGTTGATAACCAGCACTGTAGTCAACTGGTTGCATATTAAAGTAGCTTTCTTACTGTACAGGAAAAGGTAGGGAAGCAGAGCCACAAATTCTTCTTTCAGATGTTACTTTAACAATGTATTTAACTGGATTTTTAAAAAGGCTTCTGACTAGAGTCTTGAGCACACCGACTTTTTAGAAGCTATAAGCTTGTGCAATACATATACATTAAAATTGAAATAAACTTTTTTTGATACATAAAAATAAAGAAATACAAGTAGTGGCATGTGGCTCAGCTGAACAAGATGGCTAAACTGATCTAAGAGTTTACTGACACGAAAAAGGAGCAGGCTGTGCTCTGTGCTTTCATGTGCTGAATTTGGTGCTCACCTAGTCCCTTAGTGACCCAGCTCAAGTGCTAATGTGACAGAAAACCATCTTGGCTAATGTTTCTCCAGATTGGCACAATGAGTCAATTCAGCAAAGCATTAGATGGGTGCCAAAGCAATGCAAGAGAGATAGAGGCCTGTGACTGAACAAAAGGGAGCAGGATTAGCCCCCTTGAACAGCAGAAAAATCTTAAATCACTTAAGCCTGTCTTGTCTGACTGCACTCCTAATATAGAGTTCTGAGTATAACACTTTCTTCCCCCTCCCTCTAGCCCAAGCACTCCTCCTACAAGGCAAGCTGAATATCAACTTAAGCATTTTTGTTTCAACACAACAGGAAGCCGACAAGATCTTGAATTGTGAGAAAATTCATCTATGAAATTCTTAAACAGAAATAATTTGGAAATTACTCAGGTGCTATCTCAAATGACAGTGTGATTAGCACGGACTAACCGAGAGAGGCTTCTCTACTAAGATAACTAACACTTTCTAACTAACTGAACCTATTCCTGTCTAAGCTGATATATTAGCTATACCATTTGTTTGAAATTAAAGCTATTGGAAGTTAACTTTTCAAAAAGTGTTCAGAACAGGCTCATTGAGTTCACAGTGAATTCTGTAGGTAATTGGCCTTGAAAGACTCTTGGTTTGACACAGCAGAGCGCTGCTTTTGAATGATGGAATCTTCTTTTAATGAATCTGGTATTTGTTACTGCATCTGAAATTTTAAAAATGTTCTTCTTTCGGGCTGTAGTAATACACTGTACAATAGTTGTTGAACATCCACTGCTAGCTTGAGCCTTAAGACAGGAACAAGATGGAGTTAATATAAACCAGCACAACTTTCTTGTGCATGTGTTTTGTAGCTTTCTCCATCTCTTTTGAAAAAAAGAATGTCACCACCGGCTTTAGTGGAACTTTTGTTTCTAGCACTTTATCTTTTTATCCTGATTTCTTTCCAAATATCATCATACCCTTTTACCCAAGATATCCCGTGACATCCCTGCTTCAATCTGTGTTGCTGTTGCTCTGTGACTTTATGCATCTGTATTGCTTACTGATGGCTGCTGAGAAGGAAAATACACATTTCATAGACTTCTGCCTTTGCAGGGTCACCAATTCCATTTTAGTGTAGCAGTTGCTCTTACTACTACAACTTTTGTGAAAGTTGTCCTTAAAACTTCTGTCAAATATTGTTGAAGGTAGTCATTTGCTCTAGAAATTCCTGGGAGTGGAGTGCCATTGATGTAAATAAAAACCTGAAGTGGCTGCCAGAGCAGGCAAGGCCTGTTCTGTGCTGGGTTTGTTTTCATTTATCACCTTTGTGCCATCTGACCTCTGCTTCAAAAGCTTGTTTCCTTCCTTCCAGCTCTTCTGTGGCTCATGTCTCCTGTACTTACACAGCTTCTTCCTAATGTACATTGTCCTTTGCGTCCCCTGGGTCTGGCCATTGCTGCCCCCTCCCCTCCCACATGTGTATGGGCTAAGGTCTGAAGTGGCCTGTGAACTGAGCAGAGGGAAGCTGGGACTTGAGCTGTTCCCCCAGCAGTGCTGCTTGTGTTTGTGTACCTGGTCCAGGGTCCTGTCCAGGTCCAGAGCCCTGCATGTGAGAGCTGGGCTGGGCTGGGCTGTCTCTTGAGAGAGCCCTGCTTTGTAATAGGCTCCTGTGCTTTTAGTTCTGTGGCCTCCTGCACTCCATGGCATAGCCCTGTATTCACAGGCTGCATGCATCCTGCAGCTCTCCATGCTCCTGGATCCCTCTGGGGTGGAGTTGCAGGCCCAGGGTAGATGTTTCATTTTTCCTTCTATGATTCTGTGCTGCTGCCTCTGCCATCATAAACCAGACCCTGCAGAGGGATGTTGGCAAGGATGCAGGGGGTGTGATTACATGTACCCAAACACAGGTTTATTCCATTGGTTCAGCTCCCACCACCAGAGGCAATCTTCCTGTTCCCTAGGTGAAAAAATCAGACCATCTCTGATGGAACCCATCAGTTCAGTTCATTTGTAATGGGTAATAAAGCTGCATAAACTATACAGTGACTGCTCATAATCTGTTAAGAGAGCTAATTCTTTACATCCATCATGAGCTTAAGTTTTCAGATCTGAGAAAACAGTAGTGTTTGAAAGCAATATCAACAATTAACAGTGTTGTGAATACATGAAGATGGTCTGGCATGCATAAGACAATGACTGCTGGTGTGGCTGTCCTGGTAAACCTCTACAGCTCATGGGTGTCCTCTGGAGTTTGTCCTGCTTACAAACCAAAATAAATGACATTAGCAAAATTACTTCTCTCCCATTTCACCCCAGGCTAGATGGGTATATGGTAATGTTTGTGTTTGATGCTTAGTCATAAATATACTTCTGTAAATCATATTTTAGTCCTATTTAACACCTTAGAAGTTAGGGAATATTTTTTTACTTTGTTGTAAAGTGCAAATGAAAAGTGGTCAGTTTTTAGAACTTTTCATGTCTTAAAAGAATGTCTCTGCTGTTTTGAGGTGTCGGTCTGTGATTTCCAGTCTTTGCAAAGGACTGAACACTAATGTTTTTAGCATGCAAAACACTCATTTTAATTACTTCTATTTTCAACTGAATGGAATTAAAGATAACATTTTCTTCAACTCCCTCATTTGAAGCTACGAATTTGACTGGAAGATGTAAGGTTTTCCTTTTCTATGGTTGAATTGATTAAATATTGTGACAATGGGCTCAGGTGTGTTATTTGTTCCACTTGAAATCTGCATGTTGAATAGTAGATATTCAGAAAAGAAAACAGCATGCTTTTTGTTATGTGATGCTGGTAAAAATGATGGATTTTTTGGAAGAGGCAAGAGTGTGAAGGTAGTCTATATGATAAAGGCTACAAATACAAGATGGAACTTACAGTGGCTTCTAAACTACTTGCTTAGAATATGTAATTTGGAATACTTATATCCTTAGCAAACACTTGGAAATTTCATGACCTTTAAATGCTTTTGAACAGTTTGAATTGTTATCTCAACAATTTAAATGTATGTGAGAGAAGTGCATTTTTAATTTTAAGATTAATCTTCTTCAATTTTGTCAGTTTAAGCAGAGAAGTTTACTGGAAAATGTTTTCATCCAATTTTATTTCATTTGGCTATAGATGAGTTACAGCAGATACCTGCATTCTCATGAATGTTTGCTTTGCCTGTTTCAGTGATCGCTGTGGAGAAGACCCAAACCAGAAAGTAATCCATGGGGTTATTAACTCCTTTGTTCATGTTGAACAGTATAAGAAAAAATTCCCCCTAAAGGTAGATATGCATTTCTGGTTATGTATTTTAAATTTTGAATGTCAGTCTAGTATATGCATTATTTGTCCTTTAAAAAAAAATTTTCTCTTATAGTTTTATCAGGAAATTTTTGAGTGTCCTTTTCTGAATGAAACAGGGGAGTATTATAAACAAGAAGCTTCAAACTTATTGCAAGAGTCAAATTGCTCACAGTACATGGAGAAGGTAAGAGATTCTTCAATACACATGCAATAATTAAAATCATTTTACTGGTGATACTTGTTGTCCTTTACAGTTCTCGTAGTTGTTCTTTGTGTGATGCTTTCATGCAATTGAAATGATACTTTTTAGTAATGTGGTTAATCTGAACATAAACTACAAACCTTGCTATGGATGGATAGTCAGTATCAAAATACTTCATAATAAATGATGAATCAGTGCCATAAAAAAAAGACAAAAATTAAAACATATCAGGTTGATCAGTATTGCTTCCTCACTTCCTTATTTTCTTTCAGTTTGGAGTAGGGTAACAGAGTTTTAGCATTATGTGGTTAGAGAAGACTCTCAGTTGTTACAAAGCATTATTAAAAATTACATACTCTGAGGTGGATTTTCTTTCATTTTGCTTTGTGGTGTATGAAGTTATGTTGTGGTTAAATTACTTGTAATTCTTATATCTTGTTTGAGAAAACAAAGATTAGTACAACACTAGGAGTCAGTTCTTGGTCCTATACTGTCCACACTAGCAAGATAGAAGAGTTGAGGAGAGAGCTATGAAATGGCTTTTACACTATTGGTTACACACCTGTGGTGAAATTCAGACACAGGCTAAGACTCAAACTAAATCAAAAGCAATTTTGCGTATCATTAGCAGTCTGCAGCTCCTACTCTCCCTAGACTCCCCTCGTATTCACTGGATGTAAGCGCTTTTATGGCAGTATTCGTATGACTTATCTTATGATAAAGCCTATTTCCTTCATTGAGTTATAAAAAGAATTTTTATTAATAGCTCAGACGTACTCCTGTACCTATTGAGCAGATACTTATGTACAAGCAGATAGATTTGGAACAGTAAAGTGTTTCTTAGAGTTCTCTTTTTATTAGGTATTGTGGTAAAACTTTCTCAGAAGGAATAAGAACTATGGTAAGAGAAATTGGGGAAGACTGGTCACAAAGTTAAAGGGGACAAGAAATTTTGAGATGAGAACTATGGAATGCTGTTAGACATGTAGTAATGACTGAACTTAGTACTCGGACTGCATTATATTCATTCAGTAATAGCCTGATTCAGAAGAACAACTAATTTTTCAGCATCCTGCACAAGTTCTTTTGTAATTTTATTACTTTTTCTTGTGTTTCATTCTGCATACATCCACTGTTTTGTATTCTGCTTCAATATTGGTTGTCAGTATTTCTTCAGCTCACAGTTGAAACTCTTGTCTGCAGGTTTTAGGTAGATTAAAAGATGAAGAAATGCGATGTCGGAAGTACTTGCATCCCAGCTCGTATGTCAAAGTGAGTCATGAATGCCAACAGAGGATGGTAGCTGATCACTTGCAGTTTCTACATGCAGAATGTCACAATATTATCAGACAAGAGAAAAGAAGTGGTAAGTCTCACCAGTCATAAAAAGAGTGAAATGGGTTTTGTTTTATTCATTTAGCATTGCAATTCCCAATCTTTTATCAATGACCTTCTGTGCACATAAGCATTTTCAACTAATGTTATTTATCCAGAAATCCCCATTAAACCCTGAATAACATTTTTCTTTTATCATGTAATTCATTTTTATTCTTCCAAGTATGTAGTCAAAACCTTCATTTTACTGTTAACAACCCTTCTTTCAGCTAATGCTCTTTCTCTTTCCTTGTCTTAGTCACCTTAAAAACACGCTGAAGTCCTGTGTCCTCTAGAATTGATCATATTTTATGCTTGTGTTTTCATTTGTAAACCAATGGCTCTGTCTTTACATATTTCTTCATCATCACTTAACAGGTCAGGCTTATAAAATATTTTGGCTTCTTTTCATAGCCACTTTTTATTGTCCTGAATTTTTGTGACCTCTCATCCCAAATCCTTTTTACTGAAGGAGGTGCTTTTATAGTTATATTCCCTGCCTGACTAAAAAACCCCATGTTTCCTGATGACTACATGCCTCTTACCCTTGAAAGAATACTTATTCTTGCGTGGAAGATGGTATCTCTTATGTGAAACAAATTGTTTTTCACAGTCAAACTCAAATTGTATCTAGTAATAGTGCGTTCTGTTTCCAGGGAATTTTTCAAGTTTGATCAGAGCTTGTATCTGTTTTGTTTGGTTTCTTTTTTTGGGATGCAGAGAGGCAAAATATAATAAAAATAGCAGTTGCTTGTTTAGAGCTTTTCTAACCTGAGAGAAATTTCCAGGTACCACTGAAGGCAAACAAAAAGTGAAGAAGATATCTAAACTCATTTTAGTCAGCTACTGCTAAGGGAGATTTAGGGAGGCCAAGGTTTAAGATAAACTGGCACACTATTTCTCCACACCTCTCTTCTTGGAGTCTCTCCTAAAGAAGCAGTACTGGAAGAGTGAGGAAGTCACAATGGAGGACTCAGTAAATAATAGCCCTGCTCTTTCCTTCTTTTGTCAGTGATCCAGTGTATGTTAATTTTTTTCTTTCAAAACATTTGGTCTCGTTTCAGTCTTTAAAAGGTTCTGTGTGAAATTGTGATACTATATTAAGTGTTAATTTTTAGTATTTCTAAGCGTACTCTATAAAAATGTATCTCTGTTACAGACATGGCAAATATGTATACTCTACTTCGTGCTGTGTCAAGTGGTTTACCTCATATGATTCAGGAACTACAAAACCATATCCATGATGAGGGCCTTAGAGCAACCAGCAATCTTTCTCAGGAAAATGTGAGTTTCCTCAGACAGCTGAAATGATTGATTAACATTCTTGATTAAGTGTTTGCCCTTTTCCTGTTAGTCTATCCTGTTTTTTCTTTAATTTTACTTATATAAAATTGGTTTGGAACATGATAGATAAATTATAACTTCTCATCAGCATGGTTAGCTGTGCCATACTTATCTGTCCTGGGAGTTGATTGTTGTAATTGTGATCTAATCAGAAACAACTGCAGCTAGATATTTCTCATTGTTATTTGCTTAATACTGTCAGGGCAAGTAGGTCCTTTTGTTCCATGTATGTATTTTTTTCCTGAATTTCTCTTAAGTCAGTGGCATTTGCTGTTCTGGTATATTAGGATATACCAGAACATGTATGTATTTTTGTTCCATGTATGTATTTTTTTCCTGAATTTCTCTTAAGTCAGTGGCATTTGCTGTTCTGGTATATTAGGATATACCAGAACATGTATGTATTTTTGTTCCATGTATGTATTTTTTTCCTGAATTTCTCTTAAGTCAGTGGCATTTGCTGTTCTGGTATATTAGGAACCAGTGATTCCATTTTGTAAAGACTTGACATCCTGTCATGATTTCAATGTGGTGGTTTTCATAACAGCTTTGTAGTCTCATATTGTCATGTAATTTCTGAAAATATTATATCTTATTTCTTTTACTAAAGTGTGTTAAACTTTTTTTCAGTTTGTATCTATTTAAATTACTCAACTCCATTTTTGTTTCTCCAGCATTGCTGTTCAGAGACAAACAACAAGCTTTCATTTGACATTGTATTTGTGCATGTGTACATCTTGCTGTCTAGATCTGTGCTCCCTTTAGGATGGTGACTTTAGCCATCCAGTGTTTCTGTCTATAGTAATACAAAAACACAAGCTGTTGTACATTCACTCTGTTACTGACTGCACAGGAATGCTTATTATTCTGTGACTCCTCTGTGCTTACTGAAAAGGGACTGAAGTCTTTAGTAGTGCAATTTGCTTTCAAATTATTTTTAGGTTTATTTGACTTATTCTTTCAAACTAATAGTTTCTACACAAGGAAATAAATACAGACCCATGAGGGTAATGACAATTCACAACCTTATGTAGATAATTTGAAAGTGTGAAATATTCGTTCTGTTGTGTAAATTATGTGCTTTGAAACATTTTTAATGTGTGACCTGAGAATGCACTTGGGGAGTCATGCCACAGCGCCAATGCCTTGCATGCTGTTTTACTTGTGCCTTTCAGCTTGTCTGTGTAGGGACTCCTCCAGCTCATGTCAGTCATTTCTGTACAAAATGTGATGCTGGAATGTAGTGCACAAAATTCAGTTGGTAACAGTCCTATGTAGGAAAATGCAAAGGGGTCATCCAGATTTTCTGTCTCTGAAGTCACTGTGTAGAAGCAGCAGTTTGTTATATCACTTGCTTGATTGCTGTATTTATGTCAGCATCAATGATTTTTGAAAAGGCTTTTAAGGGATTTTAGGGTATGTTGGGAAAAATTAGATGACATGAAAGCAGTGCAGACTCAAATCTAGGTTGAATAGCAGGACTGTAAATGTAGCCTAGAGTTTTTATTTACAAAATGTGCTCTAGCACCATAGTGTGAGAGTACATCAATGCAGAATCCATCCTCTCAAAACTCACGGTAGTACTAACTTTTATAAAAAAGAACAATTAGGAAAAAATCTACAACTAATGTAGATATGTAAAAAACCTACAACTACTTTTCTCACTAACTTGCTTTCTGTTTTATCTACCTTCTTTAGATGCCAACTCAGTTTGTGGAGTCAGTTTTGGAAGTACATAGTAAATTTGTTCAGCTCATCAACACTGTTTTGAATGGTGATCAACACTTTATGAGTGCCCTTGACAAGGTAACTTCTACTTAAGTAAGCAAAGCAGTGGAAAACAAAATCCAAGACCCTGTTTCAGGCTCAACAAAATTCTTTGAGACATCAGCTCATGTTCAAAGATAGTTCATATCCAGTTTTTCTAGTTTAGAAATGCAATGGAACAAAAGACAATCCAGTGCTAGGGGAAAAGATACATACAAAGGAAACCACTTTAATGCTTAAACTTTTTCTGAAAGAAAGACCTTTTTTTTCATCGTATTTTGAAACACAGAAATGGTGCTGATCCATTTAGTGTAAATAAAAGTGAAGATTATAATAAATAGACAACTGGTGGGGTTTGGGAGGTTTGGTAACTCTTACATGCATTTGAACTTGAATTTGCTTGCTGAGATAATGTTTATCTCTGAATGTTCTTAGTACTTAGTTACTTCCATAGAATCTTTGCTTAGATTTTTCAAGTTGACTACAAAGAATATCTGGAAACTTACGTTACTTCAATCACTGCCGCAATAGGTAACTTTTTCCCGGAGAGAGCTGCACTTGAATTTAAGTAGTAAATATAGGGAAAGAGGCTTGCTGCTCTTTCATTTGAAATGCGTAACTATGCAGGTATTCAAGATAACAGTTCTAGTTATCATAAATTTTAATAATAATCCTTATTAGTTATAACTAATAAATAGCTTTCCTTTCTATAATTTCTTGTCACAGGATGCATGCATGTAGTTCATTGCTCTCTTGTGGTGTTTACAGTAGTTGCAGTTTGTAGTTAGGGTCAGAGTCTAAGCTTTGATGATTTTCAGCCAAGGTTAATCTGAAAAGGCATAATGGAGAAGGTACCGGTGATAGTACCAATAGTAGTTACCCATCTGTATTTGTGACACTGATAAAATAATTATTTTGCATTTTAAAACAAATACTTATATCAATACAAAATACATTTCTCTCTCCATTGCAATTAACGTCGTGTACCAGAAGGTGGAGTAACATGAGACTGAGAACTTCATTTGCTGGCACATAGGCAATGTACTTTTTCTTCAATACCTCAGTTCTTCACTTCAGTGATCTTCTGTACAATAAATAGTTAAAATATTAATCTGCTGTTAATTTTTCATGGTGGATATTAAAACTGCTACTGCTGCCTCCAGTATTATTGCAAAAGAGTGCTCCAAGCTTTAAAGAGTTTCCTACTTCTTGTCAAGTTGTGCATTCTTTTCTCACAGGAATTCTTTGGACCTATTATCAAATTTTGTAATGTTGAGGTACAGAAGAGTTCCTTGTCAGTTTGTCTTTATAATAATAACAAAAATATTTTCCTTTTACAGAGGAACTATAATTCCTAGGAACTATGATCATGCAGTATTTTTGGTTCACTGTTAGTTTACAACATTAATTTAAATGTGACGTAGTTTAGAAACTCGATAATTCTGATTATCTTTTTTTCATTTCTAAACTGCCATTATCTCTTTCCTTTCTCATCATATTCAGGTTTTCTTCAGCCACCATGTTATTTGTACTCTACTGCTTCAAATTTCCACTTTCAACAATATATTTTTCTCCTCTTCAGTGTATGGAAAAATCCAACAGCCAAGACCACTTTTGTTTCTTGCTATTGTGAACACACCATATAAGTTTCTCAGCTCAACATACATGCTGTTTATGTGCTGCTGCTCAAATCTACTTTATCTGCACTTATTCCTAAATTTCTTTCCATCCATTCTTTTGGACCATAATATTGCTGTATATCAAAATCTTCATGTACTTCATGTACATATCAGAAACTTCATATACTTTTGTGAAGTTTCTAATCAGAACATAATTTGCTCTTTTGTTTTCTGAAATTAGTTTTTCTTCCTCTACTCTTTCACTTTTACTTAACTCTCAACTTAAAAATGTTTAACAACCAAATTCTCACAGAGCAGTAATTTAAATCTTTTTATTAATTGTTTATTTTTTGAGCCCCTTTTGTGTAGCTCAGTTTTATAGGATCTCAGATGGTCTTTGCCCCAAGCATTTTTTAGATTTCTTCAAATTTCATTTTAAAAAAAAGGTTCAAGTCATTGACAATTTTTCTCTTTGCTTCATGCTCCTGTGTAGGCTTTGACATCAGTAGTTAACTATCGGGAGCCCAAGTCGATCTGCAAAGCACCTGAGTTGGTAAGTGGTACACACAGAAAGTAATAATTCTTGTTTATAACCAACAAATTAGTTGCCATAGGGTCCTTCACATGCATATCACACTGGGTCACACTCAGATGTGTATTTCAGTAGTAACAGCTTAAGCTGCACACACATTTTGTGAGTGTACAAAATTGCTATAGTTCTAATTTTTGATATAGACTGTATTTTCTGTGGATGTAGAATGTATAGTTTGCCCATGAATACAGCCCTTGTACAGAATGTGAGACTGTAGACTGTGACTTATTTTGTGTTCAAACTATTGTAGAAGTTTGCAAATACCTTGGCATGCATTTGTTCTCAAACTTGACAAGTAGGTTTGGGTTTGATTTTTCTTTTTTTAATTTGAGCTGGCCAAATACTGTGACAACTTGTTAAAGAAATCAGCAAAAGGAATGACAGAGAATGAAGTTGAAGACAAGCTTACAAGTTTCATTACTGTTTTCAAATACATTGATGACAAAGATGTGTTCCAAAAGGTAACTTCTTATATTCAATAAAGGTTAAAATGTTACATTTAAAGCAAACTTGAAGAATGTGGTTGTGCTTCTTAAAATCCTCATCTCTGTTTTTTTTTAATGCAGTTCTATGCCAGAATGTTGGCAAAAAGATTAATTCATGGTTTGTCTATGTCTATGGATTCTGAAGAAGCGATGATAAATAAACTAAAGGTAAGGTAATATTCTTCTAACACAGAATGAACAAATGTAGCAGTATGTAGTGTTGAGAGGGAGCAGCAGAGGGTGCCAGAGGTAGCTTAGCAATCGGTAAATCTGTTTCCAATAGCTGAAAGGAAAAACTAGTTTTTCGGTAGTCTGTGGAAGATAAAAGTCTGAGTATCACCTAGGCATTTGAGGTTTTTATGAGGTTTTGGATAGTTTTATTAGCTGTGTTCAAATAATTCGTATTATCATTATAAAAGTACCAAGGACTTTCATAAACATATATTTCAATTTTATAAAACAATATTGTTCATATAGATCAATGTATATAAATTGAAACTAAGATAAATGTGATTATTTTGTTTTAAAGTGTTTGTTTTTTATTGTAACTAATGTTTTCTGTAAATATAACAACACTTCTGCTGACTAGATTTTCATATTATATTAGTGAGGGAACATAATTTATATAATGAGTACTATTTTGACTTTGAAACCTGTTACAATATTTCTTCACAGCAAGCCTGTGGTTATGAATTTACCAGCAAGCTCCATCGAATGTATACAGACATGAGTGTTAGTGCTGATCTCAACAATAAATTCAACAACTTTATCAAAAACCAGGACACAATCATTGATTTGGGAATTAGTTTTCAGATATATGTTCTACAGGTACTAATGTATGTTTATTACTTCTGAGTTATTTGTGCTTATTTTTTATGTTTTGATAACAAGTGTACAATTTTTCTGATTATGAATACTTCATTATATGGAAACTGATGGCTTGTGACTGTTGTGAAATTACTTACTTTCCTAGTGTTTCTTTGTAAAATTAGCCCACTAGGTCCCTAAACAATAGTGACACAAAATTTCAGTTTCAATTAGTACCTCAGTGGGATGTGCCAGAAGGTGCAGTAAAAAATGATCAGTAAAACTTCCAGAGTCAATTGTCTTATGACATAATGTACACTATACATCCATTTAAGAGTGTTATTTTTTTCTTGATATGTATGTTGTAAAAAATGTTAATGCTTTTATTTTTCCCAATACTTTTAGGCTGGTGCATGGCCTTTAACTCAGGCTCCTTCTTCTACATTTGCAATTCCTCAGGAACTGGAAAAAAGTGTACAGATGGTAGGTTAGTAGGAGGCTTCCTGTAAACATGTGGAAAATGTACAATAACTCCAAATGAAAGATCATCACTCTAACAGAGAAAAACTTGAGCTGCTTCATTTTGATTGTAAATCATGGCTGTCATGTTTCCAGTCCATATGAAATGTGTAAGGGTCGCCCAAATAACTTACTGAATTTGTGTGTATTTGCATAGCTTTTTCACATCTCTCTTCTACACTTAGTGATTCCTGGGAGAGATGCTAATTAATTAAATAAATAAATAAATACAATCAAATAGGTTAGTTCTTAGCTTCAAAACTAACTTCTAATATTTAGATAAAAAAAGATTCTGTTTCTAATATTAAATCTGAACAGTCTTAATAGGAGATTAAGATGCAAATACAAGTTTCTTGTTCCCTGTTTCATAGAAACTGTTCAAAGTCAAGCTTCGTGCAAACTTCTTTAAAGCTAATTTTAGGATTTCTCAAAGCAGTAAAAGTTTTCCTTTAATCAAATATTTTCTTCTTATGTGATTATTTCTGCTTTGTAGAGGTGGAGTATTTTGTTGCTTTTGATTATACTATTGTATTCTAAATGTTACTTGCACAATGTTTGTTAAAATACAAAATATTTGTGTTGAGCTTTGCTAAGGTGCATTTAATGGTGAAGTACAATTTAGGCAATACAAATTTTGTATTATCAGACATAAGAACATGACCTTGAGGGGGGAGTCTTTGAAAATTGTCTGACAATGCCTTTATTTACTGTCCAATTTGATCATTTGACCCATGGAGAGAGTTCTCTTAGGATTCTGGCAAGGATTTAGAAAGAAAAAAAAAAGTTTTGCAATTGCACTCCAGAATGTGTGAATACCTCTGTAACTGGGCAACCTGTTCAGCAGCTTTTTCTGAGACTGCTGGAGCTTCCTGTAAATGTATATTTAGCTGAGTAGTGTACAAATACTGGTTTTCATACTGTGCAAGCTTGTGGGTGGAGAAACACCTAATTCTTAAAGAGGTCAAAAGTCCCTGGTTTTATGTTTTCCTTCGATGTTAATCAGAGTTGCCAGACCAAATCAGAATAAGCCAAATTGGTGTGTGTACACAGTGTTGGCATTGTGGGGTTTAGGGAGTTTGATCCCATTTTAGGGAAAGGTTCTTTGAATCTGCTTAAGTTTTTCTCATTACCAGAGGTAGACCTTAAATTAGGATTCAGTCATCACTCATCTTCCAAAGGAAAATACTGTCATGAATTGGTCTGCAATGTTTGCATCCAGTGTGATGGACATAAAACCAGTATTTCTTCATTAGGGTGGTAGGGTGGTGATAAACTATTGTGAGTAGTTATATGTGTGACTAATTGATGTTCATTTTGTTTTGCAGTTTGAATTATTTTACAGTCAGCATTTTAGTGGAAGGAAGCTTACTTGGTTACATTATCTTTGTACAGGTAAAAATAAGTGCTTTGCTAAACTTACGATCTGACAGTTACTTGCTAGAAGTTCTTTCCAAATGGCAAAAGACTGGGGACTTGGAACATTATCTTGCATATAAAGTGAACAGACGTATTTTGTGTTATAAATTAGTTTAATATTTACTGCTCAGAATTTCCAAAATCTATGTTTTGTAAACTTACATACCTGTGATTTATTAAATCCAAGTAAAACTAGAGTTGTATGTTCTTAACTGCAAGAAAGCACTGCAGAACTCCTGAGTTAATAACAATTTCCCTGGAATTGTTTCTGTAGTATAGATGTCCTTTACATAAATATTGAATAATTTTAGGAATGCATATTATACTATTTTACTCAGGTATGTGAGTATCTACATAAATACATATTTGTATTTACTATAAAGGAATATATGTTAAAAACACCTTAGAAGATATGTATTAAGTTATAGTTTATTTTAGTAAGTGTCAGTCAATCATGTTTTATTTTAAGGGCTTTCAGTATCAGGCTTTAACAACTGAGCACTGCAACATATCGCATGGAGGTGAAAACCATACTTGCATACAACAATCTAATGTAATGAAAATCTAGTTCTGATAATAGAAAGTTGCTGTTAACTCATGCTCACCTTCACACAGAAAATCTAAATCTGCTTTCAGGCAGATTTCTTCAGTGCTTTTTGTTTTTCATGGGAATTTAAAAAACGTAAGAATATGAAAAATTTTTGATGGACAAGTATTTTACTTTGTTTTTAAATCTTTCCTTTAAACAACTTTCCTGTTAATCACTATTCTGATATTCTATGCAAGCTATTAATTGAAGTCTGTGCATTGCAACGTGTTGAGGCTACTTGGAATTTCTTTTTTTATTATTATTATAAATTACCTTGCACTATTTGTCTAGTATTTATGGTTAATCAGGGCAGGAGCATTGTTGTAGGCCACACTGTATATGTCTAAATTCACAACATCAGTTGTCATTGTTCCATTTCAAGTGTTAAGTACAGACTTGGGTTGAATGTCTGGAAATGTATGAGGAGCTCTAGTAGTTAGGCTTCAGAATACTTTTCAGCACCTTTCATCAGTTTATAAAATACTACTTGTATCATTACAGGTGAAGTAAAAATGAATTATTTGTGCAAACCTTATGTAGCCATGGTCACAACATACCAAATGGCAGTGTTGCTTGCCTTCAACAACAGTGAGACTGTCAGTTACAAGGAGCTTCAGGACAGTACACAAATGAATGAGAAGGAACTGACAAAAACCATCAAATCTTTGCTTGATGTCAAAATGATCAACCATGACTCAGACAAGGTATGCCATAATGATATAAAAAAGTTTCATGTTTTCAGTCTTGGCATTCTGATATTTGTTGAGGACTTTAATATCCATTGTTTACTTTTATTTTTCTAACCTTTTTTTTGACCCTTGTGAAACATTGCAAATCTCTATTTATAAGGGAAGAGCCAGGAGGAAGTAGAGTGCTTGTCATACAGGCTTTCTATGCCCGTAGCAGCATGGTCTGCTGAAAAGGTAATGATGCAGGGACTGTTTATTGTTTCTGTTGCATTGCTTTCAAAGTTGTACTGAATCATGAGAAGGAGCCCAAGTAGTAAACCAGAGTCTTACAGTGATCCTAAAAGAATGTTTGTGGGATTAAGAGACTGAAAGCAACAGCAACCATATTCTTCCTTGCTGACAGATTACAGGAGGAAGAAAGAGAGCAGGGAGGACTGCTGTGAGAGGATTTTTGCTGCAATTTGCCAGACTTACCATTCCATGAGTTTCATGGAATTCCAGTAATATCTGAGCTTTGTTTGTGATTAAGGCAGTGGTTGATACTTCTTTTTCTGACTGTCTCATCCATCTGTATGGTCTATATGAAACCTTTTTTCCCATACAGCAAAGGGCACAGACTTTACTCTGTTAAGTAAGAAACACTACAGAAGTGCCTGTGCATCCCATACAGATATTAGCATGTGCTTCCAGCTAGCCCAGGAAGCCCACTATTCAGACAGTATCAGACACAAGAAATTGAGATAAGCTCTTCAGTTCGCTTACAAGAAGAAATCCAAAGCTGCTCTGATAGCTGCTTTTGTTTTTAACCAGGAAAATTTTAGAAAATGGAAAGTGAGATCACAAGGAAGATCTGAGGCTTGGCTGAAGCATAGGACATGCTTCCAATATCTAGAAATGAGCTCAGGTTGGAACAGTTGCTGGGAAGATGTCTGTTAAACCATGGGTCAAATAAAACACTGGGAGCTGTTACAGAAAACAGTGAGACTTTTCATAATCTTAGAAAGTTGCCTGTTACTTAAAGGATTTACATTTATTTATGTCTGTTGTATAAGGTTCACCCAGTTTCTTAAAGCTTATGTCACAGAAGAAGGAATAATACAGCTTTCCAACCCTTTTACTTTTTAATGTTTACCACTGCATTTTCCAGTTCTTTACCTTCCAGACTATTGTATTCAAGCATCTTTACTATTTCTGTTTTCTTTGCACTCCATCCAGCAATGTGATAGCAGATCTGTAGACAGTCTATCAGCTTACTTATTAAATAAACAAGTGAACTTTAGTGGCTTAAGGAGTGGAATTCAATACACAGACTTCTCTTTACCTGTATCTGAGCCAAACAGAAATGTACAGTGTATTAAACGTCGTAGTTTGCTTTTGCTTGTTTGTTCATTTTTTGAACAGGTGTGGGGGAAAGAAGCCTTGGGTAAAATCTTCATGGGTTCATTAGAATCATGCTTTTTCAGTTCATGCTCAATACACAATTTATTTTGGTTTATATTCAACTATGTCAGCATAATAATGCTAAAAGTTAATGTTAGCCTATTTTTTGTTAGCTTGTTATTTTTAAAGCAGTTGGTCTTTCCCCTTTCATGTTATATTTTCTATACTACACCTGATATCCTGGTTTTTATATATATGGGAACAAAGACTATTTGTTGCAGGATATAAAATTAGAATTAGTATTGGTCTGAGTGCATATTTAGATAAATATTTACTGTGTTTACTAAAATGCTTGTGCTTTAGACAGTTTGGCAAGATTCCAAGGTCTCAGAATCCCAGCAACTTTATCGTGCTGGAAATTGGTAATACTGGTACAGGTTCTTGCCTGGAAATGGCAGAGATCTGTCCAGTCTTGCTGTGTTGAATGTAAAGGTGTTTTTACTGCAGGGAAATATATATACATATGTATATAGAAAAGAATTGAGATTTTGACAGGAAGAAATTAGAAATGTGCAGATAGATGTGCGTTGTAGAAGTTGCAGTTTGTCAGCTGTTTCTGCTATAACATAACAAAATGCTTAGATGTTTTTACTTACGTTCTGGAAGACAACTTTTGTAAAAATTGTGAAAGCAGCAACTCCCCCTTGAGGTCCTATCATAAATAAATGCAAATCCTACTTTCTTTGCAGGGAGAAAATGACTTTAAATGGAGAGTGTTTGCAACTAAGATAAGCTATTGAAGTATTAAAAGAGAAATTGCTTGTTAACAAAATTCTTGTGTGGCAGAGTTCTTCATAGTGTTTTCTGAAATAGACGTGATTTATAGGTTAGTTGAACTAGCTTTAAAAATTGACCTGGTTCAAATGGCATTTTAGAATTTCCAGCTACAAATCTGAAATTTTTTGTACGTATGTAAGTCCCCAACTGTGACTTTTCAAAGTAAATTGTTACTATTTTCTGGCTCCATTCCTGATTTTTAAAAACAATTCTCTATTGCAGGAAGATATAGAGGCAGAGTCTACGTTTTCATTAAATATGAACTTCAGCAGTAAACGAACAAAGTTTAAAATTACCACCTCAATGCAGAAAGACACGCCGCAGGCAAGTATTCTTTGGTGTTTCTAGCCTGAATATCTTAGAACGCTTATTTTTCTAAAATGGACTTTACTGTTAGTTTAGTGTAAGCAGATAGCAGATTCACTAAGATCTACAGAAGAAAGATTTACAAAAGAAATTTTGTAGGTTTAAAGCTTAAGCAACACAATTTTTTTGTACTTAAAATATAGGCAAGAGAAGATGAAATAGGGAACAAGAAAGTAGAAGAAGAAGATAAACAAAATGTACTAAATGGTATTGATGTTTAGTTTATCTCATGAGACTTTTTTGTTGCTGATGTTTATAAAGCATCTTATTGCAAGAACAGCAGAACCAGTCAACTGTTTTCCTATGTTTTTGTATCCTTTGGCAACTAAAATCAACTCCTGTGTTGTTAATCCATGTTCTCAGTGTATCTCCTAAGACACAGGACTTTGTACAGGATAGATATGTGCTGCCAAACTCAATACATTATATTCAGTTCTGCTTGCTTTTCTCCCTAGCAAAAATGTTGGTTTAGATGCCTCTCTCTTACCTTCCTACTGACTTCCATGAAACCTGATATCCTTGATTTGTGGACATACTTTGCATGGAATTGAACTTCACTTGCATTTTTGTATTGGTTCACTACTTTCAGTAAAGTAAAAAGTATGGATTCAAGATACTTTTATGCAGTGTTTTTCTTGGTCTTACTGTATTTTTACAGCATTACTGTTCTTCCTGTATCACAGGAGATGGAGCAGACCAGAAGTGCTGTAGATGAAGACAGGAAAATGTATCTTCAAGCTGCTATAGTCCGTATCATGAAAGCACGTAAAGTGCTGCGACACAATGCTCTTATTCAGGAGGTAAGAGAAAGTCCTTCTCTTGAGCTTGATTTCATGAAATTCTTCAAGATAGTAGGGTAAAACATCAGACTGCAAAACTCAACCATGTGGAAACCAGTACTCCGGTGAAATTAGTGACAATTTCCCTGGGGTCTACTTTGAACTGCAGTACTAGAGCTCTAACTGGGATCCCTCAATCTTGTAAATGTGTCTTAGCACTAAAGCATTAAGTTCTTGCTCTTTCTTGTTAGCTGGTTCTATGCCAAGAGATGTTGTATCCTATAAAAATCGTTGCCAGAGCTATGGGTTCAGTTGAAAACCTGAATAGGGATATTCTAGTATGGAATTTCCACAGAAGCACTTAGCCAATTTTGTGCTCTAATCATTATTTTATTATAATTTATGGCTTAAATTTTAAAAGTCTGAGTATGGAGACACGCACTTTTTAATCTCCCTTTTCCACAAAGTGGTACAGTTCTCTAGATTTTTTAGATTCCAGATTAATGATCTGTGAAGTGTCATAGGCTGGCTGGGAAGGAAGTGCTATTTCTTTTAGTTTTTCTCCCACTTTCCCATCTGCTGGTTGCTTGCCTAATTGTATTTCTCATTCCAGCCTAACATTTGCTCCTTCCAACCAGTTCCCAGTTTTACTTTTCTCAACCTTCCAAAGTGTTCTTTCTTCAGTTTAATTCATTCTTGTGTCTCTGAGCCTTGCTGGATGGCGTCAGAGCAGACTGGTGGGAGGGGGAATAAAGATTCTTGCTTTATTCAACCATTCTGAGCATAGAGATGGAGAGACATTGAGTAATTTGTGGTGGTGGAGGAAACAGTTTACCACACTGTTTAACTGTAAACTGTGTGGTAAACACTGTAAACCCACCACTTAATTTTTATTTCTTAAAAAAAAATAGCAGAAACAGGGAGTTTGTAAGCCCAGAAGATGCAGTGTGAGACCTCTTAAAGGTTTTGGATATTGAAGAAGTGTTTATACACAAATAGTCTGAAAGCAAGCTTAATTTAAGAAATCTGATTTTGAGTATCTAAAAGATGAGGCAGCATAGGTCCTGATTCTTCTCAAAATCTTTGTTTATTTGGTTTCCCATTATTTAAATCCATGGCTTTATGATGAAATCATGTAAGAATTTGCAGTTAAAACTAGAAAATGATAGGCAAGCCCTTTCATCCTTGAAAATACTTTTTTCTGCCTACTGTCAAATTATTACAAAAAATTTCTTAAAACATACTTTGCTTGACATCTGTTTATAAGAGTGAAATAGATTACAATTTTTTATGTTTTGGAAACAAATCCTTTCTGGTTTCTTCTTCCTTTGTGTAGCGGAAGGGCCACTTACCTTATATGCCCTTGTGTTTTGCTCTTGCAGGGCTCTTGCAGAATAGTAACATTAGGACCTTTTTCTTCAGCTTTGCAAGAAAGCTGGATATTTTGATGGTTACTCAGTTAAAAATGACGTAGATTGTAAAGTTGTGATATTGTTACTAATTCTGGTGCCATTGTTACTTTTATCATTGTGGTTATATTCTTATATATCATGTATCAATTAAAATTTGGTGTTTGACTTCTTGAGTAAGAACAAATCTTTCTGAAAGGAGTCTGTTCATTATGAATAGTTAATATTTTCTCACCTCATTAATATTTTTTCTTAGCTATAAGGACAGGATTATACTGTTAGAGAGGTATTTGAGAAACTCTACCCCCCTACTGTAGTTAGCTCTGATTCTAACACTTAGACTACAGCACCACACATTTCATTTAGGGTAAGGTGTCCAAGAAAATACTCCAGGCCCTTGGTAGACCTTTATATGTCAGCATGTGGTCTTTGTGGAATTGTTAATTGTGTTAGATATGCCCTGATAATTTCAATTCTAGCTCAATGTTGCAGTAGCCTGCAGGATGAGGTAGCTGTTCCCATAAAATGAGTAAGTCTGGAATAGTAGTGGAGGGGAGACATCAGAGCAGTCATTCCCAGAAAATTTTTATTCTGACCTTCAGGTATTTCTGTCTATCCTTCTTACTTGTACTATCTTTGATTAAAAAAAAAAATCAACAACAAAAAACCTCATACCAATACAAAATTCTCTCTTTTGTTCTCTCTGTCTTAAGTAACTACATGAAGTGTGGTGATGACCATCAGCTTCAGTGGAGGGCGAAGTTAGGTGAAATCTGAGCAGATCTATTAGCTTGTTAGCACCCAGTTTCTCCTCACTTGTACTGCTGTGGAACATACCAGACCCTTGGCTGTTAGCCCAACAAAACTCACTCTTTTGAGCTTTTTGTTTGCTTTGCTGGGTGAGTTCCACCTGGTAAGTTCTGTTGGCTCACAGAGGGCCCCAGCAAACTCTAGAGCTGGGACAAAGCCAGCCATGAAAAGTTGTAAAGAAAACAGGAAATTCAGCTGAAATAAAAATAATTTTCTTTACGGAAGAAATTAAAAACTACAGGAAAAATATATTGTGACACTTGAGTAGTAAGATCTTTTGTTTGAAAAATTTTCCAGCTTATAGATTTGCACGTTCTGTTACTACACACAATTTCCTCCCCTTCTATACAAGAGAATGGATGAAACTGAGAACTACTAAGAGACATCTACAGTTTTGCCTGCAGTGGCAATTTCTTCCACAATGCAAATATAGATTTGTTTGTACAATAAATAACTTTTTACTGCACATATTAAAAAGTTCCAGCATAGCCAGATGGAACTCACTAAATTGTAGGTCTGTCTTCAGTGACTGAAGAGAGGTTCATCCTGATTGTCTCCAATCATATAAGAAAGGAGGTGGGGAACTCCTTATAAGTGGTAGGGGAATCCCCTCCCCATAGTAGTGAAGAAATGTGTTAATATTAGATTAATTTTTAACATGGATGTTTGTCTTCATTTGTACTGTGACAAATGAAACAAGCAAGAGGAATGAAGAGGTCTGGGGAACATGTGGCCAAAGTAACCAGTGAGCTGAGCAGTCAGTTTCAGTGTCTTGACACTAATGCATAGAGATGCTTTCTTGGTTGTTATAAATTAACTATTCCAGGGTTATTTAATCCTGTCTTTAAGCAAAAAATATACTGAATTTGCCCTAAAGCCTTTAGTAAATATTTAGATGACATTTATAACTGTGAAAAATAAAAATAACACAAAACCCGTGTCTTTCTTTTGCAGGTAATTAGCCAATCAAGAGCTAGGTTTAACCCAAGTATCAGCATGATTAAGAAGTGTATTGAAGTCCTGATAGACAAACAGTACATAGAGCGAAGCCAGGCCTCTGCAGACGAATACAGTTATGTAGCATGAAGTTGCTATCCTGCAGGTATGATTGTAAGGAGATCATTGCTGTCACTGTTTGGTGTGTTCCTGTGGGAAGAGGCAGGCCTGTGCCTCCATAATTGGTCACTTGGCAGCCCCTGTTTTTCTGCTGTTTACAACATCACCAGTGCCATGTCATGAGCGTCAATGAAAATGCCTATAGATATTTCAAGCTCATGTCATTATGACATTTCTTAAAACTTTACTAAAAGAATGAGTGAAGTATTGCTGAAATGTGGAGAATTGGTTGGGTACCATGCTTTTTTTTTTCCCCTCCCCTTTCACGTTTGCAGTTGATGTTTTTTAATGTATCTTAAGACAAAGTAAAAAAACAAAATCACACAAAAAACCTAAATATTGTAATATGACAGATAACCTAATAATTGTATCTACATTAAAATGTAAAAAAAAATGATGAACATGATACTGCTGCTTGTCAAATAAAAAAATAAAGTTATATAATGTGTCTCGAATGGTTGTAGAGCTGGATCTAGCATTAATGTCTGTAAATATTATTCAGGCCTCAAGAGTAGAAATAATGTTACATGTTTGGGTTTTGGATAACCTCAGAAGTAGGTCTGACATAACAACTAATTTATATAAAACTGAATACCAGGTATGTCATGTTTGATGTGATTATAGAAAATATTTATGGTTAAGTGCACATCTTGTTTTCTTGAGATTAGGCTAATTTACATTCTCGGTGCCTGAAGGCCTCCCCTGTGTCTGTTAATCCCACACTGCAGGAATACGTTACAAGAGAAAATAAACTGACGTTTGAGGGGATTTAAGTGGTGTGGTTCACAAACAGTTAGGAATAGTTATCATGAACATCAAAGATAGAGTTCAGGGGCTTGTGAAACCACCTTCTTAATGGGAAAGCATATAGCAGTCTGGTAACTGAAAAATGTTTTTTCTCCAATGTATTGGGTAGAAACACTACATGGATGGGTATGTATGTTTGTTTCCACATAAACTCGTACTGCTTGTTTCTTGTTTTCCCTCCTGACTCCTATGGTTGTTTTTATCATGTTTTGTTTTCCTCTGCCCCAATTAGATTTCCAGCTGTTAGGGTGAGACAAGAAATCCACAGGCTATCTCATGTCCTGTGTTGTTCATCAGGGTTGGCATGGTGACTGTTCACTCTCAAACAAGCAAACTGTAATTTTAAAAGGTACTAACTCTACCACTGGAAGTGAATGGAATTTAAGAGCATTGAGAGTTTGAACACACTGAATGCCTGCTGCAGAAAAGAGCTTCCTCATGGCTATGCCTGCAATTATGATTGACAGGATAAATATTAAGTTTAAATATTCTATTTTTGCCAGATTTATTTGTGTGCAAATAAAAATACATATGTAGATGTATACTATTTGCAATATTTTTTTAGATTGTGTAGTATCACCTACTAAAAATCCACACATCAAGGACTAATTTTAAAGAAAAAAAAACCTTTGGAGGGAGCTTTTTACTCCTTTTTTCTTTTTCTAGTTCTTCACTAGAAAGAAAGGTTTCTCTCCAGCTCTCAGATTGTTGCTGTCTCTTATTTCTTAAGTGTTATTGCACTCATATGCAATGTAGAGGATATAGGAAACTTTCTATGGTTAGCTAGGAAATGCATCAAGAAATGGTGCTATGTTTTTCTGATGTGGATTTTGCTAAGGATAAATAAAGGGCAATAAACAATAAAGGGCAGTAAACATTCCTTCCATATTTATGGTGTTTTATCCCACTACACTAAGATCTAGATTTTTTTATGTGGATTTATGTCTTAAAGAAGTGAGGTTATTTAACTGATTGTAATATGGTGCAGTAAATCATTGTCTCAAGTGTTAGTTTCGAGTTGTCTCTCTGTGGTGGGAGACAGCACAGGTGCTTATACTGTCACCAGGTGTAGTAAACAGGAGACACATCAGCATAGATTTTGACTGGAATGACCTTTAATCTATTTCAGTGTGGAGCATTTCTGTGCTTTATAAAAAAAATAATTCATTATATCTTAGGACAAAAAATAGGGGCAATATTCTATACATAATACAAAAAAAAGGGAAAAAATATTGTCTGAATGCTGAATTATCAGATCCTTTCTCCAGAAAACAAACTAACACTGACACCAAAGTTTCTGGAAACAGATATGTTTTATCTTGTAACTTGTATTTGAGTCAACAGATTTTAAACTTGTTCATAAAAGGGTTAATAAAAGCTTTATTTAAATATAGATTGCAGTAGCAAAATTTTAAGGCTGAGTTTGAAGACGGCTTGACCAATTTATTTTCAGAATTATTTCATAGACAACACAAGAATTTCTCTGCTCTAGCCCAAACGTGCAAAGTTTTAGCATTACCTTATCTCTGAATTTTTGCATACCTACACCATCAAAAGTAGTATTTTGGATTTTAGATAAACATGCTGCTGAGTTGAGACATGTTTAGTGAGTTAAAAATATTCATCTATTTCAGTGCAGTTGGCATCCCCAGACGATGTCTTTCATAATTACTCACAAACTCAGTCTTTTCGGTGCCTCTTAGGAAATGTTGTTATAGCTGGGAAACATTTTGAATTCTACTTTGTAAATCACACCTTCCCCCTCAGGAAGAAAGTAGTGCAAAATTCAGACCCCTGTAGCTGGGTTATGTCACTGAACTTGTTGCTGGCACACAGGGATGCAGTTTATAGTGTAGAGGTTCAGCCTGGCAACCAATGCCTCTGGCAAGTGTAGCTTCAAAATATAAAGTGCTGATGGGTATTAACAGGAGGGGCAAATTGTAAAAAGAGAAGATAGCCAAAAATGCCATAGTTTTAATTTTTTACTAGAAGAAACTGGTATAACTGTACTCCTTTTTCTGTTTGTATGTCATAAGCCTATTGACATGTATGACCTTCTGGTGTATAGGAAGCCATACAGCTGAGTCTGGAAACATCATGGTTTCATACATCTCATACATGCCTAATATCAAAATGCATTTTACCTCTGGTATTGAGTACTACTTATCATTCTTACACTAACTGAAAATGCATTTCTATGATGTTTTAATTTGTCTTGAGATTGATTGTCTCTAGTTCAAGGAAAGAAAAGTGTGTACCTGCATTTTAGTGTGTTCATACACAAAAGGCAGCCAGAGCTATGAAAGACAGTTAATCACCATATCATAAACTGTTTGCAAAGCAGAGAGTATCACTACTTTCAATGAGTACATGACCTTTCCAAAAAAGCAGAGTACAGAAATTGGTCAATGGAGAAATAAATTTTATAAACTGGTATCTTTCAGTTATGCTTAGAAAGACATTTCTTATCCTTAAAAATTGACTTTAAAAACAAGTACTGCAACATAGTATTGATTATTGAGTATAAATTCTTTGTAGCCTAGGACAAATATTTTAGGACTATCCTTGCTTTTTACAAACATGGTAAGTACTTAATTAATCTAAGATATCATGATGTATGAAAACAGATTCTCCAGAAACAATTGTTCTTGCACTGATTATTTCCTCTTATTACAAATCTGAATTTGTCTTTTCTTGTTTATGGTAAGTTGTACTGCACTTCTGACCTGATAAGAAAAACAGCATTTTTCAATTTTGTAAGGGAAAAGAAGAGGAAGGATCAAAAAAGTGTTTGAGTATAATAATTTAAAAACAGTGCAAGATTTTGATAAACACATGTGGGAAGAAAATAACAGGCAGCAAAAGTAGAGGTGAATGAGAGGCTGTCATGTGTTGGTGCTGCTCCCATCAGCTGTCCCGGGAGCACAGCTCAAGGTTTGAAAGCTCCCTTAGTCTCCCCAGTAAGCCCAGCCTTGCGTATGCGTCTGGGAAGTGAAGGACTACGCCTCAGACGTAGTACAGAGCAAGCCAAAAGGTATTGTTAGTCACTTCTAAAACAGTTAAAGTAATTTAGGGAATTACTTCCACCATTCACGTCTACACTCTTTTTAGGATCCCTGTGTCTGAAAGCTGGGTGGTGATTTAAGCAAAACTGAAATACTCATTTGTTGGGTTGTTTTGGCTGGAGTAACAAGCAGCTGGCATTAACACCATCATAAGTTCTTCCTCCTCAGCTGGAGAAAGTGCTGGGTGCATGCATTACTAGTCTGTTACAGTGTCAGGTACAAACTACACTTGAACCACTGGTGAACTTGGTGTATGTGAACCCTTTTCTATAGCTTCTGGATTAGCTGGAAGTCTCTGGTATTTTACAGAGGAGTGCTACACCAGCGTTGTGTGTCCTTCCTTCCACTCTTCCACTGACATAAATAAAATCACACAATGGTGTTCTGTAAAATTTGCTCTCCAAGTCTTTGATGTAGTTGTATACTATGAACAGAAGATCATGTATTTTAGGACTACAGAAAGCAATACAGACTTGCCAATGTCTGTATAGCCACTGGCAAAATTGACAAAGGCATCAGTTCTTTCAGTCTGACTCTTATCCAACCAGAGATTCGATATATTAGTGTTTACAGGAGCACTGGATGCATTAGGAGATTGTTAGGCACGTCCCGTCTGAAAGAGGCCTTGTTCTTAACATAATCACTGAATGGCAAACACTAATTATCAGCTTTTCATGGAAGTTGGTGGTTCTGATGTGTGTCAAACTGGCTTTTTCCAGCAGGTGAGAACAGTAGCAGTGTAGCTGTCAACAGTTAGTAAAGAGGAGTGATTTAAGGGCAGTCTTGAAACTTGGCAGATTGTTGCCCGTCTTTTAATGTTGGTTATATAATCTATAACCTATTAGGTATATATGATAAAAAGTGCAGTACTTCTCTGGTAGTATTTCACATATTGAACAGTTTCAGTTGAGTTTCGTAAGATGTACTTGGTCTATTTTCTTAAAAACTCTACTCATGGTTCCATTTTCCTTTCTTCTTTCCACTCACCAGCTTAACAGAATTTGTGATCACCAAAACCTGAGTTTGAGAGAATAAAAAAAATGTCTGAAACTCGTGATGTTGTGTACTCATCTGTATATTTGAAGCCAATTCAGGATGATGTATGAGATTTGTTTTAAGACATGCCTGTCATTTGGCTCCTTCAGAGTGGTGAGATACATGGAGTGAGGTGCTGCCTGGAGCTAATCCAGAGGAAGCTGTCAGTGGAAGGGTGTGAACGATCTGCTGATCCTTACGCTTCGGAATTTGATGTAGTGCACAGAATCCGGCACATCACATGCTCTCTTCAGGGTTTGTTCTCTTTTAAAGAGAAGCACAAGCAGTGCTTGTGCTTTTAAAGAGAAGCAGTGATGCCAGTGGGCATTCAAGAAACATGAGGCTTGATCTTTTTGAGTCTGTCTTCATTCTTTCCTTGACCAGAAGAGCGCCCCAGTCTTAATAAGGCAGGCAGGGCTTGTCACCTCTCTTGGATGTGTACAAACTTAAACGGGCTTGAAAGTAGATCAAAAAAGGATGAGCTCTTACCTGCTTCCCAAGGCTTTTTGTGTATTTTTCGTTGCAATATTCAAGGGACTAGAAAACAGTCATTTAGACAAGGGACCTGTAATTTAGTCATTAATATATTCCTGTGGGAGCTGGGGGTGGGGGTTCCCATCAGTGGGTTGGTAACTGAAGAGCCATCTGCTTCTCAGTGCAGAAGGAAAGCGGCAGTGGCCAGAATTCTGTATGCAATCTGCATCCTCTGAGCTGGTTGATGTTCATAATAGACTTAAATGATAGCTAGTAATCTAGATAGCAGTAATGAATATTTGAACGTTTAAGTTTAGGGGTCATCTCACCATCTGGCGGCTCCAAAAAACTTGGAAATTGGGCTTTCAAAACTACGTTCGTGGTTTTGCACGTATGTTCTGCCTGACTGCCATCTGAAGCCATGAAAAGGAGTCATGTGAAGCTCATCTGTAGCCTTGTCTCAGTGATTCCAAGTGAAATTCTCCCTTCCCCCTAGTGTGTGTCTGCTGGCACATGTTTTAGTGTACTGGTAATGATGTATCTCAGCCTCACTGTAGCCACAAATTGAAGAGAATAGATGTACACCCACAAAACATTCCCTGCTTAAAATCTGAGTCATGGCTGTGAATCAGAGATGTGCCCATTGCAGCTGGTGAAAGAGATTTGGGAAGGTGTTAACATCCTCTTGGGAGCAACAGTAGTCTGATTTTGGGCTAAGGAAACCGTCCATCTGCATGAAAATAGGCTCTAGCATTAAAAAACCTCTATCCATGGAGAAGACCCCACAAATTAATACCTGTCATCCATCCTGGAACAGTTCAAGGCCAGACTGGATGGGGCTCTGAGCAACCTGGTCTAGTGGAAGGTGCCCCTGCCCATGGCAGTGAGATTGGAACTAGGTGACCTTTAAAGTCTTTTCCAACCAAAACCATTCTATTATTCTATGATTTTTAAGTGAAGTAATTGAGAAACTGCACTAGCTGCTCCTCAACCTTCTTTCTTCAAGGCAGTAGCCTTGCCTGTTTTGGATGCTCTCTCTCCTTTAGAGCGCTGGGCATTCAATTTTTTTAAAATGTGTATGTTAAAGGACATGTAGTTTGACAGATAAGATGGGAGAGAAATGGAGCTTGTGCCACTGAGCACGACTGGTATTAACTCAGTGGGAAGGGACGTGCACCGGTCCTGAGCAACAGCCTGGCAGTTGGGGCACCAGAGTGTGGAGTTTTGCATGTGGACTGGCAGACCCTCTTTATTCTTTCCCACACCCAGGCACAACCTTTGAAATGCAGACTTGACAGGCAGAGCTGGAATATCTGCTCCTTCCCTTCCTGGTACAGCTCCCGTGCGCGTAAGGGCCGCGTGTTGGGACAAGCCTTGCTTTGCCAACAGAGTCCGTAGGGAGCGGTAGCACCGTCACCCCTTCAGCAGGGCGGGAAGGCGCAGGGCTGGCTGGGCCATGGCCGTGGGGATTTGCAGGTGGCAAAGGAAGCTGTGATCTGCATGGACTTAATTTTAATATAGGGACAAAGATCAGAGACTCTGTGCATAAAAATGCTACGAAGCATGGGATAAACTTCTTAATTGTGTATTAGCTGAGGTGGCTCAGGAAACTGTAGGTTATATGTGTCATTTACAATGACAAAGATGAAAATATGACAGGTAAAATAGCTGCTTTATGCTCAGATTTGCCTTTTACTTTTCTTTTGGTTGTTAGTTTATAAATCCTTTTGTAAAATAAAACAGGCTTTTGAAAAGTAGATCTTCAAGAGGTTTATTTTGGAAGGTTATTTTGTGGAATATTGAATCCACATTTTCTGCTGATGTGCACTCTGGCCTTTGCATCCTTCAGAATTCCCTTCCACACTGTCTAAGATGGCCATTGTGCTGTTGCACCTCTGCAGCAGTGGTTGGCTGGCTGAGCTCCAGACACAGGAAAGTTGTTTCTCTTTGCAGGGGCTGTTCTTGCTGTGTCCACCTCCTCACTGTGACCACCTCCTTTCATGCCATATCCTTCTAGGCTCTGGTGCCTACGTAGTACATTTTGTGTATGGAAATTGTACATAGCACCTTAACACTTTTTTTTTTTTTTAATCTCTGCTTATAACGGTATGTTACAAGTTTCTACTCTCTGTCTGCTTCTGTAGCAAGTGATTTGGCCTAGCCTGCCTTAGAATGTGATTTTATTGCTGTCATACTTATGTGAGCTCTTGGATACTTAAACCAGGTTTTCTTCAGGAGTTTGCTATGGTTGTGTCTGTTTTTTTAATTATTAAACTAAAAATCCCATTAAACCTTGTCCATACAAACTAAAGTTTTGATACCACTCCTACAGAGCACTGAAAACTAGCAATTAGTGCTTCATGTGCTAGAGAGTAGTATTTTGAATTAACTTTTTGTTGTCCTTAGAATTCCTTTGGGGGATATATTATTCATTTTGGAGTGTACAATATGCTTGTGAAAACTTCCACTTAGCTACATGCTAGTTAAAGTATGGACAATGTAAGTGCAAACTCCTTTTCAAACTATCACCTGCAGTGATGGAGGAAGCAGCTGTGACAGAACATCTCTGTATTCAGACTCCGCTGGAGGCTACAAAGGCTTTCAGAAATATTAGAGCAGTTACATTTGGTGACAACTGCTCTAAAATCAATATTTTTATGTTAAATTGCAGCATGGAAGGGAAATATCCTTCCACTGTTCTGGTTTTGCACAGTGAAATTGTTCTTTACTCAACAGGAACATTGGGCTGACTGGGAAGATTTGGGGAAGGTGACAGAAAGCTATCAAACCTGCTTGTAGCAGTTCTCATCTTCCCTGGAGCCACTATTGCAATGTGATTCCCCTGCCACTGCCAGCTCCGAGCAGCAGAATTAATTGTGGCTGTGGGAAACGTGGGTGCTTTCCTCAAAATGTTACGGCAGAATCGCTGCTGGTTTAGAGACTTTCCAACCCGAGTGACTATGGTGGGGGGACCGGTGTGGCCATACATTCTGCTGAAGAGGTCGAATATTGGGGAAGACACATATGCAGAAATGGAATTGTATTGCTTCTCCCCGGTCAGATTGAGGCGTTCGAGGTGCCTGAGCCTGTTCTGGAGCAGAGGCCCCGCTGCAGCCTCCTGCCAGCAGAGGTAGCTGCGGCAGCTGAGCTGGGCAGAGGGAGCCTCGCTCGGTCCTGCGGGTCCCAGCAGCAGCTTCCCACAGCAGCAGCCACATCTTCCCAACAGTGTGTTGTAGGAGACGAAACTCTCTCCATTATGGAGTCAGAATTTAGCAGTTGCTGTAGCAAGGTGACCTGTCCGGAGCCCAGCAAGGACAGCTTGGGTAGCTCAGGACATGAACAGAATGAAACTTGTGCATACATGCTTGGAAGCTGGGAAAACAGAGCCCAGCTGCTGGCACACTCTGAAGATTTTAGGGAGTGGGGTTGGTATCCTTGGGACTGTCCTGTGCAGGGCCAGGAACTGGACTTCGATGATCCTTGTGGGGCCATTCCAGCTCAGGATATTCTATATGATTTCAATGTTCCTAATGAATATTAGGACCCTGCTGTGATGCATTTCTGCTGAGATGGCTGCAATCTTTTAGCAAATTTGGGTGGGAGGGGAAAAAGGGGAAGGTGCTTTGCATCTCAATCAAATGCCTTCTCCATGCAAGGACGACACATCTTGCAGGAAAATGTACTTTGCTTTCCCTTTGGAATCCCGGGTGGAGGTAACCATTTGTTGTTGTAGGAAGAGGAGGCTGGGGGAGCACTACAGCTTTTGAAAGGTGTTGATCATCCTCTTGCCAAGACAGAGAGAGAGAGAGAAGGGCTAAGAAACAAGATGGGTATGAAGCTGTTCACAGAGAAATCACTGTTAGAGTAGAAGGGGCCTATGAAGGTGGGGAAAGATACAGTTTAGGGGTTTAAGGGTGTATGAAATGGAGAAATAGGCAGATGCAGAGATCATGGTGCAGGAATATGTTGTGTGTTTTGCTGCGTAGTGCATCAATTTTGTATGGGCAGGGAAAAACCTACAATTCATCAGCTGGGCAATTTTGAAGCACAAGTAGTAACTGATGAGAAACTCCGTAATATACTTCTCTCTTAATACCCTCTTTCCTTGTGTTCCTGTTAGCTGCTTCCTCAATCCCAAACCTTCTTTCTTTGAGTTTTGTGTGGAGTATCTGACAGTGTGAGTTTTTGAAGCCTTATTGAAAATAAAGGGCTCCTCAGCTGAGGATGTTGTGTGTGAGTTAAATGGGGGATCTAAACTTGCCTTGAGGAGGAAGCTGGAAATAGTGAAAGCAATGAGAGTTACAGGTGCAGATACCAAACTTCCTTTCCCAGCATTTTGAAATGGGTTAGCATTGCTGTTATGTGAGTTCCAAGTGAGCAGGAGAGAATGGGAGAAGCCCTGAAGCAGAGAAACGGATTGGGAATAGAGCCAGGAATCTATACTTGTCTTACCATTTGAAACAGGCTGCAGCTAACTGGGGAGGGGAGGAGGTGTGACAGTAGAAAATGGGTATAATAAATCCTGTTATCTGAAGGCTAGTGCTGCACCACTTAATGCCTCCTTACTGCTTTGAGATTTCTGTCTGAAAGCTGTTTGCCTTTTCTTTTTTTTTCAAAGTCTTTATGGTTTTGGTTTTTTCCTATTTTTTTGTGGCAGAAACAAATATTAAGAAAGGATTTTTAGATGCCTGGATATAGTAATCTGGTTGGAATATATAGGGCAACCCGATAATAAGAAGATTTAGATATTTTAACCTTTTATGTTACAGAATACTTGTCTTCATAGATTCATCACCGTGGTGGGTGGTGCTGTGGATCTGAAGAAATGTGGGGACTCATCTGGGAGCAGAATTTTGCCCCAGGTAGCCAGGAAATGGGTGTGTGCTTTCAGTCTGGCCTGGTGGGGTCCTGAATTCCCTTGTGTTCAGCAGCTTCAGTAGCAGGATTGGAGAGGCCTTGCTCCCAGGCGAACCTTTAGCAAGGTGCCCTAAGAGGCTGCCTTGGCTTACCTCAGGCTCAGTGTTGTGAATTGAGCCTGGGTCTTCTCCTTCCTGGGTGTGCACTCTAATCCCCAGGCTATTAAGTAGAAGGGATAGGTGAGAAGGTTGCTGGCTTCCTTTGGCTCTATTCTGAAAGGAAGTATCTGCCATCAGTGCACTTCATGGGGCGCCTAATCTTGTGTGTTCTGAAAACACCCTTCAGATGGAGCCCCTTAGGGGACATGAGGTTCTGGAGCCTGCTCAGGCTGCAGTGCTGAGCTGTTCAGCCCTGCTGAGACTGAGGCAGTTCTGGGCATGCACAGAGGTGAGACATCACCTATCCGGAACGTCGGGAAATCAAAAAAAGTAAGGTGCCTCTGTATATGAAATTTCACGATCACAGTTTTTGTCACTATGGGGTTTAGCTTGATAATATGGCTCAATGTTTTAATTTTGAATAAACCTTGACCCAATAAAGTCAATCTGCATCTCTGTGAGAAGCAGAGATTTATGTTTTTCTTTTATAACTTGAAGCAAAGGTTGAACAAATTTTCATGGGCAACCCTGTTGTTGGATTAGTGCTCTCATTCAATCAGAGCGTGCAAAACACAAACCCTAGGCAGAGCTAAACTACAAAGCAGAGATTTTCACTATGCTAAATGGAGTGAAAGCACCAGGGGAAAAATATCTGAAATCCTCTTATATGATTATTAAAACAAAACCACGCACACACATGAAACCAGCAAAGTCTTAGACTGGGGTGCTACAGGGAACTGGCAAGAGAGCAGCCTGTTCTAGTTGGATGCTTTGTTTGATACTAGATGGAAGCTGTAACAAAGCAAATATCCCAGGACTCCTTGGAGGTCTCTGTGCAGGAGCTGACCATGAGTCCATTGGCCCCTTTCTCCTTCCACAGCTGATCCCAGCTCCCTGGCAGCTCTTGTCACTACCCCTCTCCAGTCACATGTTCTCTCTTGTCTCCCTTCCTCATGCTCATTTCTTCCTAACCCTCAGGAGATGAATTTCTCAGCCTTTCCTCCCAAATATATTTTGTCATCTACAATTGCACCCATGCCTGTGCTGTGGATTCCACAGGATTAGCATTCCCTCTTGGGCATCTTGCTTGCTTGCACTGGCCGCCTGTGCACACACACTTTTAGCACTACCAAGAGACAACAGTAGGTGCATCTTCACCAGAGTCTGGCTAGCATTATTGCAAACTTTTAGAAATATATTAAAAAGCCTTTAGAACTACAACCTTATTTTCTGGCTTCTTTAGCAGCTGTTCAAAGGCACCTGCATCCCTTTTCAGCAAAAATGGTTTTACTACATTAGTAGCAGTAGGTTCCACAGTGGGAGACTGGATTGCTGAAGTTGTATGAAGCTGTCTGAGAACACATGATGGGATGGGACTGCACAGTTCACATTTCAGGCTCTTCCCATTAATGTTACTCTCCTTTCCACTGTGCTGTATGGAACCTTACAGCTGAGGAATTATTCTAGTTTTGTGTAAATTGCATCTAGTTTATGGGGCTGAGGCCAGTTATTATACTCAGAAGATGAAATATAATATAATGAAATAAGCATGCATAAAATTGCATGAGAGTATGAAATCCTAGGTGAGAGAAGCTAAAGGGTAAATGGAGAGAATGAAGCTGAATGGCAGAATGAATACCATTAGATTTGCCAAGCCAGGTTTATATGCATTCTCCTTCCCAAAAGGAAATGGATAGGTAAAGGGGAGAATTTGGCCTCCAGGCTTTAATCCGAATTATGATTTGCTTAATAATCCTTATTAGGCAAATCATAAAGATTTGATAAGAAACATCTATCAGGTACTGCAAATAATGAATGACCTTGTTCTGCCACATACCTGCTGGTGGCTTGGACCATGGTGGCAATCCCTGAGTGTCTTTACTCCTCTGGATGTTTCCATGAGCAGAAGGAAGCTGTGCTGGCTGCCCAGCTGGAGAAGGTGGCAATGAGTCAGGCTTGGCCTCTTGGATCTGCTGCCAGCGTGCAAAAACCCCAGGCAATGAGTATGTTAATTCTTACTGTGGATGAAGGCTCCATGGTGGTACCTGAGCCCATCCTGGTTGTGGAACCACTGGTAACACCATTAATGTGAGCCAAAGCTCTCTCCCTGGCTTAGCTGGGGGTAGGATTTCTCCTTCGGTGCAGCCTGGCCAGGAAGGGCTCCTCATGGCTCTGCTGCCATAACTGTCACCTACAAGAACATGAGGGGCTGGCACCTGAGCCCTGACCAACCTGGTAGAAGAGCTGTAGGACTGTAGAGAGTCTCTTCGAGCATCTCAAGGTTTTGAGGGATATGCTTTGGTTTAAAAATATTTGAAGGATAAATATAAACAAGGGGGGGCATAAACAACATATAAACAATCTGGGGACATGAAAAAGCTACAATAAGGAATGGTTGGGTGAACCTAAAGAAATTTCAAACTGAACATGAGAAAAACCTTCCTTACCATGATTTCTAACTATGCAACAGCATTCCAACATTTTGGATACTTAAAACTAGAATGTAACAAACAGTAAGAATGCAACTCAAGAGAGGCATTTGGCAGAGTTCAGTGAACTAGACCTCTACCATTTCTAATATATTTTGAATGAGATGCTGCAGGAGAACATCCACAGAGCTCTGAGAAGCTTTATTCTTTGTCCTTTGCAGATATTAAATGCAAGATCAAAAAGAAATTAGATTGTCTTAAATAAAATTACCCTTGTGTCTTTCTAAATTGGCTGCAGAATAGTTGCAGTTGTTTTAGAGAACTCAATTATTTTCTAAATCTTTATTGAAAACAAAAGCCTCTCCATTAATTATTTAGGTTTTGTTTTATTGAGTAGACAGTTTATAATCAAAAGCAGTTTTGCATTTAATAACAAACTTTGAAACTCAATGTGTAGGAATTGTTAAAATTTGTGTGTGTTGAATTAATGTATCCTTTTAACTAGAAAAAAATTCCATTATTTTAGCAGCATGTATAATCCTTTTTTGATGTCAAGAGTTGTCTAACTTCAGAAGTCTAGAGTGTAAAGGTTTGCACCTGAGTTACTCATCTTCTGTTCTTGTATAGACAATAGGAAAAAGTAGGTTCTTTGAGGTTTCCTATGGGCTATTCTGGCTCCTTTCAGAGAAGAAATGCTTCAGAGATGCTACTGAGTGGATCTCTGCCACTGTGAGAGGAGTGTTGAATGATTAGGTTACACATAGACACCTACATTTATGTAGATGAATGCTGTGCCAGGAGCTTGGCTATGAGGGCAAAAACAAGGCTGTGCCCAAGACTTGGAAAAGACTTGGCAATTTCTCTGAACATTCGGAAATGTTCAGGGTTGGAACGAGACCCAGGAGCAGCTGTGGGAAATCAATTATCAGGATTCTGTAAGAAGAGAGGGCTTATTCTGATTGGCTTTGGTTGTGGGGGTTGGACATGTAGAAGAGGACATGAGCTGACAGACGTAGCCTGCTCCTCCCAGGGCTCAAGGCAGTAATCCTTCACAAAGCTCAGGCTGCTGCTGCTGCCTCGATTACTGTGAGATAAAGCTCTGTTCTTTGAGCTAATGGAATAATGCAATTAGGACAAGGCACTACTCATAAACCCTTATCCTTTAAAGGTCTGGTTGCTAATGAAAAAGAGACAACTGCCATGCCAGGTATGGAACCTGCCTGACCAAGCCTTGCTGTGCTGGAGAGACACCATGTTACACCTGCCCATGGCTCCGGAGTGGGAAGGACAGGTCTGTAGACAGGAGTTAGGGAAGAGGTGGGATCAGAGGAGAACTTCATAAAGCTCATAGCTGTGAATGGTGTGGAAATGATGAGCAGGGATTAAATTCACTGCCTCTTTTCAAAAAAACCTATGGGACACCACATGAAGCTAGCAGGAGCCAGGCTAAAAGCAAAGAACAGTAAAGTGGTCTTTCATAGGATGGGTAATTGAGTGGTTGGACACTTTGCCTAAAGGGTATTGTGACTGCTGAAAGTTCATGTGGCTCAGGAGGAGACCAGACAAGTTCATGGAACTCTGTGAAGGGCTACTAATACCAAAGAAGCCACATCTGGCCAAGAAATCCCTGAAAAGGGCTGAAGACAGTACATGTTCTTACGCTCTGATCTGGGTTAGTGCTTAAGGAGTGAAGATACTGGGTTAAAGGCACCTTAGTGCTGACTTGTGCAACCACTCTTAAGTGTTCTCTCCCCTCCAGAAAATGATTTCATCTTCCTTAAGTTGGTAGCTTTTTTTCCAGAGCAACTTTGCATGTTCTTCATAGCATAGAACCATGTTTTCTTTTCCTGTCATGTTATAATAATGATTTGTTTTGCTGGCTTTACTTATATTTATTTTTAAAATGAGATATTCATCTCAGGGGAACAAAACTCATTAAACAAAAACCCTTATTCATGCCAAAGCACTTCTGGGAGATCTGTTTTTGTACTTTAAAAGATGCAAAAGTAAATTTAACTTGCTGAGGTCAGACTTTCATCTTGTTTTCCAAAATAAGCTACAAAGAGCTGTTTACATTATTGTTACAAAGCAATGTGTGCATCAACAGTCTTCAGCTTTCTGTCCTGCCTACTGGGACTCCTATTGCTGTCTCCATGAGGAAAACAGGGTGGTAGAGCATAGAGATGGACATAGATTAATGGAAAGTGAGGGCTGATAGCATGGCTACAGCACACTGCCCAGGATGAAGGAAAGATCCGTCAAATCTGTATCATTAATCTGTTTTCACAATGGGAAGAGCTGAGTTGGAAGATCTGGTTTTAATATTTCGAATATGGCATGTAATTATTGTTATGCAACTACAATTGTACAATCCCAGGCAATTGTCTCAAAAGGAAACTGACTGTTCAGATTTGAACCCTTGTAACAGAGATGCTGGGTACTCACACAAATCACTGCAGTCTGTGGGATGTCTGTTTTGGATGGGCAAATCCTCTATGAAGTGCAAAATTCACTGGCAAGTGAGATGCTTGAATTTCTGGTTGGGGATCTAAAAATCAGCATATTCTTGGCAGTTTTGGCCTTTAGCAGAGTCATCCTCTGCTTCACAGACTCACTGAGAAATGGGTAATGTTATCTGCTCAGCCTGGGGTTATTGAGAAGAAAAGCCAGTATTCACAAAATTTTTATAAATAAATGGCTAATACTGTGCTTGGTGCAAAGACACCTAGTGCACTCTAAAGAAGGCTTGGGACTGTGCAGTGAATGTCTGTTCAGTGAGGTAATAAGCATTTGGTGCCACAGGAATCCTGTGACAAGATCACCATGTGGTTGTGCAATCTCAGTTCTACTTGCATTTGTCTTTTTTTTGTGACAGTACAGTTACATTTTATTCACTCTGCCACCTTTCAGGAATGGAGATTGTAGAGGCATTTGAAAATGGCACCTTGAGAAAAGCACTGTCCTCCCCATGGGCATGGATACACAGAGGGCTTTTGTCAGTGAAGCCTTTAGGGATTTTAAATACCTCTTTTATGGGAGTGATAGTGCTCCTACTGTTGCAATGGAAAGATATTGATTTTAGCAATAAGGAGAGCTGTGTAAATGCATAGGCAGTGTAAGTACACCCAAGTCAGAAAGAAATAAACCACAAGAAGCCAAACCAAACCTATACTTGTCATGAGTTAAAAGCTATCCTCAAAGAGTGCAATGAGCTTTTGTCCTTGGTGGCAGCAGGTAATAACACATCAGTGGTGACTGATACCTGGAGAAATTACCCCCTGTGTAAGGAAGGTTTCAGCAGAGCGTGTGCACTGAACTGTTGTCACAACCTGCTGGCACTCCTCAGCGCTCACTCCCACAGGCACTGTTACATTACTCAGTCTGGAAGTCAGGCAAGGAGAAGTAAAGACCAACCTGCTGTCCTGGAAAGCAAATGTTTATTTCTCCTTTTCCTGGTGGAGAACAATTTCTGTCTGATCAGAAGTAGATGCCAAAACTAGCAGTGAATGTGTAGGGTGAGCTGATGAATCTTCAGAGTAAAATGCCTTTGGTGTGACAGCAGAAAGCCAGGATGAAAATTTAGGTTAGTCCCTGCAGTGCTGTGCTGGTGTGTGTTGCAGGAGCCTGCTCCCAGTACTGCTGCTTCTCCTGTGTCCTCCCTGCAGGAATGCAAACCTCCGGGTGATGAAGGGTGAGACATTTATGCAGATTGAACTTCAAATCTCTATGTGTAAAGCTCCCGTTTGTGTTATTTGCTCTTGCACATTATTTAGTTTGTGAGTACTGGGCCAATTAACTATAAATTCCTGAAAATAGCTTTTGAGAAGATCTGGCTTGTCTTTTTGGCTGTCAAAAATAGACATGATGTACAGATTTAAAGTCAGCTGAATGGATTACTGAAAGGATTAGAACTATTCCAAATTTTTGAAGATGAGTGAGAAAATTACCCCTTTTTTTTCCAAATTGATTCTCTAGCAGCAGCAGTTTGAATCAATATGGTAAAAAATTTCTATTCATCTTCATAGTTTTTGGACTGATGTTTTTCCTGATTTTGAAGTAGCAATCAGTGAGACTGTTATAGATACCATGTGTAGTATAGATTCCACTTCATACTCTTTTCCCCACTATGAGGCTCATGGAAAGAGCATGGACTTGCTACCCAGAGATTTAACAGATGCCATGATCAATCACCTCGTGAGACCTGTGTGTATCCTGCAGAGCTCTTACTTTCTCACAGATTTCGTTATTCTTCATACAATTGTATCAGACAAGTTGACATAACAAAAACAGATTTAAGGCCAAGAAATGAGATTGCTCAGTCCATTGAACCATTGCTTTAATTCCTCCTCACCACCCACCTGCTACTTTTTGCCTTATTTTCTTGTTTTGCTGCACAACCACAGGCTGAGGTTCATGCTTAGTCCAAATAACTTTAAAAAAAACAAAAAACCAAAACCCATGAGTTGAACATTCCTAAAAAACCTCACAAACCTGCTTAAGCAGGCCCCTAAAATCTCAGTAGGATGATCACTGAGCTATCGGGTTTTACTCTAGGCTGAAGTGATGCAATGTGGTGGAGGGACATTGGGCTTTCTGATCCATATCTTGCTGCAGATGTATTTCTATCTGGAGTGCATCCTGCTCACTGACAGGGAAGCACACACTCCTCACCAGCACAAGTTTGGCACCAGGAGCAGGTGGGACTGACCCATCAGAGGCAATTTGGATTAGCAGAGTCTGATATTCCATTCTTTGAGAAACGTGATGAATGTTGTCTGACTTTGTGCAAAGGAAAGTCAGCTGTGTTCAAAGGCAAACCAAGATGTTCTCCGTGTTTGGAAAACAAAAGAACACAAAAACAACCCCTGAAAGCACTACAGTGAGCAAACAAGAAAAACTTACAGCAGATAAGGTGTAGTAGGGCAACCCTCTTGTGGGAGATGAGACCTTTTGGATATAGTCACACAAACAAATAAACCATAAAACCTGTCTGCAGTTAGGCAGTACAGGTTCAGTGATTACTCAAAAATATTTAGCTTTTGAATTCTCTCTCCTGGTGTCATTCTGCTTATGCAACACTGAAGTCTCAGAAGTCATAAAAAGATCTTATATCAAATACAGTTGGAAAGCAGAGGATGCTGTAATTCACCTGCTGCCCCTGCAGTCATGCTCCATGAGATAGTCTGGAATTCCTCAGCAGAGACCCTGAAGCTGCTGTTCAGCTCATCTAATGATCTTGATACGCTGCGAAGAATTATTCAAAATATTCAAATGTAAAGATTTGTGATTAGTTTAAAGGTAAGCACGTTGTCAGCCAGATCATTTATTTTCATAAAATTTGTATCATTCTGTCTCTAAACTGTAATTTTTTCTGGGTCTGCTACAGGCTATATGTGGGTAACTTAGAGCTGTGGTGCACCAGTTGCTGTGTGCAGGGTATAAATCAAGGGAAGCTCGTTTTTGGAACTGGACTTCTCTGGGGGAGAGTCTTGAAGCTACACTTGGTAGCTGAAGTCTTCTGTTTAAATCCAAGGGCCACACAGTGTTGGGTAGTCAGTGCTGCCTGGCAGTGAGAGACAAAATGCCAGCATGGTGTTGTTGCAGGTGGCAGCTGGATATGGGCTTTAGTTCATCACAGCCTGCTCTGATTGATGAATGCTAACATAGTTAATAATTTGGTGTCGTAGACAGCTATCCCATGGCACCAGGAATTATACAATCCCCCTGGAGCTAAGTGGAGAAATTCTCCCCAGGTTTAAAGTGCCTAAAAAGGTCTCTCTCACAATGCCCTGTTCTGTTACAGAAATGTACCCTGGCTCTGTCTCTCCTATTGGCCCATTGGCCTCCCCTGCCCCTTTCTACCCTATATGGCTCTAGTCCAGAATGTTCTCCCTTCCCTGCTTCCCCATTCACCCTTGTCCCTTAGTCCCTCCCTCACTGTTTCCTATTCGTCCCCATACCTCAGCCCCACCTATGTACTGCCCCATGCCCTCAGCTCTCCCAACTCCCATATATAAGCTGGAGCTCTGCAGGGGTCTGGGTCTTTGTCACTGCCCCTGTTCACTGTGTCTTTGTCACAGGCAGCATGCAGGAATAAAGGCTGCAGTGGATCTGCACACAAAGACCCTTCCTGCTTCTTTGCCATTGACCTGTTGAAGGAGCTATCGGTGTGCGTGCGTGTGCGTGTGTCTGTGTCTGTGTCTGTGTGTGTGTGCGCGCAGCAGCTGCCGGGCAACTTTCAGCCAGAAGTTGGTTTTGGAGGCACAGCACCCCACCCAGAGCACCCCCGGAACTGACAATTTGGGTGTACACTGGTGCACTCACACTTCAGAACAAGTAGTAAACAAATATCCAGTGCACACCTCCTTTGCTCCGGATTCATCTACAATTATAGGAATACCTTCAACTATATAAAAAGTTCATATTTTTAAAACCCACCCACTTCTGTGTGGTGATGCAACTAATGGACATATTGTAGGAATCTTGTCCATTGTGGTTTCTTGACCCAGTCTCCTCTGATTTCCAGCTGAGGTATTGAAATGACAGGCAATGTAAAAGCAGTCAGAAAAAACTTGTTCCTGACTGTCTCATGATCATCTTTCTTTTCCCTATGCTAATCATGACTTTGACTAATCATCTTTTTCTCAGTTACCCCGAGTTCTCCCTCTGGCTTCTTTTTGTAATCTCTTACTGAAATTTGGGAGTCAAAACTAAGCTGCTGCTGTTGGCATCTCTGCTGTCAACTTGTTTTAGGAGTCTAAAACTAGGTGTGATATTTGTCTTCTTGTCCCTCTTGAAGGTATACACCAATAATGTATCAATCGATTTGGTGGATGTGTAAAAGTTTCCTTCTTTTCTTTGTGCCCAAACTACCAAAATCTTTATCTGAGATAAAGATCATCTTTATCACCCTGTCTTAAATCCTTCCTCCCCTCAATATGGAGTTATGTCTGACTGCTAAGCTTGTCTTACATTTCTTCAGCATCAAAATATGAAAGTTTTTCTCTTGCCTGCTCCCACCCTGATTCCTTCCCCTGCCTTGACTTATTCTGCCACCTGCTAGACCCTGGCAGCCTGACAGAAAGCTCTCCCACTGCTTGTTGCTGGATTAGTTTTCTGCCTGTTAAGTGAGTTGAATATTCTGACCGTGGGGTCCAACAAGCACCAGAGCCAAGGCAAAACAAGGGGCAGCGGTAAGGAATGAAAATGGGGCAAACTGGAAGAATTATTTCAGACTGAGGATTATGAGCCCAGCTAGAACTCTGCTGCTGAACTTTACCTTCAACCTTCCCTGACTGATGGAGCCCTTGCACAGTCCTCATGATGTGTAGTTTCTAAGCTTGTCTCCTTGCCTGTCACTTTGGGCACATTCCTTCTTAATGTTTCTTTCTCATTTCAGCATGCAAAGTTAATCTTCTTGTCTTCATCTCAAGGGCCTTCAGACTTCTGCTCCTCTCTGTTATCTTCTCCTGTCCTAACCCATAACCTTCATTTTACCAATGATACTTTCATTTTCCACCCACTTGCCTTTTTTTTTTAGATATACAGATGTGTGTGTGTATATATACACACACATTTGTTTCATATTTGCCTGTATATGCAAGGATCCCTTCCCCAGTTCATCAGCAAGATGAAAACCCTCTCCCTGAAATACGCATCTTTGTATGAAAATAATTAATAATAATAATGTAGGATAAATGAAAGAATCTACTGTTTATGGTTTAGGTGGGTAAGGAGAGTAAGGCTTATTTAGTTTAAATACTCAGTCACTCTCCTCAAATCTCTTTTATCTTAAAGAATCAATTTTGTGCAACAGGAATGTTGTATTGCATGTATTTTTTGGGCCCATTACACAGAAGGGACCTGACTCTGATGGTTGTATCCAAGCAGAAATATTTCATAACAACAAATGTAAGTGAAGGAAGTCAAATAAAATGACATCTGTCTTCAGTGCTTGAAAATAGAAAATCATCAAAAATGTTTTTTGAAGTTCAACTTTCCTGAAAAATTATTTTGCATTTTACTGGGGTTTTTTTTTGCCTAACCTAGGCAGCAGCAGCTTGTGCTGGCAGCAGTGGAGGCGTTCCCATTAGACAAGTTTTCAAAATAGAGCTGCCACAGGAATTCCAGCTGTCACCCTACTCATGATGTGGCCTTTGTTGGCGATGCTCTGGAGAGTACCTTTAGCTTCTCATTTCAGGAGAGGTGGTTGTTGTCAGAGAAGCCCCTCACTGATGCCTTGTTCCATTACTTGTTATATAAAATACATTTTTTCAGTGTGTATCACAGATCAAAGCATGGGTGGTTGTCAAAAATGTTGAAAATAATTTTGTCAAAAATTTTGAAAAGAAGCAGTACAGGTACAAAAGAGAAGATGGGCAACATTCAGGTAAATTCAGATTTGATCTGGCCTTCATGAGGGGGCCCAGCAGCAGAAATATGGGCAGAAGTTGAAGTATGGAAGCTTCCATTCATAGTGCTCATCTCTGAGGCTGTCAGTGCTTCTGAGCAGGAACTGGGTCACCTTAATAGGTTGGCTAAATTCCATGGCTCCCTTTTGTATATCCCAGTGTACTATAGTATGCACTATCTAGCAGCAGGGATCTTTTGTATGACTTCCACTAACTAATTGAGTGTGAGTGGGGTCAAATATATGAGAATATCCATCAGCTTCTTTCCCTGAACAAGGTAAGAATAGAGTGCCAGCAGGCAGCTGCCCAGCTGAGACTTTCTGTTCCTTTCTCCCTGACACCCCGCTGATGGAGCCCACTATTTATTTTCTGGTGCCCGTGCAATGTACCTTTTATTTTTCACTCTTTTATACTGCTTGTGTTGTAACTCTGATAGTCAGGCTTGTAAAAGAAAGAAGGTTTGTAAGGGCAAGAAATATGTGTGATTAGATCAGCTGATATAAAATGTGGTCAAGCTTTCCAGTTTGTGTGCATTTCAGCAAGTCTGATGCAGATAACACTGGAAATCATTATTCCCAGGCTGCTGATATATCTGTCAGAGCAGCAAAACAGATCTAGGAGTCCTTCACCCTTCCAGAGCTACTCATTCCTCACCCCATCTCTGCACTGACTGTTCCCTCAGAATGGGACTATACTGTAAAGCCAGTGAAGTTCTGCAAGCTATTTTGAAGTAACCAAACAAAAGAAAAAGTAATCTGTAATTATGTTAATGAATTAGTCCATTTGTGGGAGAAGTGGTGTTACCAGAGAGTTTCAGTACCAGGCGAGTTGACAGATTGAAATGAAGAAAAAGAATTTGCAGAACAGGAACAAGGCAGCAGGAGATGAGATGCTGAGAGAATTGCAATGAACTTAAACTCGATATCTCTATTTATTCTGTACTATTTAATACTAAATTGTATTATACTTAAACCTAAAAGTTTTGTAAGTCTCCCTTCAGAGCTGGGACTCAGATGTGAGAAGGAATTACTGTTTTGCAATAGTAAATGATAACTCTGCTTTTTTATTTATAAATCTCATTATAAACTCTCCAGAGTTTGCTCTAGTATATAGAGGTTGACTGATTTCACCCACATACGCTCTCCAAGCACCTCTGGCACACTGCACAATGTGCATCACATGCTGGCTGTAAAGTCTGATGGCTGAGGAATTGGGAGTATTTCTTGTAGACCTTCTGGGGGCAGGCTGGTAGCTTTTTCATTTCTGATTCTGGCAAGATGTGGTTGTATTCAGTCCTCTGCTTCTTTCCTTTTTTTTTTTTTTAAGTCTGAAAGATCGAGTGTTTGCTTGAAAGCTCTGAGATTGGATTCTGGAGAAAGATCTGTCAAGGATGTCTTTCTTCCCTAATGGGCTGTATTTCTCTTCTATGTGACTGCCAGTTTGAGGCAATATGTGACAAACAGAAGTGTCTTGCTAATAGGAGTTTTCTTATTGTATGTGATGTTAGCTAGATAATTACTTCTTATATTTCTCACGTTCTGACATGAAGGTACCATTTATGCCTATCAGCTTTAGTGGTATTTAAGCCAAAGTACTGTAAGAAGATGTGAAAAGTAGAAGCTGAATTTTGTCATCATTTGTTTTCTTCAAAATTCTTTGCTTCCTCTATTTCTGCCTACTCAGAGTGAGTAGTTATCTAAAACGTGTCGAAAATTTAGACCTTCACAGCTGTGAAAACTGTGCAGCAACCAAACGTTTCAGGTGTCCAGAAAGGAAATCTCCTCCAAGAGCAGGGGCTTTTTTCAGAGTTAAAAAAAGTCATATTTAAAATTCTTTCGACTCTGCATCATAGCATGAGCAGCTGTCACCACATCTGACTGGGAGCCTGAAGGATTAGAAGGGAAAAACTTTGTTCACTGCAGAAAGGAAAGTTCTTGTAGTGGTTTTAATCCATTGTGCCTAGTGGTGGGATTGTGCCTAATTCCTCTTCACCCCCCTGAGCTTTATGTCATCCCCAGCTCTCACCTTGTCTAAAATTTTCTGCCTTCATGGTTTCCTTACTTTTATGAAGATAAATTTGTTTTTCTAAAATGCTGTCTCCCAGCACTTATTTACAAAGCTCCAACCCTGTCTGCATTAAGAGCTCCATTAAAAATTCCAGCCCAGCCCTGGCTGCCCATCCCTGTCCCCCGTGGCCACATCTCTGCGCTGGGACTGCTTTGGGACCAGGACCCCTCATCTCAACCTGAGCAAAACCAAGACAAAGAGAAACAATTTGAAATAATAATCATAGCGCACAGAAGATCAGTGTATTAAATGTGCCATGTGTATCCTTTCAAAGGGGTTTTTAAACTTCATTAAGTAGAATCTATTAATATGGGATGGATATTGCAAGTAAAAGTATGTCTTGCAGCACGAAAGAAAGCCCTGGCAGCTCAAGCAAGTGGTTAAAGCACAGTAGAGCAGTAAGAAACACATGTATTGTTATGAAAAACATATTAAAACGAACTGCCTAACTGGATTCAATCCTTATGCCTTCTTAAAGCATGTAGCAAAAATATCTGTGATTCTCTCTCTCTCTAGTTTTCAACTTTCAGAAAATAGCAAGTTAGAAAGAAGGAGGGAATATCAAATACATACAAGATGAGGAATTACAGGTTTGAGAGGGAGAAAGTCTGATTCCATGCTGTTGTGTGTGATGCTGTTTTCTTAGTTTGCTTCTTGTAAGCTAGCATTGACAATCTGTATTTCCTTCCATATATTTTGCTAATAATGCTGGTGGATTTATGCCGGGGAAGAATTTCACTGACTGCACAGTAAGAATATTTCCTTGACTTTTTTTTAAGAAGCTTTACCAAAAGTGTTTTTAAATTTAAACTTTCATCTCAGACACTGCTGCTGTTTCTGCTGCTGAATTCAGACAATGAAACTGGCTTGATAAGAGTGGACCCAATTTAAAAGCGAATTGGTTTTAATTGCTAAGTAAAATAAAACGTAAAACCTGAAGAATTTAGACATATACTGTAAGTATCTCAGGATTAAAAATTGTCTTTCAGTACTATAGTAAGAAGATGTTAACATTAATAACAATTATAGTTAATAGTCTCATTAATAGTAGCACAAGATGTTACTATTAATAATTAAAAATATTTATTAAGTAAGTTTTCCAGTAGTTGTCTAGTGTTTGGGGCAGTGTCCCTATTTTGTATTTAACAATATACATATTTAAAATCAGTATTTCCGTATTGTGCCACATTATTGACATTTTCTTTTCTCTGACTTGTTGGTTATTAAAGACATGGGCAAGTAGTGCTTATGTAGTCAAACCTTACAGAGATTGAGGCAGACTTCCTGCCAATGCAACGTGGTATTTTAGGCTGAGTGCAGCCTTCCAGGACAGAATCACTAAATAATTGATCTGCTTATCTTTCTCAGTGAACCGTCATGCTCCACTTCACCCGTCTGTGCTTGGCTGAATTCACTGTGAAACGATGGCTGGAGCCAGCGAGCAGAGCCCGGAGCCCAGAGGAGGCAGCAGCAGCAGCACCTGTCTCAGCATGGACAGGTGGTGTAGCTGTCCTTGCTCCGCCAGGTTCCTTGGACACAGCTTCTGGGATCACAGTTGCTAGAGGCAGGAAAGCTCTTTTGATAGGTCTACATCTGCTTTTTTTATTTTAATGGTAAATCAAAACAACTCTTATTTAATCAAGACATGAGGATCGTGCAACGAACTAATCAGCAGTTCGCTTTAGCACCTCACCAATGTCTACTCAGGCATTTAGAAGTCATTTCTTGTATTTTTAAACTCTGAGGGAGGTCTTGTGCTGCTCTCCTAGCAGCAGCTGGCCTGTCAAAGCACCAGGCAGCAGCAAAACTCAGCCTGGTGAGACATTGCAAGCAGTTTTCCTGCTGTTGCTGTGTTCACCACAGTCATTCCATGAGGTCTGTTTCTGGAATGCAGGATGACGATGGTGCTTATTCACCACTGGAGAGTATATTTGTAACATGGTTGAAGGGAGCAGCTGGTGCTTGCCGAGGTCCCTGTAAAATTTATTGGCAAGGGAGTAGCAGTGAAGAGCAAGTTTCACTCGGAAGTTTCGTTTCAAAGTCTCCATAGGTGACTGTGATGTTTCCTTTAGAAAGAAATATTTAGGAAAATAGTTGTGTCCATATAGGAAATTGTTTTAATGTCAAAATGCTATCGGTTTTGCATGTTTATTTTAACCAAATAACGCATTGTTCTCTGAGATGAATAAAAATATCTGAGATATATGTGTATCAGTAGTGGGTATCCTGCCGTGAAAGGGTAACATGGAGTTCACTTAGCAGCAACAGCACCAGATCAACCTCTCCCCTCCCTTCAGCTGTGTCTTTCAGACCAGGTGTGTCTTCATACTGAGATATCAGACTTGGGGTAGAAGCCGCCAGAGATGCTTAATGTAGCTGGGGTCACCTGGAAGTGGTCACTGGAACTGGTCACATGGGGTCTGCATTAGTGTTTTGTAACAGGAGTGACACCTTGGTAGGAAAACACAAGTTCTTTGTAGTGAGGACATAGCATAGAAGTGATTATGCAGCACAAGAATTACTTGGCATTGAATTATTTTATTTTTTAAAAAGTGGGTTCTGAACACATCTATGCAGGATTTTTTGTAAACCATAGTGAGCTGCCAACCACATTTGAAGGCCTTTCCTTCAGGGGAAATTTTTCAGAGCAAACTTTTGCCAAGAGCTGGGCAGCTCCGTGCAAAACTGTGAGGTTACACAGATACACAAAAAAATCCCCAAAATCCAAACCCCCAAACCAACAGACAAAATTTGTACTTACTGTATTTGTTATTGATTTGATTCCAGTATCAAATCACAAGAGATTGCTCTGAGAGCAGACTCTTGTGATTCTTACAGTGGATAATTCTTGCTGCCTCAGTGCAGCGCTTCCATCCCAATCTGCAAGTGTCGGTGAAGTAACTTTGAGGAAAAACCTAAAGCAGAGCATATAAACCATGTAATTGTAATTATGTATTTTAGGACTTTTCAAACAGATTCATTAATTGGGAAAGACAAAATAAATCTCCTACTTGTGAAGTTCCTGGACTTGCTGTTTGCAAATTTATCACTCTGTAGCTACCAATTATACCTAATGTAGCATATACACTCAGTGGGCTGTCCCAAGACACTGTAAAATGACTTAATGCTTCTTCATCAGAAAAGAGATATTAGAGAAGGAAATACAGACACTTTGGTTTGGAGTTGAAAGGAGTTCAAGTTAATATAAACAAATAAAAGATTAAACCATAAGACTATAAATTATTGCTCAATTGAGCTAAGTGAAAGCATCAAATCTTAGAAGCGGAAATATTTGTCTGCGTCACTGTTCAGTTTTCTATAGTTTGTGATACATGTAAATATGTCGTCTGGTGGTGATGTATAGAGGGGGTGGATGGGGAGAGGATTTCAGCAAAGGCAAGAATGGGCAGGGTCAGGCTACTGCAGGAGCTGAGCATGGAAAAAGGACAGTGCAGCATTCTGAGAATAATGCAAGTTTTCTGAAGGGTAGCTTTTACCCAAGAAGAAGGGCCTAGGGGATTCATTTATCTCTGCTGCTGCTTTATGGGCAAAAAACCCCAAATCCAACAAACAGTACCCACCAGGGTGTTAGAGATGTGAAACTGAGGAATCTGTCAGCTCTGGTGGAGTTCTCCATATTTACACTAATGTTGCAGTGTTCACAGTCTGGCTGCAAACCTGCCTGAAATTACATGAACCAATCATGAATTTTGTTTCAGATTGTATTGATTGGTGATATTTTTGCTGCTATATGGAATTTGGGGTTTATTTCCAGTGGAGGAGGGGGAGATCAGCTTAATTGATTTAGCAGCCCATGAAGTGTGTAGTCAAGATCCAGGTCCTTAGTTTTATTACTTTCATTTTATATTTTATATTTATATGTTTTATATATTTTTACGTATACTTATGCATATATATTTTCATGTATTTTATATATTTTATATATATATATTCTGTATTTACTTAGTTTTATTACTTTTATTGGAAAATAATACACACTACATAAATTTGTGATACTATTTCATGTTTATGGAAATAATATCTAAAATTATGTTATCTGGAAGACTCTAGGAATGAAACAACAGGAGGTGGTTCCTGTTCACGGCCTCAGTACTTGTCCTCCCAGCCCTCTGGTCATTATGGACTTTTGTTGCCTTTTTTATGTTCTAAGCAAAGGGCATAGATCTTGTTTCGTTTTGTCTTTTCTGCTGACTTTTTTTGCTTTTCCCAGAACATTCCCACTGTTAGTCCACTCCAGATTCTTCCCAGTGTCTGCTGTTGCTACCGGTTCTGAGTACACAGGAGTATTTTAAAGACACAATCCTGTCCAATTCGAAGGAGTTCTTGGTGGAAAAACAGTGAAAGGTTGTCATTCTTCACCCCTAAGGCCCTTGCTGTGTGTTTGATTGTGTGCCAGCAGAAGCTCTTTGCTATGTGGCTGTGAAATTGATGTGTAGTGTCTTGGTCTGCCTTGGGAGTGCAGGGCTGCATAGCAAAACAAGGGAAAACATGCAACTTTACAGGAAAAATAAGAAAAATAATAACAAAAAGGAGGAGCACAAAAATCTAGAGATGAAGGAATATTTCTGTGTTTCTTTAAATTCATAAGAGTATGATTTACAGCAAAGAGTGTGCAGTAAGGTGTGACAAGTGATAGTAACAGAGGAGACATTAGATCCTGCTGTATGAGACAGAGGGGGAAAATTATCTTTTAGAAGATCTCAAGGTGAGATGGGATATTAGAAGTATGATGGCAATCTTTTCCTGGTAATAAAACCTGCAAATGAGAAACCCTTTTTAAGGAAGTCCATTTGCTGAAATGGAAGACAGGCAGTAGAGAGGATGGTGATACATGAAAAAGAGTAAGAAAGAAAACCCAGCTGGGTAAAGAAACCACCTGACCATCTGTACCAAGAAAAGTGTGCACATGGCATCCTCTTTTAAAGACAAATCCCCACAGAAGGGTAGGGCTTGCCATTAATTTCAGAAAAGTATTTGTTTCAGTCTGATTTTAAAACTTAAAAAACTTTTTAAACTTTTATATACAACAAATCATTGATGTTCAGCAAGGGTCTGTCAGAGGTTTTATAATGTGTGGGCAATGTTAGAAAATTTTTGACAGTCAGAAGACAGGAGCTGCTTATTTTCATGCTTTCATTTCTTTAGGAGATAATTTCAGTATTTGTTTTTATGGAATAGGAAGGCAGTTCCTCACAAAAGTATCCAATCACAGCCAATTCCTATTTTATGCTCCAAAACAGCCAGTTGATATGAAAAGGTAAAGTTTGTCGTAAATCTCCAAAGTTTAGAGCTCATTGATGGCAGATTTTTTCCAAAGCATAACAGGAAGGAATAATATGATAAAAATACAAATAAAAATGTTACAAGAAAAATTAATTTTACAAGGAGACCTAGCAGAAGATATGATCCTTGAAAAGTAGGTATGTTAGGTTCACGAGATTTTAAGCCCTTCATCTTCTTTCTAGAGTCATCATCCTCTAAAATGGCTGAGGAAAGCAGATGGGCAGAGGCCAGGATCAGCTCCAGCAAGGCTTTGGCTCCTCCAGGATTATCTCTGGGCTTCCTCAGCCCTGCAGAGGAGCCAGGGACATCCCTTAACCCCACCCTGCAGAGGGGATGCAGCAGGAACCTCACTGGGTCCCGGGAGAAACCTCTTCGGGAGAGGTGACAGGAGAGGTGACAGGAGAGGAGACAGGAGAGGAGACAGGAGAGGAGACAGGAGAGGTAAGAGCGGCTCTGCGTGGGCAGCCAAGAGCACGCAGTGGCATCACCTGCCATGAAGGCTTTCAGAGAAAACCAGGGTAGGCAGTGGCAGCAGGGAGAGCCAGAGAGGCTGGGCTCCCTCAGGAGAACCACAGGACAGTCTGAGCTGGGGGGAATGCCAAGGCTCATCGAGTCCTACTCTAGAGAGAGAAGGGCTGAGGGGAGCAGGAGCAGCCCGGTGTCAGCTGGAGCTGTGGGGTGGTGGTGGGGGCATGGGGCGTCCCCCTCGCCCTGAGGGAGCTGAGCTGTTCTGGTAGCACCAAGCTTTTGTCCCAGCATCTGGCGGCAGCGAGGTTGTCACTGTGTCATGTGCTTGCACTTTGCTGCTGGGTGGAGCTGGAAGTGTTGCTCCCACAAAGAAAGCCAAGGGTCTTGGAAAATGTGATTTGCAATCCCTCTTCACTGTAGCTCTTTTAATTACTGGGATTTGGGATGTGCTGCAGTAACCCAGCACATTCCTAAAAATGTGCCCTTGCAAACAAATACATGGTTATACACTGGCCCAACTCCTTTGTTTTCCTCCATGGGATCGGCAGTATTTTCTTGAATGCAAAACAGCCTTAGGCCCATAGGCTAAACTTCTGTGCCCTGAGACAGAACCACAAACTTTGTCAAAGGGCTGAATAAAAAAAACAGCCAAGGATTTCACCCCCAGGGCCCTTGAGCAGAAGGTCACTGGGCTGATACCTGTAAAGAGTTGTCTACGTGCAGCGTTAGCTGGGAGGTTTGCATGTATAAATAATGCAGTAACTGTGACTATGCCCTCTTTACTATGGTTTTCCCAGTGTTTTATGGACACTAATCCAGTCTCTTAATCAAATTGCTTTAATGGACTAAAGAAAATGAGTGTGACAGTGCAGAGTTTGATGATGAAAATGACAGTAGATGGGCTAATTATGATTAGCCTGGAGATTTTAAGTCTGCACTAGAAGGTTCTTTTTATCCTCTAGCACTGGGGGATCTGGAAACATGGAAATATGTAATATTACATCAGTCATATAAATATTTAATGTGATGCTGGAAGCTGTGAAGAAATGCCATGTGGAGATTCACACTAGAAATACTCTGTCTTCTGTAGTCTTCCCCAAAACATCTGCTCCTAGTTCTGGAGTTACAGTAGTGAGCTGGATGGATCGTGGTTCTTGACACAGCATGGCAGGTTTTATGTTCTTCTGCATATATGTTGGCTTAGTCTGGCTTGTGGCAGCAGTGTATTTCCAAAGTGCTTATGAATTAACAAAGGAGGAGTGAGTAAAACGTGCATTGGAGGATGAGGATCCAGCACAAAATTGCTATTTAAATGTTAACAGAAAGGATGTGTGCAACACATTAATGAATAAAACTGCATAGTCAAAGGCGTCTTTTGACCGAGAAATATTATTTTACTGTTTATTTGAATCTAGGTGGTATTCATAGAATCATGTATTATGTGTTCTTGTAGCCTGGGCCACACAATGCTTCCAGGTTTCTGGTATTAACCTGGTAAACAAGGATTCTCATTGCAATACAGATTTAGAGATGGTGCTGCTGGGAACAGAATTGCACCCAGAGTTACTTTTGAATTGGCCAGCTTAGAACTAATAACATGCCAGATCACAGCCATTGATGAAATTCAGCTGATGAGAAAGATGCCCAGCTTAGATAAGTATTCTAAATACAGAAACATGAGTAACTGTAAGCACGTGCATTTAGCTGTAATGTTTAGTACTTCCAAAAATTTATAGTACTTTTTTAAAGTAAAAATGTCAACTTACGTTATGGCTTCCTAGTAAATATGCTGACCATTTTTTCAAAATTTCCTGTGTACTTTTTATTCCCCCAGGAAATAAAGGAGGGTAGAATTTGCCTGAAGCCATATCACTCAACTTATATTAAACCATTTAATCTAATACAATATAGCTGTTCTATTTCTCCACAAAGTCGATTTATTTGGTCCTGGAAAGGCTCTTCTTTGGGAAGAATGTCCTGTAGGAATTTGGGTCCTGGCTACTGTTGATCCTTTGTTACCTGCTGCTCCTGACTGAGTCAAGGAGATGGAGCAGAGATACTCAGAACTGCTCAGGGAGATGCCTTCCCAGGATGCTGCTCCTGAGCACCTTTTGGGTTTATAGCACTGAGATGTTCCCAGAGCCAAAGGAAAAAGGAGATTCAGAAAATAACCTCAAGATTAGAGTGATAGGAAAGTGATCCTCATGTCACCTTTCCAATCTCTGACTTGCACTCTCCCGCTGTGCTACGCCCAGCAAGCTGGCCCACTGCTCTGCTTTGGAAAAAGTGTGGTTGCAAGTTGGGGCAGGTTAGTTTAGGCAACACTCGCTTTGAGAAGTCATTGCCTTCAGACGCCCATGCACACACCTACTGCTTTGTCCGTAAATAATTATATGTACATTAGATTACTCTGAATCCTAATTATGACATATATTTAGTAAATGTGAATGAAATTGTGTGTCCATGTTATATTTGGAAATGGGCTTGGTTTTTTTTAAAGTTGAAAAAAAGGCCTGAGAGAGGCTGATTTCACCGATAACTTCTACAGTTCTCTCTTTCATCCACCTGGTGTGTCTTCTGGTAGCACTTACGTGGCAGGAATTATTTCTATAGACTTTGAAAGGCACCCAGTGCAGCTGCTCGTCTTGAGCCACAGACACTCCTGTCTGCAGGGCAGGAGGCAGCCAGAAAAGGAGCTGGCAGGAAAGCAGGGCACTTTATGAACCCTCCCTGTCTTGTATGCCAGCCATGCCTAGGAGACCCAGGACCTTCCTATCACCTCTTCATGCTTTTCCTACCTGAATAGTACATGCAAATAAGAAATATTCTGTGTACTGCAAATAAGTCACAATACTTCCAGGATTGGTGTCACACTGAGAAAGAATTATCATTGTCAGTTCTTACTGATAATGGGAGAATATCTTCCTTATCATTCACATGGAGAAGGAGGCATTTTTGAGCCTAATAACCTAAATGAAAAGGCAGTGATCTTGGAACTTACAGCTCTTAAAATATCTCTGGCTCTACCAGTGACTCACTCCATGGCCCTAAATACCCCCCAGATTTCAGCTTCCTCCTCTGTCAAAAGGGGAGATGAATACTTACTTGTGTTTGACTGCAGAGATGATGCAAGACTTAATTAGCTCTGTTTGTTGAGAGCTCTGAAAATGTGGAAATGTCACTGCTCTTGATGGGGTTGAATAGCTGATGGCCTGGCTTGTCAATGCGTTACTGTCAGGCCCCTCTTCAGAAGTGAATGGGACATGTGAAGTCTCCTGGGTTTGTTTGCCTGCCTTGGCTGGCCTCGGTGCACAGCTGAAGCTCGGCTTTACATGTCTAAGTAGGTGGACAGAAACTTGGTGGTTTCAGGAGGGAGGGTCACATCCCACCTGCTCCTGGGTGCACCGGTTCCAGGTTTCCTCTGGGGCCACGTTAGAGAAGGTGTTATGAGCGGCTGCCTCCTTAGCCTCAGGTTACATCTGCCTGCTCTACAACTACGTTTTCTCTTCTGTTTTGTTAATATGACAGCTCATTGGTGGAGGCTATTAAGAAATTATGGCTCCTCTGGCAGGACTCCGGCAGCAGCTGTACCAGCAGAGAGCTGCCTAAACTTATAAAAACAAATCAGAGAGGAACATCACTAGAGGAGAAAAACTTCCACGCCAGTGACCAGGACCTTTCAAAGCATGAGTTTTTCAAACCTTCTTTTTTTTAATGGGCTGCTCATACAGTTATCCATGGGTTCAGCTCATTCTGAGTTCTCTCTTCCTGAGGCTCAAGTAACCCTTGGGGAAAACCCTTGTTCAGGGCCGGAGGGTCAGGAGGAGGACTCCCTTCCATGAGCTTGTCCTACCACGCTGCAGTGAAGTTTCACACACCCAGGCTGTAAAATGGTTCTCAATGAACTCTTAGGCCCAAATATGGGCAGTTCTTCCTATAGATGTACAGGAAGGAAGGAACTAGAAACATGAGTTTTGGATACAACCATAGACCTTGGCATTTCTTCATACCTCTGTTATACGAGAGCCTATATACCATTTTTAAAGCTCATCTTTCGAATGGCTGATGCACTTCACGTCCCATGCAGTTCATACATTGCCCACAACTTTAGTGTTGTTCATTAATACAAGGTTAAAGTCAGGCACCTTTGCAGAACAGGTGGAGTAAGTCTGTGAAAGTTACAGAGGCTTTCAATAGTGTTAGGTTTGTGGTCTGTGGACCTCTGAGGTGCTACCACTAAGAAGTAGCAGGTAAAAAACTCCCCACTTACTTGAAGTCAATAGGCTTCAAATTTTTATGGAAGCATCAAAAGACCCATTGGTAGTTGTTTGGGGTCTACACATTGAAAAGGATTGAAACCACTAAATGTAAGTTCCCTTAAGAAAGGTAAATGGACTGTGGGTATCAAGCTATCAAACACAGATGGCCCACAGACAGAAACGCCCAAGCAAGATGAAACAGTTACAACCTAAAATTAATCTTTGTGTAGTTAACCTCGTGTAATTTTGTGGTCATTGAATTACAGAATAGAAAGAAATGAGGAAAATGCCTGGGGCCAAAGTATGATTTCGGTGATAAGTGATTTGGAAGTAATAATAAAAAAAAAATTTGCTGTGCCCACCTAAATATAGGTTAAGAAAATAAAATTTATTGCCTATTGCATACATTTTGACAAAGTTAAAAGTATAAACGTGATTAATTGTCTTGGAGGTTTAATTTAAGTGACAGTAATGAGACTTGCAATTCTGTACCTTTCTTTTAAGTTGTATCAGCGTGTCTGTACTTGAAAAATGTTAACAGGTTTGTTGGAAAATCTTGCTGTGATTGGCCAAGTTTTTATAAGCTTCAGCCTGATCCAGCTTGAACATCTAGATAAATATTAACCACTCTGAGGCAAAAAATCAATATTGATTTTATTTTGGTTTCTTTTCCACTCTGTGACTAGCCAACCACAGGTAGGTCATGCCACCCTTCCTACCTACCTCTAAAATTTCCCTTCCTCAGCAGCTAACAAAATGAAGACTTTATATGGTGACCTGGCAATTCCTCCAAGGTGCAGTGCTGTGTGGCACACACCAACATTCATCTCCCGACCTCTGTGAAAGAGTGGAATGGTTTTTCTTTCACAGAACAAGCCATCATTACTCAATTTTATTTTTACAAGAATGCAATGCCATTGCTGCTACCTCTCTTCCCACCTCCCCAGCAGGCCAACATTTATCTCTACTCTGCTGAAGATGAACTTTCCATTTCTCCTTTTCCCATATCGCCCCGATACTCTCAGGCTGCCCTTGGCCCCCCTCCCTGAGCTCACTCCCAGGCAGCAGTTGTGGTGGGCGGTCGTATTATTTCAAGCTCCTCAAGCTGGAACACTTTGCCAGAGTGAATCACTTTGCTTTCTTATTACTGCAGTTAGAAGCAAGCCAAAACTTGCCATTCACGAGGTAACTTTCATTTTGTTCCCCACATTGTTTCTTTGCCCTTGGCTTCCAGAGCTGAAGTTTTTTTCTCTTCTGCCAGCTCTGCTTGGATCCAAAAACAGGCTGAGTGGAGTAGTTACTAAAACTGTCTGAATTCAAGTTACTGCTAAAGATCTTTACTATTTGCAGTTATCTATCTTTTAAACGTGTTGGACTCTTCTGCTTGACATGAACAGTCAAGTTCAGTGCTGTGGGTTATTTCATGGTCTGATGAGAAACTGGTGATGAAATCAGGCGTGTCTGTGGCACAGTCCTGTTTATTTATAATCAAAGCCTTGTTTTCCACTAGTATAGGGTAGGTCCTAAGCAGCAACAGTTTTTCAGATCTAAATCCTATTTCAGTCTCACTCAAGCCTATTTGTGAGGCTTTTTTTTGGGTCCATACATTCTTATATACTTCTATTGCTTACTCTCTCAGCTTCTTGAACTTCTCATCCCTCTTCATCCAACATAGCAAAATAATTCTAAAGAAACTAGTCCTTTTACAGGGGTCTCTATTTTAGATAGTGATACATGGAATGGAAGCTGTGTGTCATAAAGCAGAGTTGCAGCTCCTCTTCCTATTCAGCCCACTTGATTACAGATATTAATGTGGTCAGATGGGAAATCGTTGCATTGCTAGGGAGAAGTGAGAGCAGGCAGGTAGGGTAGGCAGCCCAAAGCCTGTGTCTACGTTGCTTTTGGCAACAGAAGATTTTGGCCAGAGAGAGATGTCAAGAGGAAGAAGAAAACTGGTCCTATCAGCCTCAGGAATCACTGTTGTTCTCTGGATTGCTCAAGAAAAAGCAGATGCTTGAGATAATAGACTGGGGTTTTGGGCAGGGAGGTGTCCAACTGTATTTTTTCGAGGACAGCAGTGCCTTACCAGGTGTCTCTCATCATCAGGTGAAATGCTTCTATAAAATGACTGCTGAAAAATCTGCACTGGTGGAAGCTGGAAGTGTAAACTGGATTAGGCAGCTCGTGGAACAAAGCTCTGGAGTCCAGAGGAACATCTGCCCCCATGGAGGGCAGGACTACCTGGATGTGTGAGTTACTCCTGGATAGGCAGTGCAATCCTAAGAGCAGATATTCAAATATGAATATGAGCCTGAGCCTCAGGACAATGAGCCAAATTTTCCTGCAGTGTGAAGGCAATCAGACTCACAATGCATCCATTCCACTCCACTGTGGATGCTGAAGCTCGGCTGGAAATGCTGTGGTACTGTACAAGCTGTCTTATAAGTGAAGGGTGTTGGACTGAAAGCTTTGCCCTGGGCACACCTTTACTGAAAATGACCACCAACATTCTCTGCTGTGGCTGATGAGACTGGAAGCTCTGATATGTCTTATATTTCACGTAAGAAAAGCTTTGACTAACAGTTCCAAACACAGCCAATGGCTGGGTGGTGTTCTTTGACCACTGCAAAAACCAATATATTCTTCTTCTGCCCTTCAATAAAATCACCAGAGTTCAATGATAAAAAATATACTGTATTTCATCTATTTGTTTAAGGTTTTCACTACAATTATCAAAATACTGTGGGGCAAGCCAAGAAATAAATTATGTTTTAAATAACTATCCTGTGTCTGGTTAGTAAGGTAACACAATATGCACTTTTTTCCCAAGAATTTCCAGAGTTTGTAAATACTAAAAAAGTGTATTTGTCTCCAAGAAAGTACAGTACAAGACTATTCAGGGCTGAGTTTGTGCCCTCCAATAAAAAATTAATGGCTTCCGTGGTTTGATGTATAAGAACGCTTATTAATTTGCTTAGTTGTGGTACCAAAGATATATTGAATAATTTTGTGTGTATGGAACTGCTGACTCCACAGCAGAATAGGCAGACACCAGCAAAATGATGCTCTTAATCCTTCTGCCTATACAGTACTGGTTCTGTGAAGAGAAAACTTTGCCTACTCATTAGCGTTGCAAAACAAGTGTGCTAACAATTATTAAATCAACCCCCCCCAGTCAAACCAGTAATGTTGTGTTCCACTGAGTTAGAGTAGACATAAAGCACTACACAGGCGAAATCTAGAGCAACATCTTCCATGTCTGATAAGTCTGGCACTTTTCACCATCACTAAAATTATCTCCAGCCTCCCACGCACTAAAACAGGGCTTTACAATTACTTCCACTAGTGCCAATGAGAAGAGTCCCCTAACGATGCCAGCAACTGCAGCCGAGTTTATCCTTCTGTATTTGCAGAGACAAGGGTTGGATCCTTCCTGCTTCCACCTGTGCAGCCTCAGGGAAAGGCCTCACTCAGCCCATGCGTTCGGATATTTGGTTTTGTGTCCCTTCTGTGGGCCATGATTAAAGGGAAGCTTTACCTTTTCCTTAGTAGCTGAAGACATTTGAGGCCCCAGAGGACTGTGGTTTGCTGCAGGGATGGCTGTTTCTCAGCTCTGGTGATCGGTTGCAAGAAATATTTAGAGAGGAGAAAACTGCCAAAGGAGAAAAGAGGTGCATTTGAAAAGATGAACAGAAAGAGAAATCATGGTAGTGATGGGAGACCAGAGCTGCAATGTTAGCAAAAAGAAGCTCCTGCAAGGGCTTTATGTACACAGCTCTCACATCCCTCAGCTGGGTGTGTGTTTGTGTTTGCATTAGGGATGAAAAGATTTTTTTAGTAAGCAGCTGTGAATTATTGAATATATCATGGATCAGTATACAAAAAGAGGAAACACAAAAATAGAAAAAGGAATATCAATATTACACAAGCAATACAGAAAAGCTGAAAAAATGTCAAAGGGAATAGGTGAAGTTAAGATCTGATGAAACAGAGAAACATGCAACTAGAAAAAGTTAGAAAAAGTCATCATAGCCTAAAAGCTCGAGACATTAAAAGAGAGAAGAAAGTATATTCGTTGCATAATAATTAAAAATGCAAGAAGATGCTGTGAATACAAAGCTGTCCTGTAAAGATGGGCAGAATATATAAAATATTTTCATGATGAACAGCAGGTGTCCAAATTCACAGTCACCACAAGAGAAGAACAAGTTCAGGTAATTGCTGTGTGCAAAACAGGGTGCCTGGCAGCACGGAAGAAGGAAAAGATCTACACCTAGCAGATGTTTCTTGTCTGAAAAAAACCTCAGTCTTGAACAGGTGCATGAGCAGAAGAAGCTGACTGAAGATGGAGACAATGAGATCAAACTGAAAATTTCTCAGAAAAAATCGCTCCCTGCACACAGCTTTCTGATGAGGCTGTTATTTAACCAGTGGGCCTTGTGGCAGAGGTGTAATTTTGAGCAAATCTTAGGGCTTAAATATTGATCTAAGTCACGTAATGTATGAGCAGTCACATTGACTGCCTTACCTTTACCAATATCCCCTTGCACATGTACAGGCATTCAAATCAACCATTTCACTGCGAATTTCAAAGCTTATGTGACTGAACTAAAAAACATCAAAGCATAAGGTAAATTTGTATAATACACTTTTTTCAATTTTTTGATACAACTTAGGTGCTTCAAGCACAGCTAAAGATCCAAGTACATGAAAATATGCAGAGACAGTTCATTCTGGAATGAGTACACTGTAAAAAAGCATAAGACATTTACAGAACGTTGCTAATAGGAAAAAATAATGTCCACATACTTTGCTTGCAGTCAGGAAAAAATAAAGCAAACCTTAAAGAACAGGTGAAAGCAGAAATCAGGTACATACAAAATATGCTAAAAATTCCTACTAGATCTAAATCAGGTTGAGATCTACAGATGGTGAGTGGTGAATATTTGGTGTTTCAGAAAATTTGGATGGATAGACTTGAACAGAAGACTTGAATAGATGACTTGAAAACACTTGAATAGGTGTTATCGGTAACACTCAGGCATTTCTAACATCTTCTCTTTTGCCCGAACCACGCAATTCAAAGGGTGTGAAAGGCTCTGGCCGGGACAGAGTGCCTCGACTGTGATGGCTCCCCACAGTGCTGAAAGAAGCAGGGCGAAATATCAGGGCTATTAGTCTTGGAAGACAAAACCAGACACCCTCACAGAAAGGAGAGTGACTCACGAAAGAGGCAGCCCAAAGCTGTAACTAGTGACTGCTCTGTGTCCTGCCATGGACAAGGACAAGTCAGCAACACAGAAAGAAGCTCTTGAGCTGCTCCAGTTTAGTAGCCGGGATTTCGCGGTGTGCTGGCCATTTCAGGTGCCTTCGGACACCGTGAGTGACCCTGCTGTGATTCAGAGCGTGTCATCTGCCTGTGAGGTCAGCACCCTGCAGGAGAGAGGGGGAGAAACCCTCAGGCAGGGTAAACTGTTCCTCTCCAGCTTTAAAGTACCCGTGCCCATCGCAGCTGCGCTTTGCAACAGTAAGAACTGAAAACCATGGGCTCCTTCCACATCCCTGCTCAGCAGCTTTAGACTTTGAAATCTGTTTCAGGTGGGAAAAGCATAGAGAAAGCAGCATTCATTGCATTCTTATTTCAAGCTGTGAGCCGGAGTAAATATTGGATTCTGTAGGAAAAAAAGTCGAAAAACTTTAGCAGTGTGTTGATAAATCTTGCGAGAAAGAAAACACATTTGCAAAACCCTGTGTCAAACGAATCTCCTACCATGTTACCAGTTTAGCAGCTTAAGAAGAAATTGTTTTCGCTGATGGAAAATAGTTGTTTCACCCCAGCAGATTTAAATGATTGAATTCCTGCAACAGCCTCTACTCCTTGTTGGCTCCCCTGTGTGCTGGTTTTGGCTGGGGTAGAGTTAATTTTCTTCATAGTATCTGGTTGTGTTTTGGAGCTGTGCTAGAAACAGATGAGTTTGTAATTTCTGTGGTGTGAGAAAGACAATTTTTCAGTCCTTGAGATCAATTATAGCTTCTTTGGGTATAATGCCCTTGCATACCAATACCCATGTTTTATTTCCAGTCTTTTGGTATGAAGCAGTATCCTGTACTAGTGATTCTCTCTACTTCAACTCATCAATTTGAGACATTTAAGTTCTTAGTAACTTATTTGTAATATTTTTTTTTTCCAAAAGAGAAAATAAACTTTAGACAACTTACTGAGGTATATGTAATGCACATTTATTCCATATGAAGGAAGAGTTTTTAAACCTAGAATTAACTGAAATCCTAGAACAGATGACATGATAGATGGAGGCGCAGAGTCAGCTGGATTAGAGTGGAGCCACAGTGTGAACTTCTGGAAAATTAGAAGGCTCCTGAGTTGCTAATTCTGGCTGCAGGAAGATTGGTAGATCTAATCTTGTCCATCTGATCTATCTGTTTTGGTTTGGATGTGTGAATTAATCTGCTTTAAATTCTTCTCTCCTATCTGAACACACAGCCCCTGCTGACAGTAGCAGGACCTGTGCTCAGGTGCGGTCCTGAAGACCATTCTGTAATTACAATGTGTGAGAAGTCTTGGTTTTTAAAGATGCTCCTGAGTGTTTGCTTGAGCCCTGGAATGTCAGTTGCTGAAGGGCCTTTTTGCCCAGTGAAACAAGATGAGACCTGAGTGAAGACTTTTTTTGGCACTGAGCAGTGGCTCTCAAGCTGTTCTGGTGCTCTTCGCAGAGACACTCCTGCAGAGTGCTCTAGTCCGTGTGTTAGCATAGTCAACAACAGATTAAAACCCAGAAGATGATCTTATCAAGTGATTTTGCTGTCACTGCTTTCAGCTCTTCTCATCTGTTGCACCTTGATGGGCCTGATAGCCTACCTCTGCCAGGGCTAGTTAGTTGACTTCGTATTGGACAAGACAGTTTGGCTTTGATTACAGATCTGGAGTTTTTGCAGATCAATTTAAGCTGTTGGGCTTCTTCTGTGAGGAATTAAAACACCCTTATGCTGTATAACACTGTACTGAATTTTGGAAAACCTATGCATTTACTGTCATAATTTTTTCAGTCTTGAATAAAATAGATTACTGGTGGCATGCCACAATCTGTCATGTATTTTAGCTCTTGGGGATTCTCCTATTTCATGTGAGTCTTCCTTTTTACTGATTTCAGCAGCTGCAAATACTTTTAAGCAAGACAAGAAGAATGGAAAGCAATAAAAGGATGTGAGATGGAAGAAGTGGGATTTGGTATGGAAAAGAGGATAAAATAGAGAAAGAGGAGGGGAAGAAAGGAGATTTTGAGGTTAATGAAAGGAAAAAAAGAAATCAAAGAGTGAAACAAGATCATGTGTCATCTCTTTCTGATTATTTTTTTCTTATTTTGTCTTCTCTAAGTCAAGATCTGTCTTAAATGCAGCGTTCAAATTTCAGTTGTCTGCTTTTGCCCCATTCCTCTTTCAAGTACTTGATTCCGGTCATAGCACGTATTTGGAAATTTTTGAAAGTTGTCAGTGAGTAATTCTGCAGCAGCAGTGAAAGTGACCATGTGGATCCTGGTCATACTCCCTGCAAGGAAATGTATAACTCATTCCCTGCTGGTCCTTCATGCTTTGACACTTGACTGCTGGCCTGTGCCCTAGAAAAGGCTTTCTGCAGGTGCTACAGGACTTTGCTCAGGAGCAAATATTTGTGCAGGAGTGATAGCATGTGTTTGCAGCAGGAGTGTGTTTAACTCCATGTGTAACAGGGATGAACGTGTTCCAAGTGCATGTCTGTATTTATATCCCTCTAAATTCCTGTACAAATTGGAAAGTCTCTGCTGTAATATCCTTGCCCCATGCAGTCCTCCCTGTTACCATCAACACAAGGAGAAGCTGAGCAAAGGGTATTTCCCTTCAAGCTTTATCAATGTTTTCCTGGAAACATCAAGATAACATGTTATTGAAAGCCATGACACTATCCCATTCACTTTCAGTCCAGTGAGGATGAGAACAGGGTGTGAAATTAAACAGAGATCCCTAAAGAGGAACACCAGCTGAGAAATATATTCTTAATATGTTTATAAACCACATGAATAATTTGTGTGGTGGAATATATGTTCTGTCATGTTTTGATAGGCCTTTTGACTAACATACCCCATGGGTGTTCCTCTTCATGTCACAGGAAGGTATTTTTTCAGGAATGCTCATCAATAGATAAAACCTGATAGTGGCAAATAATTTGGCATAGCTTCTCTTCAGCAAATGGGTTCCTCTGGCAGTATCTGAATTTGTTCCAGCTCTTGCAAGTACTTGACAAATGAGCCCAGTACTGTAGCTCTGTGTTATTATTGTTTATTCGTTATTTGGATAGAGTAGATAATGCCTGAGGGCCTGATCCAAAGCCCAGAGAAGTCAGTGAAAAGACTCCACAAGCTTTTTTTAGTCACTGGAATTCTGTATTCCATATTTCAGAGTTTGGAAATCTGTTCCAAGAACTTCATTAATAACTGAAAGGCTGGAAGAAAAGCAAAGAGCAAACTTCTGGACTGGCAGAAAGAAGAAAAGGAGAAGGAAAACATTCAACAAATTCTCATCAGAAACAAAATGTCTCCAAGCAGCTTTTATAGGTGAGGCTTAAAAGTGAAAACATTTTTAAGAAAGTACCAGGCTTCTAAGAGCTTTAAGACAAAACTGAAATGAACATCCTAGAGTCTTAAAATCATATATTCCACAAGTACCCTTTAGTTCACTCTTCTGTACATTAAACAGGTTCACCTAGATTTATGATGCTGCTTTTAAATCTCTCAAATTCTGCTATTTTAGCAGCTTTATTTTTACAATTTTTAATGGTAGTTGCTAGTAATTGAAAAGTTGCTACAAATTTAATTTTACTGATGATATGCTTATATGTTTGTGTTAAATATTATAGGGCTAGGCAGCAATGACCCCTCTACTTAGATGATCTACTATTTTCTATGGTGGAAAATATTATGTTTAGTTATTCATTTTTCAGGTGTTGGGAAGCTTTGGTGACTGAATGTGTGGAGCCACCCTTTGAAATTGGTCAGGGGTAAAATTCCAAATCTGTATAAGAGCTTTTTCTTTGTCCTGTGAAATTATGCAGGGATTTTCTGGTCTCAGCTGCTGACATTCACTGTTCCTGTTCTCCCTTTTCCTTTCCTCTGTAAAGCTTGCTGAAACTATAACTGATGATGGACTTTGGGTATACCTAGCCCCATATCCCCAAAGCAAACCCTAGCGTGGCTGCAGTCTGCAGAACAGCCTCAGTGGCTGCAGAACAGCTCCGTGGCATGAGAGGTGACAGATCATTCTGCTCCCAGTGCAATCCCTGCAGTGGGTGTCCCTCACGGCAGGCACAGACCTATGAACTCTCCATAGCTCTAAGGGCAAATAAAAGGAGTTGGCCAGCTCCAACATGTGACTTAGATACGTGCTTTGCAGTACAGGGACATTCAGAACCTTACCTGTATCATTATGTGAATATAATTCTGTTCAGCCCATAGCATAAATATAGTATATGGTGTGAGTGCTGGCTAAAGCAAGTTGTGTGAATGTTTTCCTTGTGACATTCCATAGCTCTAGCACACACAAAGACTATTCAGGTATCTCCTGGCACTGCCCCCTTCTGTGCTCTGGACATCCCTAGTAACTTCACTCTTTTCATACAGGTCATGTTTTTCACTTTTTAGACCTCTAAGGATTCTGCTTCCTTACCTGTGGGTTGCCTTTAAGGGCTCACACCAAGAAGTGACTCAATATATTCTAGTTCAGACCTTCCCAGATCTCAGCTCAATAAGTCATTAGCTGATATAAGTTAGAGAAAGCAATTCCATTTAAACAGTTCCATGATGGCTGAAAACCACCAGAGCATTATGCTGAAAACTATTCAAAATCCTTGAACATAATTCTTTTAAAAACAGCGTAAGACCAGTATAAATACAGGAAAAAAAAGTAATGAATTTACCTATACTCATTCTTTAAACCTAAACACCTTCCCACTACCTGAAGTTGCTTGAGACACCAGTTGGAGCCCCTGGAAAGGTTACCAGTCTTGTGGCTTTTCTTGAAAATCATACATTGTTCTTTGTTACAATTTCCTTCTTCTACTATACCACAAAGAAAGTTCTTGTCTTCCCAAACTATGTGTGTCTGCATCCCCTAAGTCTGACATTAGCACATATGTGATTCTGTAATTAGTTTTTACTGATTTGAGGGCTTTTCAGTCCCCAGATCCCAGAGTCTTTTGAGAAGTTGTAGAAAATAAGTTTTTATTCTGTTTCTTTTTTTTTTCCAGACCAAGGCTAGCCACAATTACTTAATAAGCTTTAATGATTTTTTCATTCATAAAAGAAAGTTATGGGAAACACTGCCTTACTCCTTTGTGGAAGAAATATCAGTATGGCAGGAAAAGATCACAAAATATAACAGCTGAGAAGTCAACCCACTCCTATAGCTAAAAGGTTTTCCACTGAAAGATTTCAGTTTACAGGCTGATTAGATTTCGGCCTCAAAGGAAAATGTAAATGATTCAGGACTTTAAAAGTCAGATTTTTGAAAAAGGAGTTAAGGCTTTACCTAATAACTGACAGAAGGGTTACAGCAGGTAGCTATCTTAAATCATCAAAACCCGGTACTGTTTGGTATATCCTTAAGTCACTTTCACAAATGGCACTTTAAAAAAATCCCTGTAATTCTTCAAGGAATACTCTTGCTCTTCAGTTTGACACTGGTCTTTCTACAGTAATGAATGAACTTTACTTGGCTAAAGGAAATATCTATATTTAAAATAGTGTGAACTTAAAACATACTGTACATGGAACTGGTGTTTTCTTGTCAAACCACGGAATATCTGTATGCCATGAACAGACTACTAAACCTGAACACATCTAGAATTATTCCTTAAAAAATTCTTTGATGTAGAGTATAAAGGAGGGATAAACTATGAAATAGCTCTGGAAATCAGCAGCATTCCACTGTCTGAATATTTTAGCATTCACATAAAAATGGCTTTTGATAATCTGCATTTACTTGCAAGATTCTCACTCCTTGCATGTTTGCAGTGTCTACGCAGGGCATTTCAGCGTGGTTGGCTGTTTTGGACAGAACTTGACTAGTGATCATTAGTAGTCATAAGCTCTGATTCCCTCCATCCCATGCTCCATCACTTACTTCTTCCTGCAAGACAGATTACTGCCTCTTCATGGAAATCCTCCAGCAATGTGCCATTAATAAATGAATTGACAGGTTCTGTAGTAGGTTAGCTCAGGAGAGCTCAACATCCAGAACTATCTATGTGCCACCCATATTGCAACATGGATAGCAGTTGTAATTTTTGTAAACTGGTAACTAGCAACTCTTGCCAATTCTTCTGCTGATTAGTATAATCCTTTTCTCATAATCTCTTATAATAATGTTTTATACCTCATTTATCTTACATAATTAGACCTCATACAATCTCACAGCCTTGTTACGTTAGTTTTTTAAAGTTCATTCTTTCTTCTAAGGAGGAACAAAACAAACACTCTATGTGGTAAATTTTATTAAAAATGTTTTCAGAACGATGTATGTATAACTCGTGTGTGTATATCTACTGGGGAAGAAGCTCAGATCTTGGAGGTTCTCATTCCTGTTAGGTCTATCACTACTCATGTGCAAGTCTTTAAGTTTTGGCCTTAAATCAGATCCCAGGACAGACTTGTTTTCTTGTACCTCATTACTGAAGTTTCCCGTTTCACACATTTAACGGAAAAACTATCAATATTTCTTTCTAAACTGTTGGGTTTTTTTTTTTTCCCAGAAGACTGATAAAACAGCTGGGAAAACTGCCAAGAAACTTGCTAAAGACAGTAAGAACAGGAATTAAATCACAGAAAAACATGAAAAACCTGTATCTGTGTCTGAACAGTGAGATGGTTACTGTCGACCAGCAACAGTATTAAGATTTATAAATAAAACAATATTAAGTTTTATTGCAGTGTGGTAAAGTTTCTGATATGCAACATCATGTTTTAGCAGATAAATGCAAATGACAACTGAAGTATAATGTGGAACATTACAAAGTCTATGACACTAAAGTTCTTGTTAAAAACAGCCTGGGAAGAGCCTCTATTGACTTCATAGTCCTTTCTGCATAGTCCTTTCTGCAAGTTTCTTTGGTGATGCATATTAAACCGAGGATTTATACCTCTTTCATCCTTTCAGTAGGTTCCCAGCAGCCCTTATGATCACCTAGAAAATACAGAAGCTGCAGGTTAGAGGACATTTTCATCATTTTCCAATAATAAATTTGATGAGCTATGGCCATAAAACTGCAGAGTGTACTCAGTTTTCTCAGTCATGAGCTGTAAACTGTTTACACCAGTTTTATTTTACTTCTGCCTTTCTGAACTCCTGCATGCTGCCTTTATTCCACACAAGTGAACACTGGGGATATGACAAGATATAACACGGCAGGTGTGCTTGTTTCCTGCTTTAACAGACAGACTATTTCTCATATAAAATTCAGAGATATTAGTCCAGAACTCAGATGGATAATGGTAATAAAATTGGCATCTAAGCTAAAAATTATCTGTAGGTCAGCAAATGGATTGTTTGATCTTTTGAGTGTCCCAACTGTAATTAATAGAAAAGGTTCAGTGGATTTCAGTGAAATTGGACAATATGCGTGGAATCAAATTAATATAAACTGACTCCTCCATTTTCTACACTGGAAACTCCTAACTAGAATGCAAAGGGTTAGGGATGCCATTCTCGCCCTTGACTTAACTGGGCAATAATTTCACCTTTGATGTTTTAAAAACATCATTAATTCTGCTCCTTAGCTGTGTACCTACTAAACCGCAGACAGCTTTGCCATTTGTACCAGGTTTGAAGTTCTTAAAGTTACTAATACTATTGCTAAGGGAACAAGAGCAGACTGCCAGCTGGGACAGCTGCCGGGCAGGGAGCACCAAAGGACACGTGCTGAGCTGCCCGGTGTTGTAGAAGGATGTTGACATTATGTCCTACAAAGCTTACTTGAATTTCACATCTTTAGTGCTGTATATAAGTTCAGGAGAAAAAAAAAAAAAAGAAGAAAGCTTTTTTTCCACTGCTTTCCTCTCCTCCAAACTCTGCCTTCACTCTAGTAAATTTGAATTGTTTTACCATTTCTACACAAAAGATATATATTGTCAGGCCACACTGAATGTCCAACTGTGCAATTCCATTGTCCTCAGTGAAATCCGTGAAAAAAGTGAGCGATATCTATAAACCCCTATACTTCTGACGGCTTTGCGGAGGGGATTGCTCAGCGGTTCCATTGATGCTGGTGTTACTGATGATGCACCAGTTTTCGCACTGTGTTGGTCCTGTTGGGTTAACAGATGCCCGAAAGACCATAAAGACCATCTGACTTCGGCCGTGCGCGGTGGCTGTCCCCCCGGACACCTGGAGGGACAGCCGACAGCCGCGATGTCCTGCCGCGCACCTTCTCTGCCGTGCCATATCTTGCTTTGCCCGGACCCGCGTACCTGAGGCAGGGCGGCAGCAGGCAGCGTCCCGAGAAGGAGCAGCAGCGGTGCCCGTTCCCCCCAGAACACCAGCCGGGGCCGAGGCACCAGGATTTCACGGGGCTCCTTGTGCCGGTGCGACTCCGGCTCCGCATCCCCGGAGCCCGGCGGAGCAGAGCGAGGCGGGGGCAGCCGCACCCCCTCGGGCTCGGCCGGGACACTCTCTCCGGCCGTGTGCGGGGCCCGCCGGCTCCCCCGCTCCATCTGCGCTGCCGGCGCCCCGCGGAGCCGGCCGGCTGCCCCCGC
>VZTH01000070.1:514775-580223 GCA_013397815.1 Aleadryas rufinucha
TCTCTCTTTCCTCCTCTCCTCCCTTCCCCCCCCTCCCCCCCCACGCACTTTCTTGTTGGTGCTAACTTCTTTTTAATCAACTGGTTGGTTGGGCAGTACGACTATCGTTGTCTGAGGACTTAAGCAGTGCCCTTCCCCTTTCCTCTGCCTTATCGATCCGAGAAGTTTGAGTGTGCTTCTCCCCCTTAGCCCTTCTGAGACATTTTACACTTCTGACCCTGGAAGTTTTGCTTTGGCAAATGCGGACTGCCAGGCTGTCCTGAAACATGCAATGGGAGGAATATTGTGAACGGTTCATTGATTGGTTTGAAGTGATTCCCAAGAAAATTTTTAAAATAATTTTTTTCAGAGAGAATTCCAGATGCTGGGAGGAGAAAGGTAACTGAGTTTCCCATCACCTTCCCACTTGATTCCTGAAGAACATGGTTTTGAAGAGGGCAAACATTCTGATTCTGGCTGAAAAAAGAGAAAAATTATTTTCTAGGATATGGCTGTGGCTGCATAGCAGCTGTCATTCATATACAGCAATTAATGCACATGACAGTCTACCTGCATATAGGAGACAGGGGCTGAAAGTACCTCTCTGGTTAAGGTAAAGCAGTGAACAGTAAAGTGAGACTTTGTGGAGGACTAAATGCCTCATTGGGCCATTCAGATGAGAAATGTTTGCAGCATTTGTTCATCAGTGCTACAACATTAATAAAAGTGATTATTTTGCCACATTTTGTTCCAAAACTGTGTTCCATGTAACTCATGTGGCAGTGGACTGCATCCTGGCTTCCAGCTAGTAAGTCGCATTAAGGAATGGCAGTTGCATTCTGCAGCATAATGTTAAACTTGGGAGGGATTGAAGTAGTAAGCACAGGGGAAACACATGCCAGCCACCAGGAAAAGGTTACATCATTGCAAATTTCACTTCAGAAAGGAAGTGGCCACCTATGGAAGCATGGGGGGAAAAAAAAGTAGCTCTTCTTTGAATACGGCCGTGTGCTATTATAAAGACAGTTTGCAGAGGGGCAGCCATACTTTGACTGGTCCCTGATACCAAAAGCTCAGTATTCTGGGTTAAAATGACACAGTGATTTTATTTATTAGCATTTATGTGGTGGTTATGCCATATGCCACTGGTATGGACTTGAGGTAGCCGCAATTACTGAGATTGTTTCTATTATATGGAAATTCTGTGGTTGAAAACAGTAGCAGTGTCCATGGACTTTCTCTGAGTGTTTTATACGGTCACTGTCAAACTTCACTTTTAACTTAAATTTGCTGAAGATTTTCTGTGGTGATGTTTAGGTAGTAAGGAGCTGGATCTTACAGTAATTAAGTTTTGTAAGTAGGTGTGTAGTGCTGTTTGCTGTGCTTGCAGTAGAGTAACATAGTAATTTTATGGTTTGGATGCCAAAATCCCACAGATTACTGTCTTTTTGTAGCAGTTAGGTGGCTGCTTTCTGTGCTAGTGTAGCAGATGAGCAAATCTTCACTTCATAAAGAGACAAGAAAGGGGACAAAGTAATTCCTAAACGGAGAGGATCAAAGTATATGTGCCCCTACAAACTTAGTCTGCCAGCTGGTATCAAGCTGACACTGAAATCTACTTCACCACCACTGTGCTGTTATGGAAAGAAGCATATCTGGTGGAAGATTATTCAAAATATTTGAATGAAGTTTATGGTTTTCATACTTACAGGAAAACCAGCATTTCTCATCCTGCAAGAATGTGTGTGTCTACTGTATGCAGCAGTTCCTTCAGGAGAACTCCTTGAAACCTCTGAGGACTGAGTTGTCAGCCCTTCCCAGATTACCTCCCGCTTTGTCACGGTTTCCCGCTTGTGATTAGCCATAAGTGATCTGCACAGTGCACTTACGATGTCTCTGTGCAGTTGTAGTGAGGCAGCCCAAAACCGTGCTTGTGGAGTGCCAGGAGTGAATAACTTCAGAATTTGACCTCAGTAGTCTGGCTTGGTGTTATTTAGGTTCAAGAGACATGTCGAGAATGGAAAAAGTACTTACGGAGAATAATCCACATAATAGTACAGTTCTCCTCTCTGTAAAATTTTAGGACTTCAAAACATACAGATAACACAACTGCAGATAACTGCAGTTAGTTCTGGATGCTGTGTCTTTGATTAGGATTCATAAATCTCCAAATATTAATTATGGATTAACCCTGCTGCCAGTACTAAATCTTTGTGTGTGGAATTAGTTATTAATATGACAGGCTGTGTTTAAAGGCTGGTCTGTGTAGTGTGTATAAATTTTTCCGTTCTTTTGCTTTTATTCCAAGAGAAGCTTTGTGTCTGAAACATGATGCATTCTTTCTGCAGGTTGTGTTTGCGGGAAATGAACAAGCAAATGATAGGAGATGTTTGAAATGTCCACCTTGTTCAGGGCAAGTGGAGTCAGCAAAATCGATCACGTATAATGAAACCCAGTTTTCACGGGGGCACGCTAATGGTGCACTTTTGTGTGGCTGGATGGACTGATGCAGCCTCTGGCACAATCTCTGCCTGAGTCTTAAGGGAGCACAGCTTGGGCAAGGGACAGCTGGCCTGAGGAATGGTAGGTGCATTTTCCAACCCCTGCAGGGGTTGTGCAGGTTTGGAGCTGGTGTAGTTCTGCTTATGGCTTCCTAGCAATTAATTTAATAGTTAAAATCTTGCAAGAAGGTAAGAGTGATTTAAGAGGGGAGGTCAGCCACACCTGAGTGGCTTAACATTGATGGCAAGAGATGATGGACTGCACCAAAAGGGAGAAAGCAGACAGGCAGTTGAGATGAAACATGCTTATCAAATATTGAACTAGTGTTAAAGGGTGGAAAATTATTATAAAAATGATGTATTGAGCAACTATTGAAAGGAAGTAGTTGTGCATCTTGTAACTTTGGTTTGATCTAGATGTAGCCAGAGATGTTTCTGACTTTTTTTGTTGACTTTTGACTGTCAGCATAATCTTTCATGCTTTGGTTTTTTGGGGTGGATATTGTAAGCATTTTACCTTTTATCTTCTTTTTCTTGCAAGTAAAAATAGGTGTGCATAAGTAATGGGTAGGTATCTTTTTTTTCATTTTAATGTGATGTAAATGAGCACAGTAAGCAAGAATATGAAATAGGAAACCCTAGATTTGCTGGAATTGTTCAGTGTCACGTTCAGTCCCTAGAGGGATTGTTTGGTCTCCCTGATAGTTCAGTCTGATGCCCTGCATATCATGAGCTTGTTATGGTGTTCCTAGACCTTATATATAACTCTCATTTTCTAGTTAAAATAAGTAAATTAACAGTTTTCCTGCTGAATCAAAAAGATTTTAATAGAAGTCTTGAGATACCTTTCCCCTCTCCCTCGCCAGAATGCTGTAGGGAGATGAAGTTTTGTGGGGATTTTGATGTTGCATGGAACAATACTTCAACTGTTAATTTGAAAACTGCAATGCACTAATATTTGTGAAAAGAAATTGTAATCTGCTCTTTGATAGTGTTAGAGGCTGTTGCTGATAAGAGACCAGAACTCCAGGAAAGTTGGCAGTGTAAGCAAAGGTAACAGGTGTCAGATGACCATATTCTCGTTTAATTTGTACATTGGGGGCTTAGGCCACCCAGAGCTTAAAGCTCTGTCTCTTTGGTAGGTCTGATATTCATCAGCAGGGAATTGTGAGGGGGGAAGGTTGTAGTTTGAGTGCATGTGTGTGTGAAGCTTGCTTTTTTTTCTGTTTTTGATTTTATTCCCCTCAGTGCCAGCTAACGGGGATTATTTGCTTAAAAGTTGGTTCTCAGACAGCCGGTTCTCTGCCAGGTACACAACGGCAGCTTTGATGCAAGTTATGTTCTGTAGAGCAAACAGTTGCCCAGTTCCTCATGACTGTGTCACTGGGGCATCATTTGTAGAGCCTAATACATGGATGGGTTGATATGAAAATCTGCTGATTTTACTTGGGCTTTGTATTGTTCTTGGCACATTCCTCGAGCCTGACCACTAGGCTTAAACAGATCTGCCACAATGCCCGTTCCAAGACCCCTTTGGCAATACTCAAGGGCAGTAGTGGCTAAATTTAGCATAAAAAAGATACTACTTTTTTTTTGTGTGGTGTGGTTTTGTTTTTTTTTTTAAGATTTGGATTTCATTTTGATATATGTGCAAATCTCAAGCCTTTTTTAAGTAGAAAGAAATCTTACAGGTTATTTTCAGAATGCACAGGAATCCTCTCAAGCCCAAAAAGGAACCAAAATGCCGAAAAAATCCCTGTCACCCCTGCTGCTGAGTTGGCTGTCGGTTTAGTTCCAGCTGACACCCCCAGGATGATGTTTCTGGGCTCTGCATTCAGTATTGTCTGGGTAGCATTTCAGTGATTTACCTGAGGTTAGCCAGGATTCTGTGGGGCTCCTGGCAGTTTTCTCAGGCTGGCTCTTGACCTCTTCGCTGATGCTGGGCTCCCAACAGCAGCAGTGAAACCCAGCTGATGGGTAACATCATTCTGCTGAGGCTTGGTGAACAGCAGTGGAGAGATGCTAATTTAAGGAAGATCAGTACTGAAATGGGTCACGATTACTTTATGTTTAGAAAGCTGCTGTGTGTTCCTGCAGGTTTGGTGCTGGAAATGCAAGGCTATAGTGATAAATTCCCTCTGCTCATTATGGAAAACCTCCTTTTAACCTGTTCTCTCCAACTCTCTCTGTGTTTTCAGCCAAATCAATGTTTTCCTGTCATTTCTCATCTGTAAATACAGGTGACTCTTGCACATTGCAAGAGAAGTTGCAGGGTGAAGGTAGAAATGAACCTTTGGAGCGAGTGTGGCGGTGGTTGCGGAGATCCCTTGCACGGGGGCTTTGCTATAAGGCAGTGCTGTACCCAAGGGACCTGTGGCTTGCAAGGCAGGGAGCTGCACAAGCCCTGCCATGCCCTCTCTGCCAGCTCCTGCCTGTGTTCAGCCATCCGTGGAACGAGAGAGGAGGCTTGACTTAGAGGGCCTGAGAGCCACGCTGGGGCTGTACCCCTGTGATTTGAGCAAACAGGCACCTGGGATTATTCAAAGCTAATAAAGAAGACTGAATTCTGTAGTGCTTACAAAGAGGGGCTTGAGAAGTGGACAGCATGTAAGCCTTTCAGCTTTGAAGGTGCTTTCAGTAGAGGATGTGTGTGGTATTGCTGAGGCTGGCTGTGAGCAGCCGCTATCTCCAGATGGACAGGGAGCATCATGGCTTTCAGTTTGGCACTATGAGGTTTCTCAGTGTTTCACTGTTACTTAACAGTGATCAAAGTGAAGTGTGTGTTTGTGGAAGAGTGGCTTGAGAGTGATTTCCCTTTGAGCAAAGCACCATTCAGCTGCTGAGCAATTCCTGTAGCTCTGAGGGGAGGACTGTGGAGGAGCCTGTGAAAGCGCTCAGCGCATTTGGGAACTGGTTCCTGGAGGCAATCTGGGGTTTAGGGAGTTGCCAGCCTTTCTTCTTCTGGGCAATAGCCTTCCACCAGTGGAAAGCCATCTGATTCTCATAGCTTTTTACACTTTAACTTCGTTTATAACAGTCACAGATGTTTTAGTTCTGTTACAAAAACACCACTGGAAGTAACACTTTCTCAGTTGTACCAGACTATGACATCTTTTGGTTGTGGCACATTTAATCTGGTAAAATAAAATGGAGTAAATGAGGGAGAAATGCTGGTGACCTTAGTTACACAGAATATGGTTCATGGAGCTTTAAAACAATTTCCTGGTTCTTCAAAGGAAAACAAACCTTTTCATCCAAATATAAATTGAATGGATAAAACATGCAACAATGCTGAACCAGTGCTTATGTATATTGAAAATAAAGTGGAATTCTTCTAACATCAATCCAGAATATAGCACAGATGTTCTCACTCAGAAATATTTTCTGAGCAGTAAGAAAATAAAAAGTGAAGCAAAAAGTATTTAAAAATTCTGCAAGATACTTTAGGGCATCTGTGCTTTATTTTTTTTTTTCCTCCTTTTTAATATACATTATATATTTTCTTTGTTTCTTTGAGGTCATTTTGATGTAATGCTCAGCAAGTCTGGTACTGGGAAATGTATAAAAAACCACCAAAAACCAAACTGCCTTTGAGCTAAGTTACATAATCCGTGGGGCTGTTTAAAAAAAACTGAGAAAGTAAAAAAGAAAACAGAAGCACAGACATACATAATACTTGTCGTAATGACTAATATTACTAGTGAAAGAGAAATGAGTCAAATTTTAAATTGGGGAAAAATAATTTTAAATTAACAGCAAATATTGAGGCCTTTCTGTTTTTGAGATAATCACATTAGTTTTACTTGTTACAATACCTCAGCAATGTCAGGGTTTTTTTTCCTATGGGTATCCTTAGTTATTTTCTCAAATTGGTCCCAGATATTTATTAAATCAGAAATAATTTTAATAACTATTTTGTTGCAGTATTTGCTCTTTTTTTTTTTTTTTTTTTTTTTTTTTTTTTTTTTTTTTATCAGGGAGTGGGTACTTGATGATAACTTACTTTCTACTTCAGTTCCCTGTGGAAAAGTGATGCACATTAATCACCTATTTAGTGCCAAACAAAAGGAGAAATGCATTCTGACTTTCCTACTAGAACTGTTGGACCAGATCCCGTGCCTTACATCTCAGGGCTAGGGTCTCTTGTGCGGGGGAAGAGGAATGAAGACCAAAAAAGTTTCTGTGCAAGGGGATGATCCTTGCTGCCCAGGAGCAGAGATGAGCATCCCCTGGAGCTGGGCCCTGGGATGCTGCTGTGTTCCTGTCAGAGACCATGCTCTGGTGCTGGAGAAGTGGGCTGGTGTTGCCTCCTGGATCGTTGTGCTTCCAGCTTGTCAGGACTTCTGGGGTGACAGAAACAGGGCTGGCAGAAGGGAAGTGACTGTGGGGAGAAGGATGGTCTTCTGTAGAGGTGGAAAAAAGGATGGGATGTCCTTGGAGTTTGGTGAAAGGAAATGCTTTTGAGGTAATGATTGATACATCAATATGACTCCTGGTGCCTTTTTTTTTCACGAGTGAGAAATGGGAGTTTGCATGGAAGCGAGACACTAATGCAGTACATTGAGTACGGACAAACAGAAAGTGCCAAAGATTGGAAGAAATGGGTTAACTTGGTGCCCTGGAGACAAGTGGTCTATTTAGCAAGAGGATAAAAAATTGACCTCAGTGGTGCAACAGAAAGCACCCAAAGGCTTTCTTTTTAAAATAAACCTGTGGAATTTATTATACGAAGGTTTTCTTTCTGGGCAATAAGCTTAGTGAAAGTAGCGTATCCCTAATTTGGTAGGGAAAATAGACACTGTTTCGGAAAAGCAATGCCACATTTTTGGCCATACTTTCCTCGTTCTCTCCTGCTCAGCCTGCTGCTGATGCAGTGAAATTCCGAATTCATTGGAGGAGGAGCAAGCTGGTATATCATTAGCAGTTTTCTTTTTAAGTGGCAATATTTATAGGATTTTTTTTTCCGGGTGTACATGTCTTTACAGACTCAGAATAGCAATTTAAACTGTTTCTGGTGTTGATGTTGTATTACAAGAAAAAAAAGTTACGTGGGTATAAAGTATTTTAAAGGGAGATAGAACTTCTGGGAGTGCCTGTATGTTTGTGTGTGCACCCACTTAGGTGTTTTCATTTGTTTGAAGAAAGGTAGCCACACTTGCTAAATGGAAAAGTAGTTTCACCTTACCCCATCTTTTTTGCATGTGCTTTCAAAGTTGTTGAGTTACTCTATCTTCCCCCTAGGCAAAGGCTACATAATGTTTTTTTCTCCTCTGTTAGATGTCAGAAGCAATATCTTACTTGTGAGAACCTTGCAGCGATACACCTCTTTGCACATATAACGAGAAGTACAACTTTGTTCCAAGTTCTTCAAGTCCTGAACAGGAAGGAGCTGAATTCAATAAATATTGGAAAAATTACTTATGGGGATGCTGGAGTGTCTCTGAGACCACACAGCCGAAAGTTTTGTTGCTAAAACAACTTGAATGACTGTTGAAAAACCCCAATAAATTGGAAGCTTCAGAACCTTTTGCTTCTTTAATAAGCTGCTAAGTGAAATAACAAAGCTGGATTTAATTTGACTTCTCCAAGAACCTGTTGGACCAAATGTTATTTGTGTTGTTTTAAGTGTACATTTGTTCGTGCTGTCAGTTTTCCCTTTTGCCTTCCTGTGAAGACCCTGTGCCTGCAGCTGTGAGCACCAGGAAAGCAGCCAGCTACCAGGTACCAAAATAAGAAGAATTTAGGCAGCAGGGCTGTGGTGGCCATCCATTCCTGGTGAATGAGCTCTGGCCTCAGCACTGTGTGCAGCCTGAAGAGGGAAGGGATTTTACCTTGAATTTGTCTCTGGCAGTAGCAGGCTGCTGGAAGACTGCTAGCCTGAAGTGTTAGTCTTTTCTAAAAGTTAAAAAGTATTGTGCAATTATAATAATTTGGGGAGTATTATAATAGTAGGAGAATAATCATCTCTATACACCTCACTTATTCTGCTGGGTGCTTCTGGTTTTTATTGCAGAGATGAGTACTGGGTAGGAGAAGTAATGCTGCTACTTTTGGAGGGAGATGAGGGGAGGTAGCCCAGCAATGGCTGTGGCTCTCCTGGAGTGGGGAAGCCAGCTTTGCAGGGCTCCTGTGAGGTGTGAGTGTGAGGGGATCAGCGGGAGGCAGCAGCTCCGGTTTGCATCAAGGTGAGGGTGTGCCCTGGGTCAGTCGCTAAACACTGATAAAGCTGCTGCTTCTCTTGTGGCACTGTAGGAACGAGGTGCCTGTGGATGGGGGAAAGGAAAAGACCTGGCACAAGAGACTCCTGCACCCTCACTCAGTCAGAGTCCTGTCTTCTGGGCATGGTGCACATTCAGAGCGTTGTTGCCAAATCCTGTACTGAGCATTTTTTTAATGTCATTAAGAATACTAATTTGAGAAGATAGGTTTGATGGTTTTTGCTCTCACTGAGTTTTTTTTTAATAGCAGCTTTAATTGCTCTTTCTAGTTTTTCTTCAAATAGAAAATAACACAAATAAATGCAGTCTGTAATAATGCTGGAAAATTTGAAGTCTGAACTAAGAAATATCAAGAAAAAGTGGACTGGCTGAAATAAAGTAGAGCTTTTAAATTCAGAATACTGTGCTAGCATAGGCTCTCTTTGTAAAAAGGCCAGTGAATGTGGTTTTAAATGTCTATAACTGTATGCAAAATATTTGTATGTTTAAGAGCTTCCATTTGAAGAGAAAACTTTCTATATTTTCTGGACTTAACTAACCTGGTCTTAAAAGAAAATGTTATGCTCTGTATGTAAAACAGCGTATTTAGCTTGTGGTTGTGTTAGGCAATGGAGTATTCTCCTCACCCTGTACCCATGAACCCATAGATCACTCAGGAATACAATGCTTTGGTAAACTAAACCCAGATGTTAAAGTGTGTGAAATGTTACTGTAATCAGTGTCTTATAAATCTCTCCTTTATTAGTATAGCTGTTTGAAGTAAATTCCTGATGACCCTTTTGTTGTTTTGGTGTTGCCATAAAATAGCTGTTGTTAGCTTGAAGCCCCTGTTAAATTGGAAGTCACAGGTAATGAATATCCTGTATTGTATCTTTTGGTGTTTATGAAATAGTTAGCTAAAAGTCTCCTGGTCCTCACCCTGTCTCTGTGGAGGTAAGAAGTTTCTTTTGCTGGTGAAATTCCGTAGCTGAGGAATGAAAACAGCAGCAAAGGAGAGCTAACTTGTACGAAAAGCTAATTTGTTCTGAGTTAAATATTCTTTTCATATTTGCATATGAGGTAATTAGCTTGAATGTACTCTGTTTACTTTTTAGCATCTGGAAAAGTCTAAACAATCTGCTGAAGGGAACTGTATCCTAAATCTACTTCCAAAATATTTTTTTACAATTGTGTGTTTCAGACTTGACTAAATCTGCTTTTTGCGGTGTTATTTTCCCAGTGGCCAGTGACCTGTGGGAGAAGTGCTGAGCAAAATGGTTGAGGAAGAGTTTGGGCAATGTTCTAGTGTCATCCTGTGGGTTGTTCAGGGTGATCAGATAGATCCACATAGTTGTCCCCTTTCTAAAAATGCTGTCGAGGTGGACCTGTAAATGCTTATGCATGCATGCTACTCTTCTCACTTAAAAAAAGATCCTAATATTTACCACAGCCATCCACTGTACTTGAGTCCAGTTTGTATGAAATGGTCTATTTTATTCTAAATTACCTCCATTTCATAGTTCAGCACTTGCTTGGTCTCATATCAGAACAAAATAAAAAGAAGGCTTTTAAAATTTGCTTTATGTAGAAGTTATTAAACTATTTGGAATCTGTAAATCATAATAGTGAATTTTGTAAAGTGTATGTCTTGTTTTCATGGAATCATAGAGTGGTTTGGGTTGGAAGGGACCTTAAAGATCACCTGCTTCCAATCTCCTTGTCATGGGCAAGGACACCTTCAATTAGACCAGGTTACTCAAAGCCCGATCCCACCTGGCCTTGAACGCTTCCAGGGATGGGGCACTCGCAGCTTCTCTGGGAAGCAGAGAAGTTGCAGATTTTATGGGTTTTATGGGTGGTCTGTGTTACCCTTTATAAGACCATGTATTATGTCTGATTAGACAGTGTGTAAAGACTGCTTTAACTGTAGCAGCCTTCACAAGTTGCTTCTGATTCAGTGAGCCAGTGTTTTGTTGCCTTCTGAAAGACTTTGTTTCCAAAGGTTGGTGGATGCCAGAGACATGGTGAATAGAGAGAATTAAGACACGAGTCCACATTTTTTTCTTGATCATTCTTGAGGATTAAAGTTGTGTGTGATACTGAAATAAAAAATAATAGCCTTTCTGTAATTAGTTAGGGTTTTAAAAACATGCTGTTTATCATCTAGAATTTTCCTGTCATTTTTTCAAAAAGTGCGGTGTTCTTTCTGAACTTAAGTGTGAACTGTAATAATTCACTTTGTGTTTTGCCTTACTCTTCAGTGTAAGGTAGAAGCTGAGATAGGAAGCAGAGATCTGAGCTCAGTTTATAATCAACAGCCCTTGGCAGCCTACCTTTCACCTGATGGGCTGCTTGGGAAGCCAGCCTTTGGGGAAGACCACATGGCTTTGGATTTGTACACTGTGCCTCGATGCAATAAATAAGAGTGTTGTTTCCTTGCAATTGCAAATTGTGCATTTCTCAGCATGAACAGTGAATCAGGGACAGCCTGGTGCTGCTCACTTGCTTTGCTGGGAAGAAGGGGCTGTAAAATCAAACACTGAGCTCAGAGATGGCAAGGTCTATCTGTTTTAACTTTGTGGCTTCCCTCTCCCTCTCTCTAAATAAGCAGGACCACAAATGCAGCATGATATGTAAAAGCAAAGCTGTGGAGTCCTCCCCCCCACTGCTTGCATCTTTATATATAGTTCATTCTGCAGATCAGACTGTCACACCTGCTACCAGCCTCCTTCAGAGAGCAGATTGCAGCCTTGCAATTTAAGTGCTCCTGGCATATGTTGGTGATACACCAGCAGCAGGACAAGGCTTTTAGCTTTGATAGGCTCTGTTGGTTTGGGAATGTTGTTAAATGGGCAAGGGAGAAACAAAATAACAGAGTAATTTTGAAAAAAATAAGTAAATATGCAGAAGGATAAAGTGAACGATAACATTTGCCACTGGTTTTTTTTTAAAGCATGGATTTTAATACATATTATGCTTGCTGTAGAACTCCACTAATAAAGCTTTCTCCTTTGTGTCGTGACTTACACTGTTGCCCTGGTCATTGCCATGGTGTTGAATTTCCACACCTGTATCCAGACTCACTGGTGCTGGGTCGCACTTGCTCTGTTACATGCAGGCACCAGCTCTGTTACTGCAAGATGAGCAGAGGCTCTGATTTGCTATGTGGTTGGGCTGCCATGGTATATTCCTCGCTAGGTGGTGAATAGCTTTTATAACTTGCTTTCATTATAGAATGAACTACTTCAAATTGCCATAGTTTTTAACATGGAGGTAAGGAAGGTTATGCATACAGGTTGTGCAAGTTAGAAAAGACCGAACATTTTGTGTCCCTGCACAGTTAAAAGATTCACTAACTCAGCTCTAATTCAGAAGTCAGAGTGTCTTCAGCGAAGTTCAATATGGCTTCAGTAATATATTGTAAAAAAATGAGAGATACTTTTTTGTGAAAACTGTTGCTTTAAACATTTTAGCAAGTTTCCTAGTGCATAGGAGCCTGTGTTATAGAAAGAGATACATGTAGAAGTGAGCAGGAGAGACTAAAAATGCTGTGGTTTGGATTTAAGAGACAGTTACAGTGTCTTTTGGTTCCCTTCAGAAGTATTGGCGGAATCTTGTGGTGAAGATACAGGAAATATCTGGTTAGTTTTGCTTTCCTGATGCTGTGATTTGAGAAGGAAAGTGTATGTATCAATGCCCTGCTTCTTTGGGTGTGGAAGAGGCACAGAGTAGGAGTGGGCTCCTTTTTATCATTGCTTCTTGAACTCAGGCCTGCATTAACTGGGAAGCTGGGTAGGTTTATTCCAAACACAGGTGATGGAGTATGGGATTGCTCACCTGGGAGCAGCATTGTGTATTCCCGTGGCTCATTCTCTGCAAGGACCTCATTAATTGCATTTCACAACAGCACAATGTTAATTGCAGTGAGTACTGGCATAAAGTCCTTCTGTGGTTTTTCTCTGCGTCTTTCTTTGACCTTAGGAAAGAGAAAAGTGCTTTGCTGTACTGGTTGCCTGTGCTGCAGCAAAGCTGTGGTGCACCCATCAGTTGTAACAGCGTGCAACACCTAAAGCAGTTGCAAGGAGATGGCTCTTCATCATAAGGAGCACCTACTCCTCTTAACAGGGCAATTTCCTTCTTTGCTTTGCCACCTTCACCCTTCAAAAACAAAATCGGCAAACAAATGTCATAGCAAGAGATTGGCATGTATGGATTTATCCCCACAGGGTGCATAGGGGAAGAAGGCACAGGAGGTCACTGGCTGATCCAGGACCACACAAGCAGTTCGGAACCAAGCTGGAAATAAAGTGCTGACCTGCTGACTCCTTAATTGCAAGACTGACTTTCCTCTCTAGTAAGGATATGGTAAAATATTGCTGTATTTAGTCCTTCTCCTCTCCTGTAGCTCAGCCACCATATGAAAAGACACATGAAGCTTCACCAAGCTGAAAAAGAGAGTAGCTTGTGCTAATTGGCTGTTGAAAAGGAAGTCTCTTCATTTTTGAAAAGTGTGGAATCTGTCACGTTAAACTGCTTAATAAAGTCTGTTTCTTAAGGAATTTTTTTTCAACTTACTTATACTGTAGTTGAAACTTTTATATAGTAATCCATCCTTGGCAGTGTAGGATGTTGATTCTAGTATTGTTTAAATGTTTATAACTTAGAATGAAAGTAAAGGAAATGTTTATGTTTGACTTGAGTATAGCTATCTAAAGGGATTTATGAGTAGTGAATTTTCTTTTTAAGTGGTACACTGAAGCCAGAGGAGGCCTGTCAGTGATGTACTTGGTTTAAATATGAGAAAATTGGAGAAGGGAGAATATTAATCCATTATAGTAGAATTTAAATCTGATTTTCAATTTTTTTTTCCTCATTAAAGTTCTGTAATACTCTCCTAATACAGAAGTGTTGTAAATAAGGTGGACACGGCCAAAAAATCTGAGGTAGTTGGTAGGTGCTCTAATGGTGTTCAGCTGATGCTGGTAAGAAAGAACTGTCTTCATGCTTACGCATTTTTTTTTAGATTGCAGGGGTTAATTGCCTGGGTCTTAACTTTGCTTGTAGACTACTGTGCTACAGATGTTGATTTAAAAGGAACTCAATCTACCAAAACTTTTTAATCCCTTCTGCATACAGTGCTGAAGAAAGCATATTTTCCCCTTGTTAGCTATAACAGTTCGTGATTATAATGTCATATTCAGGATCTCTGTATTAGGAATAAGGAAACGTGCAGGGCCGCAGTAGCGCCAGAGACAGCAAACAGGGGAGTGCTTGCTATAGTACAAATTAAATAATAATAATACTACTAAACCCTGAAAATTGGGAGTTTGCAAATTATAATTCCACCCTAAACCAGTTCTTTTAGAATGATTGGTTTGACTTTAGCAAGTGGTTTAGCTTTTGTATTTTAAAAAATGTGCTATAGCATAACTGCCATTTATTATTATTGCTTTTGTTGAAGCCTTTGGGTTTTATTAACAGCTGCAATTCCAGTATTCTGCAAAAATATGGCTGGTGGACTATGCAATTGGGGACATTTATGAAATAAAATTAGATGACATTATAACTGTTGTTCATCTTTTTCCTTTAGAATCTGTATTTTCAAGTGATTCTGTACAGCTTTGATAAACATGCTGTTATTAGGCATGGTTAACCTGAGAGATTTCAATGAAATCTTGTAGAATGCATCTCTTAATGATTTACACAAATTACTTTGTGTTTCTTCCTTGTTTTGGCATATCCCTCTTATTTAGACAGCTCTCTCCAATAGAAAGCCCCTGAGAAAAGAAAAGCTGCTTGTGTTTAGATTTAACAGTCCTGAAGGTAACAGTGCTGATGCTTTGCTTCCTTTGCTGCCTTTGGAAACAACTATTCCTGACCTGTTCGATGTCATCTCTGTTCCTGGCTTTTTCAGAAAAATTTATTTTGTTCTACTTCATTCTAGCCTCTGTTGTTCTGGTGTTGTTTCTGATTATTGCAATTGATTTTTGCACAACGTCCCCTTCTCTTGAATGTGCTGCATGTACATCAGAGATTCTAGTTTAAAAGGTTTCCTGGTCCTCATGCATTTCTGAGTTGTATAATGATGCTATGGAAAGAAATAATGATACTTTGGTAACTAGTGGTGTATATATATATATATTCTTTTTTTTTTAGGCTGTCCACTAGCTGTCTGTTAGGCTGTCTTTGAGCTCCTTGTTTTGCTGTTTTGAGCTCAGGCTATTCCCTGTACCAGAACAGTAATCAAAGAATTCTGTATTGTCCTTATTAACCTTGCTGATTAACTGATGAGATGAGTTGTTCCTTAAGGCATGCAATAGCAAGACAGAAGGGGTGGCTGGTGTGCAGGAATGATCACAGCAGCGCGCTTTTGCTCCGGCCTCTCTCCTGCTCTGTCCTCGTACGCCTGAGCTCGCCATGTGAGCAGGATTCAGACGGACAGATTTTTAAGCTACCCGCAGTACTACCATGGGAATCCTGCAAATGCTACTGAGTCAGGACTTTTAACAAAAAGTTGAGTTTTATTGAAAGCAATTGAATTGCACTGAGTGTTTATGAATGGAGGTATGGTGGTAGGGCTCTGCCAATTCAGATGTTGCTTTTTTTTGTTTGCCCTGTACTTTGTAAGTGGGATATGTTTCCAAATGAAGATTGTTCTGATAATGACTTAAAAGGATATTTGTTTCTGTTCTATCCCAGCTTGCATTTATATTGAATTTGTACCCCATTAAATAACTTTAAAATATTTATTTAACAACTGGTGATTTTTTTTCATGTAAACACTTTTACTTAATGTTAAGAGGGTGTATAGTCAGCATTTCATCAACAACAGACAGAAAATGCTTTGGATGAGCTTATTGCCAAGCAAGCTGGATATAGAAATCAATATTAGAAAAAAAAACCCCGAACTGAGCAATGTGAAGTAGAGGAAATAATTTAGTTAAAAATGGAAATGGGTAATTGTGTGTATTATACATCTATATACTTTTCACTGAAGTACAAAGCCTATAAAATCAGGTATGTTCATTGATTTACAGATTGCTCAAACATGACTGTGATCTGAGTCAACTGAACTTCTTTCCTAGGAGAAAGTAGCGTATCCTGAGAATCAGAAACCCTGAAGGACACTTCTTTTTTGATGGGTGGAAAGGGAAATGTTCTCATTTTTCTCCATGTCCTCTTTTTTACTTTTTTTTTCCCCTCATCTGGAAATGATTGTAGCTGTGGGCAGACGGTGCTTTCACAAACCAAGCACGCTTCCATAGAATTGTGTTCTTTTCTTGCTGCTTTATCAGTCCAGGGCAAACTGTTCAATCTATTTTTTTACGGTACCTCCTTTTTATTACACTTGCACAGAACATGAGCATGGTTGTTAACATTCAGCTGTACTCTGTACAAAAGAATAAATAGGAGTCATCCCAGCTCTGCTGGCCACTGAAATGCCTTATCTGCTTTTCTGTTCTAAAATGCTTATTCATGTTTTCCCCTGTATCTCATCTGCAAAGCACAAAAACTTTGCAAACATCCTATAGTTCGTGCTGTATGAATCAATGGAGAAAATAGTCTGCTGCATGTCTGGAATTTGATATTTACCTTTGAAATCTGAAAGGTAGAGCATCTGAAAATGAAAACTGTCTCAACCCTTCTTTTGCTGTACTCTGTGAGAATGCTGTGCTTAGTAAATATACTTTTGAGTCTAGGAATGAGCGTATATGGTACCAGGCCCCTCAGGGTAGTGGTTACTTTGTTGTGGTATGTTATGTGATCAGGTTGGGTTAGAAACTGGGTAGGAGTGCCCTGAAATCAGCAGAACTGTGTCCAGGCAAAGGGATCTGCCAGTACAGCTACTTGTAAAATTCTGGAGCTAAAACCTTAATGATACCCATTTAGCACTTTGTGACTTGCAGTTTTTTCAGGTAGCAGCCCTGCAGTTGGATTCACATTGTGTCATGAAATCTGCGTAGTGCAGCTCCCCACCATGAGCAGGGGTGGCCTTGTTCCCAAGGGTGACCCCATGCAGTTCCCCCCTCTGATCAAGGCTTTGGGTATGACTAGATCACTGGGGATTACAGCAGGCAACGGGAGAGGAAAGCAGAGAAGACAGAAGGCTGTATTTGTGTTGGGCAGTTCGTGTCTGTAAGCCTGCTCTTTGGAAGTGGTGAATGTCATCAGTGTCACTGGCATGGGTCACTCTGCCGTGGTACTCGTGGAGGGAATTGCTCCGTGGGTGATTGTGACATCCAGGGACAGAGGGAACTGCTGTGTTATCCTGACTGTGTCATTACCCTTCCCTAAGCTGCTGTGGGGTGATGTGCCTGAGTGAGTGACAGCCCCTCCTGATTGCCTGTCAAAGAGGTTCCCAGTGTTGGCTCTCCTGCATTTGAAGGACCTCCAGTGAAGCTGAAGCCAGGGCATTTATAGGTAAATGCCCTGCTGAGTGATTCTCTTGCTACTGAGGATGTGCACTGTGGTTTCAGTCTGGATAGAGAACATGACTTTTTGGCCTTGTGTGTTGAAGCCGATGTGGTGCGTCTTGGGTTTTCAGGAGCAGATTATGTTTGAACTTTTCTGGTGGCATTGGAGATCCCCATAAATCAAATTCTTCTTTACCTGTGGGTAATTGCAGGCTCTGTGATGACAATCATCCTTCCTGGTCTGGATAAATATTTTGAACTAAAAAATAAATGATATAGAAAACTGAAGAGAAAAAGGATAAAGTAGTAAGAGACTGCATTTGATCTTGCAATGGTTTATCTTCTGGATAACCACAGGATTGAATTTCATTGGATTTCAGTTACAGAACAGAGTCCATAATTAAGGAGTTAAGTGAGTATCCTGAGAGTCAGGTTACTGACATTTTGAGGAGTTACTTAAGTTAGCTTAATTTTTGTGCAGAGGTGGAACTTTTATGGGTTTTTATTTATTTTGGTATTTCTCTTATTGTCGCTCTCACACTTGCACACACAAAGATTATTTTGAAGTAGAGTTTAGCTGCTGTTTTATCAAGAAAGAATTTGGGTTTTGTCCTCAAAAACCCCCAGAGTTTCCAGAATGTGTTTGGAATGCCCCCCTGAAATGCTTTCCTGTGACAGGGAGCTCTACATGGGTAGCATTTCTCTTTAGTGGGGGTACACAGAAGTACTCAGTTGTTCAGAAGCCCCTCTGCTCCACTGTAGTGGTCTGGGATGAGCATGAAGTTTCATTTTGGGGTGATCTAACATCAGTTGCTGTAGGTAGCCTGCTTCCCCTCCTGGGCAAAGGTTGAGATTTCAGCTGTCCAGCAGTCTGGGAGATGCGGTTCCCGAGTGAGGGGGCTGCTCTTGAGCTGCTGATAAATTACATGAGTGTAGGGATCTACCGGATTCCTTTCTAGCAAAAGAAAACCACAGTGATGTAAACTAGTAACTTTCCTTCAGAATTTAGTTTTCTGCAGTTCTGCTGACCCCTGTTCATACTCTTGAGCAATGCATGTGCTTTCTGTAGTCTTTGCCTTTGTGGCTTAGGGCTTACAAGTATTAAGACTCTTTGAGTGTAGCCCATTCACTGGTGAATGGTGTTAGTGATTCAGATACCTATTTTCAGGGGCAAAAGGAATAACAGAAAATCTGAGCGTGATTTTTTTGTTGTTTGGCAATCATTTTTCACACAAGAAATGATACTTTTTTAGCATTCACAAGCTGAAAATTGTAGTAGAACAAGCTTCGAGATCATTTATTGTAATCAAGTACTGTCATATCTCTTGATCTTTATTATGTACTGCTGGTTAAAGGTGTCTCTTTGCAATTGGAAGGAACAATAAATGCAGTAGTGAATCAGCTGGGATGACAGCTGAGTCAGGCAGCCGCCCTGCTCATGTGATGGAGTGTGTGTGTGTGGACTCTGAGCACAGCAAGGCTGCCTTGGAGCTTCAGGTGTGTGTTGAGAGAATATGTTGAACTTAGATACACTGAGCTGAGAGTGTGTACCAAGGTGTCTGTGAGGAAGAACACAAAGGTCACATTTGCATGAACAAGGAGAATAAAAATGTTGAATTTTTCATTGAAAAGGCTTGTACTTGTCAGGATTTAGCCACAGAGAGTGTTTGCCACGATGAGATTTAATGTCAGAGTGTGCGAGAGCTGTTGCACATCACTAGATGTATATGCTGCCACGTCCAAAACCCTTACCCTTGTTTTTGTTTCATATTCCAGACTGAGAATTAACACCCACTTTGGGAGAGTTACTCAGGTTGGTCTGTGTAACTGTCAGCTTCTTGTGGATGGTTTAAGACACTTTTGTAGCACAATTTCTTCTATTAAATGCTGTTGTTTTACGCAGAGACTATGCACAAATCTCTAATTGCAGCTCTTATTGATACTACTAATTGATATCCTCATACTTAGGTTATCTTCATCTCCCTCACCTCAGTTAAGTTTGATGTGTGGGGCTGAGTTTACATAGCCTAACTGTTAATCTACTAGGTTGGAGTCTGCATAAACTCTGTTTAGAAGCAGTGCAGAGAAAGAAATGTCTTTAAGATGTGATTCACCTGCCCTGAAGTAGCCATGTGAAATAGCTCAGTTTTTAGAGTTCAGGAGCTGGCTGCAGCATGCTGCAATTACTTTGGCACACACATTTCCGGTGTGGACTGTCCAGGTGGGTCCCAGTCATTACATGTGTCCATTTGTCACAGGCCCCTTTTACACAAGGGTGTGATCTTGCTGAGTGGCTGTTGCATGTAAAAATAAACATATACATGGAAAAACCACAGCTACCTCCCTGAAAATCACTGCTAGCTCACTGTGTGGCCATAGGTAGGTTGCACTGTCCTTACGTGGGATAGAAATGTTGATGCCTTGCAGGATGTTGTGAGGGCTAGACAATGTCTGTATGAGATTGTGCTTATTAACTCGTTCCTGAAGTCAGACTTCCCTCTCCTCTGGGGACTACTTAACTCCATGGAGCTGAGCCATGTTGAGAAAGGCTTCTTTATATCTATTCTTGGGAGGAGGGATTGGCACACTCCAGCTTCTCCCACTTAAAGCATTTATTCCTATTCCATCAATAATTTTATGATTTTTTTTTAAGGTCAGCAACTTCGAATTGTTTAGAAAAATCTTACATATATTTTTCTAAATAAGCTCAGATAAACTTTCCAAACCCACAGGTTTAAAAAAAGGAGCATAAGACCCTGTTCATATATATAATCTAATTTTTTCCCCACTATTGCTTCCTAGTTGTATAAAACTTCACACTGACTTTTTATATGTTACAGTAAATAATTCAAAATTGGTTATTTCAACCAAATAATGGACTGAATTGTGTTTTAAGGTCTGTATCCCCACTCTTTCTGCAACTTTGAAACCAGACAGCTAAGTGGTGATCATGTAGAGGCAAATAGGTTTTGCACATGCCTTACTCTCTTACATATGAGATGTGAAGTATAAATATTGGGAACCCTGGAAAAAGTGCAAGAGAAAAACCAGGGTCGTACCACCACTTCTGTGTAGTGAAAAGTGGTGTCAGTCAGGTCCATAGGTGTGTTGCAGCACATTTAGAGGCTGTTTGAAAAGAAATCAGGGCCATTGTTCCTTCTACTGTAAATATTTTGTAACTCTAATTAAAAAGTATAAGAAGAAAACAGTTGTTCCTGCAAGTAGGGAGTTGTTATATAATGTATTTGGGCAAACAAAGTGCATTGTTTGGCAATTTATATAATGTAATTTAAAAAATGAAGTTCTTAGTGGGATGCCCTTATGGAGGTAATCAGTGTCAGGTAACCCTGATCTACAGACAGCCTGTTACAAAGATAAGCTGGTCTAAAAAGTTGCAGGCAGTTACTTGCGCTGTTGTGGAGTAAAGTTGAAGTTAACAGCTTGCCAGTGTTTGTAAATTTGGCAGTAAAACATCTTCCAGTTCATTTCATAGCATGAACACTATCACACACAAACAGGTTGTCACAATATGCTGGATCCAGACGTACCGAGAGGTGAAATGCTCATTTGTAGTCCTGAAGGGTAACGCTTCCAGTTCAGGGTGGGCAGGCATCAGGAGCTTTGTACCACTTCTGGTTTTCTTGAGCTGAGATTTTTGTAATCGCTCAGCAAAATATTGAGAATTGTTTCAAGGCTGCAAATCTAGCTCTTCTACTGAAGCAGTTTTAACTGCCAGAGCTGTTTTGTGTTAGAGGACTATGGAATATTCATATGGAATATGAAAATACATTTCTCTTGGTTGTTTTGCAAGCCACGTCTTTTATTATGCGAGCAATGAAAAACCCTTCTGCAAACTGGTGTTTCTTAGCCTAGTGATCATAAAATCTGTTTAGAAAGACTTTTTTTTTTTTTTTTTAAATTAGAAGAAACTTCCACAAGATCCATCTCCTTTCTCAGGACTGGGTACAGGTATCTTACCAGGAAGCCTTCTTTTTTTTTCTGCACTGCTTCTCACTGTAGTCCTTAGTAATTCCATGCTGTGTATCACTGGTTTATTATTGCTATTATTACTGTTTTTCCCAGTGTGGGTCTTACCCAGTGTTTTTCCCGGCAGTATTTAAGTGACTGTTGGGTTGGCAGATGAGTGGCATGTGCTGGTGAGCACTGGCCACTCGGGAGCAGAGTGGGTATTTTAAAGCAAATCTGCTCCTCAGTGCAGAGCCACGTGAGCTTTGCCAGTTCTACCTCAGTTTCCATGCAGCATTTTCCCAACCTTTCCTGGTGAACACTGATACTTATACTTGCATGTACTGAAATTCAGGTGTAATATTGTTAACATGTTGTGAAGCCAGAGGAACTGCTTATGTGGTGGTGACACCATTAGTTTTTTAATTTGGAGCTGCTCTTGTCCTTTAAAAAGATGCTTCAGAGCTGGGAGATCTTGTTTCTGTGAATCCAGGTGGGAATTCTCAGCATTTTATCCCTGCCTAGTGTGAACAGAGTATCATGAATAGCAGTTGCCATGAAACAGTAAATCTGTATGTAGTGAGTTAGTGATCAAGTATCAGAGAGTCCATTGGTGCAGCCAAATTCTGTTGAAAGGTAGAAGATGCTTTGCCATCTGCAGTGACCTGTGAAGCAGTTGGGTTGGTGCATTGGGTATTCAGGGCAAAAAACCAAGCACCTTTTCAGTGCACAAAGCTTGCCTGGTCAGGCCTTGCTAGCGTGAGAGTTCACACCAGGTAAATCCTAAAATTTCTGGTTTATTACTTACTTCCTTGAAGTTTTTAATTTGTCAGAGTATTCACTTCAGACATTTGCACAAATTTGAGGTTCTTGAAAGTCTTGCTGTGCCAACATTGCCAGGCTGATACAAGTGGGCTTTGAACATCTTGACGTTAATAGTGGTTTGAAATGAAGTATTCAAATTAACGACTCCCAGCCTTAAACCAGACTGCACTAAAATCTTTTATGTTCTGCATGGTGGATGTTCAACATAGAGTTTTACTGTGAATTATTTAGAATATCTGTGCTCATTAGGTGCTGGTATCTGAGTGAAAGAAATAGGGCTATCTAGCATTGTAAAAAATATAAAAATATCAACACTGGTCAGAAGAAGGAATTCTTCCTTCTAGGGAAAATGTGTTACCTCTTTCAATTGTATCTCTTTAAATCACATTGCATTGAGTTGTTGCTTATTCTACTGCAACTTAAAAGACTTTTTTGGGAAAAAAGAACATGTGGAAACTCTGAAGAACTGTTACGATTAATTGCATACTTCATCAGGGAGGTTAGTGTACAGTTGCCTGTAATGACCATAAGCTTTGTCTTTCTCATTCCTGCCATCACCTCTTTATTTGGAATGATCTTGTGCCTTCTCAGCACTCCAGCCTGGGTTTTGAATAGTGCTTTGAAAAGCTTGTAAAAACTGCCATTGCTTTGTAAAATGGACAGTAAACTTGCAGAAGCAGTAGGTAGCTGGAGTGTGAGGGATTCTCAAAGTTTCAGGGTTGGGTTTTTTTTTTNTACCATTACTGACATTGAAATCAATAGCAGTTTTAGGTTGTATGTATTTGCCATCTTAAACATGTTTTTTGATCCTAAAACAAGACACATGTTGACTTTTCACCTGTGCTTGGAGCCTATTGCAAGTTGAGATGTTGGCTCTTGTAGAAGCAGCAGTGCTTCCCTCCTTGGTACAGTGGACGTGGGGAGGGAGCGTGTGCATGGCTGTCCCCCAGGGCTGTGGGGACATTGCTTGCAAGGGGGGCAGAGCCTTCTGCTGACACTGGGTTGGAGCCAAAATGGAACTTTTTGGGTGAGGCAAGCAAGTGGTCGCTCTAGGAGAAGCTTTGGAAGCAGTGGCAAGAACGGGGAAGAACCTGATGAGCAAGTAGGTTAGCTCCCAAATGGAGAAGGGTAGCCAGAGGCAAGGAATAATAAGGCCAAGAAGGATAATCATCCTTCCGGTAGTGCCTGTACTGAAGAGGGAAGAAGGTTCAGTTATGGCCCTGCCAGCAAAACTTTGAAGTGGACCAGAAACTTCTGTAGCCTTTGGACAAAATTAGTGAGAAAAACAGTTGTGAAAGAATGTTTTTCTTTTTGCTTTTGCTTAAGCATTCATTGGAGAGGGCTGGAGGAAGGGAGAGCAGTGTGTCTTCAAGCAGTGGGACTGAAAAAGCATTTGTGCTGTGTATGAAAAAAGAGACAGGAACCAGGAAGGGAAATGTTTGAAAACTGCAAGTTTGTTTGTAATCATGAGAGAGCTGGAGGAAAGCAAAAGTTACCTGAGTATATACACCAGGGTGAACTTGTAGTTGAAGGCAGCATGCAGTCAATTTATGTCCTCCTTGAGCTTTTGAAGGGGTTACAATGCTGGTGCTGCTGGGGGTAACAAAAAAACCTCCTGACTCAGGAGGGGTCCAACTCCCATTAAGAAAGACTGTCCTTCCCTGCAGGCACCTCTTTGTTTCCTTTGGTTCACATTTTAGTAATGAGGGCATTAACAACACCTAATGCGTGCTGGCAACATCTTTCTATATTTAAACACTTGCACACTTACTTCCCCTCCTTTAGTTAATAAGAATGCTTGATATTCACATTTCTCTTTCTGTACCAAGGAAAAACTGGGGCAGCAGAGTGCTGGGACTCTTACTTCAAATACTGTGCACCTACAGACTCCAGTGAAATCAACAGGAGGAATATATAGAGGTTTTTCCAAGTCCAAACTGTGTGTTACCCATCTGTAATTCTTTTAAGAAACATTGGACCTGGAGTAAAAATTTCTGCTTTTTGTCTTTCACTGTCTTCTGCCTTTCTGCAGCACAGAAGCTAGTAGATCTTCCCCTCCTCCCATCATTTATGCTCATGTCTACTTCCTTATAAATTATTGGCATGTTCTCTAGTTAATTCTTTGATGACAACAAAAAGACGTTTGTGTCTTGTTTAGTAGAAAGCAATTTCCCTGAGGTGAAGATCTCATTACTTTTGCATTGCTGCATTGTCTTACCTTCTATGTTCCCTTCTTCTTGCTTTATAAATTGATTTAAAAATAAAATCATGAAGGACAAAGACAAAAGGTTTTATTTTGCTACAGGTATTATGTTATCTAAATGCTGTTGCTGAAAACAGAAGTACTGAAGGGACAGTGCAGAGGATATATGGCTGCAGAAACCTCTCTTCCACTATTTATGCTGTTGCCTGTCACACTCAACAAATGACACCAAAATGTGTCATTGCTGTATCTGTAAATAGGTCTGCTGTGATGTAAAAATCTGGTGTTTTCCAGGTGAGTGTTGCCCATCTCTGCAGCAGTGCATGGTAGTATGACTGCCCCTCTCAAAGGGGAGAGATGGGGTTACGTTGCATGGTCCCACTGAAATGCATACACAACATCTGAAAGGTGGGGCCTCTGCCCATGCTGCCTGGAACTATCATGCTTTGCCTTCCTCTCAATTAATAAATGCTCAGGTGTTTATTAACTTTATTTATTCTTTTGTTTATTTATTGATGGAGGCATTTAAGTGTAAACAATTACATTCAGTTTCACTGTTAGTCTATTTGCCTAGTTACCTGCAGTGGTTTCTGCTGTTGATGCAAAATTTCAAGATCTTGCTACTAAAATATTTTAGTATAAAACCAACTGTTGTAAAGTCTCTTCTGATGTGACTTTTTTTTTCCAGTGGAATTGTGAATTCTATAGTTACCTTAGGTTGGGAGGAGATTGCTATTTCAACCACTGAAAAACTTCTAGACACTTTTCTTTATTTAAATTTTTTTTTTTTATTCAGGAAAACCCAAAAATTGCTAAATCCTTTCCATGGAGTAGTATGGTTTGTTTTACCAGAAGTTTTACTGTATGTCAAGATTTACAAGTAATTACAGAAGCTCATTTGAATCCCATGGGGGCAGATAATGACAGCATGAAGGTTACCCTTGTGTGTGCTTCACTGCTTCGTTATGGACACCTTGATGGAGAGTCCTGTGCCAGTGATCCCACTGCTCCATGGGTTTCTGTTTAGCACCGACTGGCTGACAAAGAACTGTGTTGCAATATATATGCTTGCAGAGGCTCAGGTTCACTGGGAAGGCTTGGTAAGTGGTGCCTTGTCTTCTCTGGGGTCCTATGCACCTGCCGCAGGTCTTAACTGGGGCTGTGGCCCCTCCAGCTTCCCTGGGCACAGTGTGTTGGGCAGTCATAGCTCCAGCAGTGCTCCCTTACCTTTCACCCTGTACTGGACTGCACCCCATCTTCCATCTCCCTGCTCCAGCATCCTGAGCTGAGTGTTGGGACTATTCAAAGTGTTGCCACCTGACCTGCATTTGCAGATGTGTTTGATGTTTGGTGCCCAGAGCAGTTGCTGTCTGGGCCGTGCTGCTGGGAGTCACCAGAACACTGAAGAGTATTGGTATTTGTGGCAGGTGTCCCTTTAAAGTTTGTAATGTGTTGTGAGCGTCACTTGTGCTTCTGCACTGGTACTGTATCCATTTAGTAACCATGTCCATGTCATTAACAGAGAAGATAAACAGGATTTATAAGAATGGAAGCTTTTGTAAGCTTATTGAAGGCACAGGATTTAATGAAAAATTGCTTTGTGATATTTTGCTTATACTGCAAAATTCTCACTTGAGGTCATAAAAGTGAGAGTGTTGCTCCAAATTTTCCAGTAGCAGTATTCCCAACACACCCTGTTACAACAGAAGGCACTAAGCATCCTGCCCATTTTGTTAGAACAGAGCTCTCTAGAGTTCTTGAGAGGCAATTCTTACTATATATATATAGCATTATGCTAAATGGACTTTGAAATGAAAAGCAGGTATTCCCAAGTCTAGTGTTCAAGTACTGTTCATGCAGAGAAAATCTGTTTTGTTCCTAAATCAGGAGCAAAACTTTTTTTTTTAACTTCAGGATAGCTGTGAAGTTAAAAAATCTTTCCAGTAGAACAACAACAGGAGGTTAAAGAAAGGCACAAACCACACAGATATTGCCCATACCCTCTTCCTCTCCCTCTGTTCCCACTGTATTCAAATTTTATTTTGCCTCTCAAGTAAAGGAACCATATTCTTTCCAGACAAGATGGGCGAGGCTTGCCCTAAATTTTTCTTTTAGAAGTATGAACTTCTTTCAGTCTAAATAAACGAAAAAAAAACCAACCTGAGAAAGCAAATTGTTTACATGTACTTTAGTTTGCTAGGAAGTGAATGATGTATTTTTTAATGGAGGCAGGAATATGCAGAAAATGGGAGAGAGTGCAGAATGTACGTGGCTGTTGCAGAGTCCTTTTTGCAGTGTGTCATGGAAGGTTTCTGGCACCATTTCTGAGCACAGTCTGTCTGCATTTCAGAGTGAGCTTCCTTTCCTAAAACTCTGAACTGGAAATAATACTCTGGAAAGCATGAATGTACACTGAAGGACACCAGGAAGGGAAGCCTGAGCCCACTTAAATGTAATGCACAGCATTGATTCCTGCAAGAAGAATTGCTTAATCATAAGCTTTAAAAAAACTGAAACAGCTGAGCTTGTTTAAAAATCAAGCTAGTGAAAGCAAACCTAAGTCAGGATGTAGTGCAAGGCTTATAAATGTACCTATGATAGATGGATGCACCAGATTTCTAATCAAAGGAATAATTTTATCCTAAAGAAAGCACCTGGGGGAACAGAAGGAAATTGGAAGAACAGAACACCTTACTGTCACCCATGTTTATATTTCCTTTACCCATCCTTGGCTGTCATACTTCAAACTGCATTTGCAGTGAGGTGTGTTTGTGTTCACAGTCTAGCAACTCTGGGTGTTACAAACAAAATGAGATGCCCAGGATGGTTATTTAAAAAAAAAGTAGTCTGCAGAAGGTTTTAAGACCAGACATCCATAGTGCCAAGAGCTAAAGTGCTGATTGGATGCTCATGAATGCTTCACATGGAGGGGACCAGTGCCTTGGCCCTGCTGGGTTTCTTGTTGGTTTTGAGTGACTGGACAGGGGTGCAGTCTAAAATACAACTGAATGCAAAATAATTTTGAATAGAATATGATTTTTTTAGCAGTGAACTCAGATAATGGAGGAAGGTAGTTTACATTAATTTTGGTTTTTGTCATTTTCGTTGTGGTTTCTGTATATGAGGTAGCAGCTAAATTCTTGGGTATGGAGCAGCTTTCTACACTGTGTAGCAGTACCTACATTTTAATGCACCAATAGCTATTTCTCCATCTAACCTTTTCTATTTTAAATACTCCAATAAATCAGATATTTTTTGCTAATTTTGTGTATGTAATTAGCTTTATAACTTGCATATATTGAGAAAGCCACATTAATAATACTCTAAGAGTTGGAACAAAGCAGACAAAATATTTCATTTGTTTTGTCCACAGATTCACTTTCCATTGTTGTCGTTTGACTCTTGATTTTCTTGCTTTCTAACACTTTTACCAAAAAACCTGAAACAAACAAAAACAACAACAACAAAAAGACCCCAAAACAAGACCAACAAAAACTTCCTGTGTTTCTTGGAGGACAGATGCATCATTTTGTAGAAATGGCTGCTATTTATGATTTTGATATTTATGATTTTAATTTTCCTTATTCCAGAAGGTTCAATATCAACAAAACAAGTAAGTTACCAGAGAAACTTAAGTATTCTTCTGCCAGAAGTCTTGCAAAATGTATAGGTTTTTTTTTTTGGTGTAATGCCTGTTTGCCAGATGGTCAAGGCTTCACAGGAGCTGGTCAGAGTGTTTGAAAGGCTTGGTGCGAAGTGACACTGATGCTGGAGCCCTTTGGTATGTATGTGGTGAATACCGAGAGACTGTTGCAGGTGTGAACGGTTTGGGCAGTGGTGTTGGCAGGAGAGGGAATTTTGGAGCTCGGGTGGTTGGGGGACGCTTTGTCTTAAGGATCACTGAAATAACTAGGTGCACACGACTGCACAGTGAACTTCCTTAAGCCACAGGAGGACTGCCTTCCCCTCTGCATTTCTTGCCTTCCAGTAATGATATGTAAGGAGCTGGTCCATGTTACAAGCCTCAACAGTGCATTATGCTGGGAATAACTCCTCTTGTTCTCTGATATAAACAGTGGGGATTTACTGTGCAGAAATGGCTGCTCAGCAGCAGTTTAGTATTTGGGCAGTATATTTGTGAGGATATTGAAAACCATTTGTGGCCTGGTTATCTGTGGTTTCCTGGTTTATGGTGGCTGCGGCATATGGGTGTTTTCCTCCCCCAGAGATAGATAGTATGCATCCATGATTTCTGCTGTGGTATCTTTTCCTTGGTCTGTGTGGTTGTAAACCTTGCTTTGCAGAGGGCTTGGAAAATCTACATAACTTTGACATTTTTCTTTTTTTTTCCCTGGTAGGAAAGTTGAGGAAGCTGGGAAGGATCTTGTTATCCTTTGCCAGTCTACAGTGAATTTGTCTATTGAGCCTCCTGTCGTCCCCTGTATGTTCAGTGACAGTCCTTGGCGAAGTGGAGGAGGCCTCCACTTCGCCTCGTTGCCTCGTTGGTTTTGTTTATGCACTGCTCCAGTGCTGGCAATTGCCATCCAGCAGACCGAGGGCTGTTGGTACTGTTGGCCAAAGTGCCCGTGGGTTGAATTTGAGGCTATTTAATAGTGAGCCACTGCTACTGCTGGCATTGCTTTCCCCACCCTGTTTTCCCTCCTGTGAATTGCATCGCTGCAGAGGCAGCATTTGGGAGCTGCTTACTTGCAGAGCATGTGAAAACTGACTAAGGAGAGAAGAAACAGCAAAAAGAAAGACTCAGGCTGTACTAAGGGATGCAAGAGAGAGCCTGGGGAGGCCTGGGGACATGAGCTTGATTAACTTGCTTCTATTGCTAGGGGCCACTGGTCACAGCATCCCTGGGGTAAGTCACACTGGCTGGGGGTCAGCATCAGGTGGGTGGAGAGCTGTGACCCATCAAGCACTGGCTTGTGTTTTGTGCCTTGCTGCGGCCCTGCTGTCCCAAGAGGAATGTGATTCCTAGTCCGGCCTGTCAGGCACCTGTGCCTCCCCTCTGTCCCCTCTGGCTTGGGGCAGTCCTGTTCCTCTATCCCATCCCTACACTTATCCGTGCTGCTGAAGGCTGGACTTCTGCAGGTGGTGGCGGGGTGTGAAGAGATTGCCCCAAGTCTAATGTCAGCATTAGAATTTTGTTTTGAAGACTGAATAGGTAAATACTGCATTCTTAAGTGTGCCTTGGTTCTCCCTTCTCCTTTCCAAAAGCAGCTGGAAAAAAAATCTGTATTATGAATTAAAAAATGATTTTAGCCTAGATTTTATTTCTTTGAAAATGAAACATTTTCCAGTATTAATTTAACTACAGTAAATAAAACACTTTTAGCAACATAAACAAGAACAGAATAAGCAACAAAAATGTATATAAAAACCCCTTAATGGATGGGTGTCTCAGATCCTGGCAGTGGTGTCTTTTCACGGGCAGGAAGTACTGTTGTGCTGGGGAATAAAATATATGACCTCCATTTGTTTCTGTCCTGCACGTTGTAGCTGAGCAGAATTTCTAGTAATAATATTACACTGAAATTCCCTAATTTATCCCTTCTTTCCTTGAAGTCATGTGCAATATGTTTGAGAATTTTCTTTTAGTTGCTCTCTGATACAAACCAAATCTGCTCTCATCTGCTGAAGGAGGGGGTCATATAAACTAATAAGCTGACTGTTGTATAGACATCTTTCATATTACGACACACTTTCACTATTTATGCATATGTGCTGACTGCCCTGTATCACAGCACAGTGCCTGCTTTATAGCAAAATGACAATTTTCCTCTTTGCACATTTCATGGGTTAGGAATCAAATGTATTTCAGAACTTCATTTATTTGCTTTGCTTCCCAAGTGCTTCTTGCAAGAATTTCACTAGAATAAAACATGATGCTCTATGCCAAGTTAAAATGTTTTCTGAAGGCGAGCAAGAAAAACGATGCAGATGTGCTATACACATGTCTTGGCACAAGACTAGGGCTTTTTATAGTATATCTACCATCACAGCTCGAGCTTGGCAAAACATTCCCGTAGCATATGTATATCGCTTTTCAGGCAAACAGTAAACAGAGTTTAATGTGGCTTTCAGCACAGACTGAATCTCTCTGGAGTTGGGGACACTTTCTCCTGACTTCAGTGCCATTTGAGCCAGACCAATTATGCGGTTGCACGTTTGTCTTGGCCTTTCAGGGTAGTCTCTTTTGGATTTAGTCTGTAATCAAAAGAGAATGTCAGAAACAGAAGTCTCAAATAACCTTTTCCTTTTGCCTGTAAGACTGAAACAAGAGAGACTTATGTAGGCAGAAATAATCTAAAGCTAAATACAAGGTAATTGCACAAAATGCTTATTATTCCACTGTTTCTGGGCTGCCCTGTGAAAGTTTGAACTGCAAGTTATACTCCAAAGATAAACTGTATTTTTCAGAGTTTAGCTGAAATGACTGAGTTTTTCTTTTAAAGGATGGAGATCTGTTAGTAATGACAAATTCTGAGTTTTCCCATGCACCCGTTTTTAAAATCTCTTTTTCCTGTAACATTTCTGTGCTGTGCTTAAAGCTTCTAATGCACATCTTCAAAAGATGGATGAGCATCACCCCCTGAACTGATCCCGTGCCATCCCTCCTGCTTGCCTTAGTTAACTCATGTTTTATCCATATAATTTAGACTCTAAAGCCGTCTTGGTGTGGGACAAAGCCCCAGAGTCTCAAGGGGTTTGTGTAATTTTCCCCAAAATTGTTTTGCTGTTGGTTAGAGTTTACTAAGGGTTTATTTCTGGTCTGAAGCCCCCTTTTATTTTCTTTTCTTGGCTTCAGAAGCAGCCAGGCAGAGAGAGGCAAGGGAGAAGAGCCCTTCTACCATGCAATGCAAGCAGTGTAACAGGCATGAAGTCTGTATTTCATGTCTGTCAGAGAAGTGGAAAGTGTTTCTCATTTCATTGAACTTGCACCAAAATAGGCTGGGTGTTCCAGAATTAAAGTAGCTAAATTAGCATTGACAGCTTTTGGTTACCTCCTACTTGTGGCACACCTCTGTCCACTCTTCTCTCTGGAAATAATAAAATGAATTTTAGGAAATTCACTGGGTACATCAGTAAAATTTCAACTGGATCAACTATGAGCTGTAGATTTTCTGAAGCAGATGGTCCATCTCTGGCAAAGCAGGACTCTGGTTCCTGCTGAAATCTCTGGCTTCTGTGGTAATGTCAGTAATGAGGTGGGGTGGAGGAGGAGATCGCAGGGAGCTTCCCCTCTGCGTCACCGCATCATCCATGTGCACTGCTCACCTGCAGATCTGCTGCCAGCAGCGCTGGAGCCGAGCTGGGCGTGCTCTGCACACCCCACCCAGCTCTGCTTCTCTTCACATTTTTCGATAAGTACCTATAGTCTCACCTGGTTTTGATGCTCACAGAAAAGGTGAGCTCAAAATAAAGCTTTGCATCTACATGTCTAATATTTGAGGTCTGAAAATCCTAAAGGAAATGTAACTTTTTTTTTTTACTCTATTGGATTGTCATGGTGGTATGAATAAAAATGCAGACACCTTTTCAGTTGTCACCAGGGTCCTGATTTTTCATCCTGAATATCTCTGTGCAGAGTGATACATGTAGTTGTAATTATTTATGGAACTGTTTCTCCTATCTGTAATTTTTTATATTGACTTAATTGTTTCAGTATAACATTTGTCTTCTAAACACATGTGAGAATGAAAGCTTAAGCACAAATTTTTTTGTTTGTTTGTTTGGTGTTTGGAAGAACAACTGTTTTGAAAACATGACGTTTTTCCTGTGAGTCTTGAAGGTGGCTTGTAGCTTATCAAAGGAAAAGTGCTAAACTACTAAAAATTTCAAGGAAGTCTTATTTTTAATTTTTTAAAAATCAGTTATTCAGAAAAGACTGATTTGAAAATCAAAGTTTAAGAAATTTTGTTAGATTTATGATATAAGGTTATAAATTATCACATTAAAACATCAGTGTGCTAAATTCAAATTTATTTAATTTCGAAGATACGGCTTGTTCTGGATTATCAGCATAAATGTGCCTGCTTTTACTTTACAGATCAGTGCAGAGAACAGCTTGAATATGTTCTATTGTATTGTGTAACAAGATTGTACTTCTCATAGGAAGCATGAAAAACTCAAGAGTTCCAGAGAATGTGTGTTTTGTTTTCCTTGTCTTTATATTTTTGGAGATTGTTTGGCTATTACAGTATTATGTTCGCTCTCATCTGATGTAGATAGTCCAAAAAGAATGTTTTATATAAGCTTTAGAATTCTAAAAGTTTTTGAGTCCAAGGCAGTTTAAATTGTCTTTTTTTTTCCTAAAACTAAATGAATTTTGAAACAACCATGGTTTCAAGTAATAGAACTAGCTAGGGAACACATTTTTTGTTGTATGAAAATAAGTAAGGTTTTTTTCCCCCAACATTTTAATGAAAGGGATAGCTTTTGTAAAAAGTACTTCCTAAAATGCCTGTGGGGGCTGTTTCAGAGAGAGGAAGTCTCCATGGAACAGGGATGCTCAGCTGGGAGGAGGGGGGAGGAGGGAGGATTTGCAGCAAGGTCATACTCTGCAGAGCTTTCCATAAACCTGCAGCTTTTTCAACACAGATGTTGGATGTCTTAATCACTGACACTGGAGTCTCTTCTAGAAAAGCTTTGGATCAAAGAAAAGCTTTGAATAAACTGACATTTTTACTTCAAGTTTGGTTTGCACAAAGCTGGCATTTAAGAAAGCTTTCTTCTCAGGGTGAGGATGATTCCCAGTATCTCTAAGCTGGCTAAAATATTTCTCTTTTTTCAAATGGCAGAATTTTACTTTTTTGCTAATTTTTGCATTTTACTTGTCTTTCTCGATGAAAGGGAGCTGCATTCCTAGTGTAACAACCTGCAACCTGTGTAGAAGAACAGAGTGAAATGACATCAACCTTTTACAAAATCAGAAGGGTAGAAGGTGTGTGAGTCATCCAGCGAAATAAAATGTTATTAGGGCTAAATTTTACTGTATGATGCAAACCTCCTGATGAAGTCCACGTATGTGGACTTGGAACAGCAGTTTGGCCTAGCTGAGGGTGTTGCTGTGAGTCAGTGTCTGGTTTCCAAAAACTGGGAGAGTGCAATCCCTCCCTGTGTGCGCTGTGTTTGTGTCCCCCCACCCACCTTACAGTAATGGCATTTATTACATCTACTCGTATAAACAGTCTGGTTTTTAAATTGAGGCCTACATTAATAGGTTTCTTGCGTCTCCCTTTTCTTCATCACTAATGCATGAAAATACAGCAAAACTTTGATTCCTCCCCTTTGGTTTTAAAGGAGGTGGGGTCTGTGTGTTGGAGATGCCGCCTGTTTGGAGGACAGCGAAGGCCCTGGCCGGCTTTATCAGTCTCTTGCAGCTGGTGGATCTTGCTCTGTCTTAACCAATGAAAGTTCATGACCTCTCTGTATCTGATCAGCTCACTATATATAGACCAGGGTGTTCCCTGGGAATTCTCCTAGCAGCCTGTCTGGTGCAGCCGTGGAGCAGCTCAGTGTCCAGGTGTAGGTGCTGTGTGTAACCCATTAGTGTGTGCAGTTGTTTGTCCCACGGTTGTGTGCTCGGGCTTTAATCTGTACATGGCCATGAGTTACATTTCTCTGGGAAAAAGCCTGTAAAACCAGCTGTAAGACTCTGCCAAGATGAGGAATTCTCCTTTAGAAAGCAAGGCCCTCTGTTCCTCGAAAAGAAGAAGTATTTTATTTAATGGAATATTTTCAATTGTGTAAGCATGCATAATTATTCTTCTGAATCAAAATAGAGTACACAGAATACAAGAGCAATCTGAGAACCCATACACAAAGACCTTGAGGAAGACTTCTTCAAGAACAGTATTCTTGGCTTTAAGAACTGGAGAGCAGGTTTCATATACAAGTGTGCGGGTGTCTGTGTGTGTGTATATATATATCTATATATCTATACACACACACACAAGATTGTTATTTGGATGCTTGCAAGCTTCTGTCAGTCCAGCCATCTCGATATTTAAAAAAGTATGAGGGATTCATAAAAAAATACATTTTTCTTTCAGTTATTGAAACTTTCATTGTGTTTTTAACAGTGCAGTTGCTATTAATATAGAAGAGAAGAGACAAAACAAAGGCCTGTTGGTTGCTAGGGGAAAACTTGCAAAGTTAAATTAATTTATTTGAAGTATTTTGCAAAAATACATGGATGGAGCCTTGTGGTTAGATGAAATGGTTTAAAACTTTGGTTGGCTTGATGCAGTACTGGCTGGGGAGCTGTTAGTGTACACTATCTAAACCATATGCTAAACCAGTCAAAAAAAGATGCCATATTTTAGTCTCTTTCTATTCATTAAGGTCTTTTCTTTTTGCTCTACTATGTTACAGAACAACACAGATTTTTCTCTGTAGTGGAGTTTAAGACACTATCTCCATGTACCTATCTACAGCCTTGGTTATGCACTGACCATTCAAAGCTAGCAAGAGATACTAGAGCCTTCTTCTATCTGCATTTTGGTGGGAAACCTGTTGGAGAGATCCCAGGTGCATGATATAAACAGGTTTTCTGAAAGAAAAGTCATGCTGTTTCTAAGAACCTGTTTGTTTTTGGTTTTTTTCTCTATACCTTATTAGACAGAGTTTGTTGCTCATTCCTCTTAGTCTTAGGCATACTGTATGTGTTTTACAGGAGTTAATTACAGAAAATAGAAGTTGCTGTATTTTTTAAAATGCTACTTTTCTGTGAACAGATGAGCTGCACCTAAATGAATCATAAGTTTTTTCTATTTTTTTAGTTTTTAATCAATCCCATGTAAAACTTATTTTTCCCATTAGTTATGAATAATTCTTAGATTCTGTGTTTGTATACAATATAATTAAGCTTTTACATTGAAAATGCTTTCAATAAGGCTCTGAAAGCACATAAAGAACTAGAAACTGGAAGTTTCAAACTCAGGTTTGACTAAGTAAAGGATACTCTCTAATTTGTCTAGCAGAAGAGAAGAAAGATAATTACTTGGGTTTTGGTATTGAAGGCTTGAAGGTATAATTCTAGGGGGAATATTATGGTGTGCTTGAGTATATTTCTAACATTGTCCCTGTGTATGCAACTGCAGTAATTTCTCTGTACCTTCTGCCAAAATTGTCTTTGTTACAAAGATGGGAATTTCTTATTTAGACCATGGTATAACTTATGACTGAAAACACCACTGTCATATCACTCTTATATATCACTCCTATATTAATCAACTGGCAGCTGCATGCAAATTGAAGTGCTCTGAGCTCAGAAAATTAAACAGTTTTTACAGTTGTATATGTGATATACTCACAAGTCAACTGAAGAGACTTGAAGGTTTACCTCTTGTTTGAAATAGGGCTTGGCATTGCTTCACTGATTTTAATAGTTATTTTTTACTGCTTTCTTTTCTGGTCAAGAAGACTAGCTGGTTTTGCTTCTCTCTTAATAAAGTCTTCTGCTTGAATTTTGACGAGTGCAGACATGCTGTTAGAGATTTAAGAGATTTTGAAAGATGTGTAATGGGTTAGAGTTCAGTGCACTGCTGTTAGCTGCTCCCTATCGCTGGAGGTGACAAGGGAGAAGATAACTAAGGAAGTAAAAGGAGGTTTTTAGTGCTGATCACCATCTTCCTGCATTAGTGGGTTCATTCTTGGGACTTAACGTGGCAAGCTTTGCTTATGTTGATGGGTGCTAATGCAGTTAGGGCTGTAAGGGGGTTGCAGTATCTGTTTGGAGGGAATACTGCTGTGGTAAATGGAAGGGGCACGCTCTTAAATAAGTTTTTTCCAATAGCTGTCACCTGTGTTTGCTTTAACCTCTTGGAATGCTCTCTATTTTCTGTGGCTGACCAGGTATGGAAGTGGTGGTGAGTCATAAGCAAATGTAGCTGATGGAGGAGAAGAGTGGGTTTTGAGAAGCCAGAGGAAGAGGGGAGGTTGTGGTGCACCTGGCAGCTGCAACTGGCAGGTGATTTTTTGTATTTATACCAGTTTCTGGAACTGGAAATGAGATTGAGAGAGGAGTTTGAAAATGAAAAGAGTCCTCATTAAGTCATGGGTAAGGTGAGGGTTCAGGGCAAGAAGTTTTCCTTCATTAGGCTTTTCCTGTTTTGGGCTCTCCTGACTACTCAAGAGTGTGGCAGTGGGATTCTGATGATACTGGGGCTAGCCTTAAGCTTAGACCTGATCTTAGGTATTTATTTTTCCAAAGAGGATTACTGCAGATTTGTAAGGAGGAGCTGTTACTGATGGTCTCTGAATGAAACATGGATGTAAATCAAAATGTCAGGAAAGATAAAATGTGGAGTTGGTAGCAGTTAGCATTAGCTCTGCCTGGTGAGGTCTCCAGCCAAATACGATGCTAGTTGCTTTTCATCTTAAACATGGTAATACCCTACAGCATGGTCAGTCAGTAGTACTACAGCCATGGTAAACCTTAGGGTCAATTTTAAAAAAAAAGTATTTATCTTTAGAAGTAATGAACACATTTGAAAACAAAACAAATAATCCTTGAGACTATTGTTACAGAAGTTTAGTTTTAACGTACTTCCTCTCCTTCACACTAACATGAAATGCTGCATTGCAGTTTCTGCCCTGGGTTAGCAGCAATCAGAACCTTGAATTCAAAGAGGATGGCAGATCTGTTTTATTTAACCTTATAAAATAAGCATGATTATAGTAGTTGAATTTATATAGTGATTGTTCTCGAAGTTTCAGAAAAGCATTAGGCATGTTTAGAAAAGAGTGACTACATACTTAAATCAGTGCCACTAGAAGGAATTGAAATTACACTCCTTCAAAAATGATTGAGCAATTTGGAAAAGTAGTAGCTAAATATTATTGCTACAAATTGTTCCCTGGAGATGAAAATAAGGCCTGCTTTGGTTAAAGTATCTTGAAAAGTATTTAAGAGATAAATTAACATGATACCATGATTATTTCCACATTGCTTTTGCAGTTGCTTACTGGAAACTAGTTTTCCTTGGTGGGTTTGACCTGGAGGTACCTGCTTGTGTGTCCCGGAGTTTGGTAAACACAGGTACTGTTCCATGGGTGTCCCTTAGAGGGGAGGTGGTGGAGTGGTGGTGTGTGGAGGTCCTGGCCTCATGTCAGCCTACTTAGGAAATGTATGAAGCTTTGTCCATGAGCTACAATGTGCACATAGGAGAGGAGGGCAAGGAAAAGGAATATAGTTATAGTCTTGGAAACAGTTTTGTAGAGCACAGTGGAAACCCCTGGACACTTCGGTCCCCCATTCACTATTAACAGGGTTTTCCTACATCACAAATCAGTAGAAATGCTCCATATATCTATTCTGGTGTTGACCTGTAGGTGTTTTTCAGTATATGTTAGTTTGCCACTTTATTTGTTCCATTTGTCAGCTTGATCCAACAGCCATAGGTGACATTGCTCCTCCTCTAAAGCAGACTGGGAGTTGCTGTGTAGGCAGCAGGCAGTGCCCAAGCACCCTGCTGCCTGTGTGTGCTGTGGTGCAGGGAGTGTGGGGGATCTCCTCCCGCATACACCCTGCTTACAGCAACTGCAGAGGGGCAGGGAGATCTCGTGGGTATCCCTGTGCATGGCTGACAGGGGGGCAGGGGAGACTAAAGCATCTGGGATTCTAAAACTCTAAATCCTATCAAAAGCATATGATATCATAGCTGACCTAAATTGAGATAAATTTTTCTGTGATTCACGTAACTTGTGCATTCCTTCCACATGGTTCAGCAAAGCTGTTTATATTGCAAAGTCCTACCCACCAAGCCTTGAATTTGAAGTTCCCTGAGAAATAATACAGCCATGAGGACAGAGAGTGGTATTTCATATTTTGTCTTAACTTTATAGTTACAGTGTGTTGGAAATGTGAGGCAGTGTATGTAATAATGATTTTGCAACTCTCTGTATATTAATCATTGCTTAGAGTTCACATACTACGTGATTAATTGGCTGTGCCCACTTGGGCACATATATCAGAACTGGTTGTTTCTATGTTTCATGGTACTTGAGACTGATGGCCCCCAAATGAAAATCTTATTTCGAGTACATTTCTGAAATAAATTAGGCTCTTCCTCTTAAGCTGGATGTGTCTTGGGTAGACAACTCTACCCTCTTAAATTTTCCCTTGAAACATTTTACCAGACTCACTTTTTTTTGTTTTGTTTAATCAGCATCTGCCAGGGGTACACACGTTGGCCTACAACATACAGGTCTGTATGTACAGACATATATGTGTGGTTGGTTATTCCAGTAAAACGCATCATTCTGGTCTAAATCTAGTAGTGTATTTGAAGAGCTATTGTGGTGGTGGAAAAAAACAACTAACTGCTTAAATCCAAGCAATGCTGCAATGATGTATGGAGGTAAATAAACTCTTGGAAGAAGCAGAAAGCACTTCTTTCATCAGATTCACTTATGGTTCAATTGTCAAGCTGCAATCCTAAGATGTTCTGCATTTCTTTGGCATTGTTGCCCAAATTCTAAATCCCCGCATACAAGATTGTGCACCATTATAACCAGTACATTTCACTGCATATTCATGAGCTATGGATTTGATTACGGTAATTCATATCTGTCATCTGGAGTTAATACTAATAATTACAAATTGTAATCAAGAAACAATTTTGTTGCATTATTTGTTGTATTTAGATGCAGATTATGAAGTAAAATCTGTGTTCCAGCAAAATAATCTGAAAAAGGCACATTTATCTTGCCTTCCTTGTGGATTTACCACAGTTGGAGTTTGTGGCAGTGCTTCGATAGATGTCTTGAGTTTTCTTAACATGGGATTGAAATAAATTCCATGTAAAAGCTTTATTTTGCAGTTTGGGCAGGACAGTGTTATTTGGTGCTGACAGCATGGATGTAATAGAGTTTAGAGATACAGTGTTATTCCACTCAATATGTTTTTCTCAAATACTTAACTTCTTCCCCTTAGCAAAGAGAGCATAGTTGTTCACAGTGTAAACTATGAGTAGTCATGGTGGAAAGTGTGTTAATCTTTCATAACCAAATGTAAAGATTTATTCTTCATTTAATAATTCTCAAATTTGGTTGTTACATGTATTCTAGTGGCAGCATAAAGTAACTTTTCCTTTTTTGTGGGTGCCTGACTTGGTGCTAGTATCAGAGTCCAGGTGCTGGCCTGGACCTGCCCTTTGGCGGTGGCACCTCCTAGTGGTTAGAGGGCTGTGTGCTGTGAAGAAATGTCATCAAGTCATTTGTTATGACATTGAGCAGTGTTTTCAGTGCAACAGTTTTGGAATAGGCTGCCAGGAGACATATGAAATGTAGCCAGAAGCCCAGGACCTGGGGGTGTTGATCAGCAGCCGGGCTGACCATGAGCCAGTGTTATGTCCAGGTGGCCAAGAAGGCCAGTGACATCCTGGCCTGTATCAGCAATAGTGTGGCCAGCAGGACCAGGGCAGTGATTGTCCCCCTGCACTCAGCACTGGTGAGGCCATACCTTGAGTCCTTGTGTCCAGCTTTGGGCCCCTCACTACAAGAAAGACATTGAGGTGCTGGAGCATGTCCAGAGGAGGGAAACAAAGCTGGTGAAGGGTCTGGAGCACAAGTCTTGGGAGGAGCAGCTGAGGGAGCTGGGGGGGTTTAGCCTGCAGAAAAGGAGGCTCAGCAGAGACCTTATTGCTCTTTACAACTACCTAAAGGAGGTTGTAGCAAAGTGTGGGCCTGTCTTTTCTCCCAGGTAACAGGTGATGGGATGAGAAGAAATGTCCTCAAATTGCACCGGGGGAGCTTTGAATTGGGTCTTAGGAAAGGTTTCTTCACAGAAAGGGTTATCAAGCATGAAAACAGACTGCCCAGAGGAGTGATTGTGTCACCATCCCAGTAGGTATTTAAAAGATGTGTAGATGTATCACTTAGGGACATGGTTCTGTGGTGAACTTGGCAGTGCTGGGTTAACAGTTGGGCCTGATGATCTCAGAGGCTTTTTCCCACCTAAGCAATTCTATTATTCTGTGCCTAGTCCTGCACTAGAGAAAGAGTCCCATGCAGTGCCACAGGCTGGGGCTGGGGACAGTGAGTGGGCAGGAGCCAGCCCTGCACACTGGCAGCAGGCAGTGAGAGCAGGGCAAATCCAGGAGACAAAGGAAGGGATCATCCCCCTTTGCTCAGCATGGTCCATGTCCAGTTCTGGGATGTCCTGAGGTTCCTTCCAATCTGAATTATTCCTTGCCATTAAGTTATTGGGGCATATAGAGATTCTATTCTATTTAATAGGTAACAAAATTATGCAGTACATAGGAAAGTTGATTTAAAGTGATATGGTTTCTCATGGATTGGTATAGATTGCTTCTAGGTAAAGTGGATGAGTTAAAAAAAAAGAAATAAAAATTCCAGGCTTTCATGATGCATGGGGTTAATGCATTAATAGAAAGCACTTGCACATCCTTATGGGGTAGGGAAATGGGAAGTTCAGTGCTACAGTAGATCTCAGACTGCTTTCTTTACAGATTAAGGGAATTACCATTTTTTTCAGAAAAGCAAGGATTTCATATATATATTCAAAAGTTTATGCAAACTGTGAAGTGTCTAACAGCCAAATTTACTGTTTTTAATAGCAACCTTTTGCCACTTAAAGCAAGATTCAGCAGTTCCTTGATGCTTCTTTTTGTACTCCAGTAGTAATGCAGCACAACTCAATATGTAGTAGTGTTTCAGCAGTTTACTGACCATAGTATTTTGATTTAGTGGGTTTTAGGAGGCATTTAATTGCTGAATTAGATGACTATTTGGACCATTTTTTTGGCTATCAGACTTCTGTGCTGAGAACTGACACTGATAGTGTAATGTGATCAATTTTTAAGTAAATCTCTGTTGAAACTGGACATACAGGATGCGTGCGAAGCCCAATATTAGTTTGTTGTTTTTTTTTTTCTTCCTAAACACCCTTTCCAGCATTTCAGTGTGTCAGGAAGAGTGATATTTGCCTTGTGTTCAGATTTTGTCTTGGATGGATTTCTGATAAGCTAAAGCCCTTTTAGCAAGGCTATGAAAGCACTGATGAGTGTAAAAGTGGAACAAGATGCTTCAGTGATCAGGCTTGTATGTTCTTCTCTTTTTCATAACTGGTTCATATCAGATCAGTGTGCATCCCTTCACTGAAGACATTATACATAATCTTGTATATTTGAAAAAATTGAATCCTAGACCAAATCCTCTTGTTGCAGCATGATGTGTGTCCTTCCTAGGCGTGTACTCGTCTTTCTCAGTAATACAGAATAGCAAGAAATTAGCTTTAGTGTGGTGCATCTTCAGAACAAAGAGCAGTTTTACAGGTTAAGGATCAAAAAGATGAAAGGGATAAGGCTTATTTTCTGCTATACAGCATTCAGCTATTTTCTGTTGCAGTCTGTAGCCCTGTTTTTCTTGACTTCATGGGATACAGGGCAAGTGCATGTGAATGTGCTCTAAAATTCATGTGAGGGGAGTGATTCCAGGTGGAGTGAGGTCAGAAATGGAAAAGATAACTGTCCCTTCTACTCATCACCTGGTAACTTTAGAGTTGCTACAGGTATCAGTTGCTTTCTGAGCCTTACTGGGCTGCTTTCATTAATGTTAAGTATTTTTCTGGCTTGTGCCCTTGCAGAGACAGTGAATGCACTTACGTTGTACCATTAGTGCCAACTGTCTGTGCTGCAGCATCAACGTACTTTTAGAGAGCAGCCGGCTTTGAAGCTGATTTTCCCTTTGCTGCTCTTGTGTGTTACGCAGCAGATCTTTGTGCCTGAAATTCGAGGAGACAGATGATGGGATGGAGATGCAATTTAAACCCAGGGACTTGTTCTTGCTGGCTTCTCAGGCTGTGGAACGTAACTGGAATCCAGCTGACGTTGCAAGCGTTCATGGCTGTCTTTTGGCACCTGACTGCTTGTTTGGATGGTTCCCGCCTGCAGCACAGAGCTAGACAGGGAAATGAATGAATTCGCTGGCAAATTTTCAGATATATTAGTTTTTTATTAACCATATTTTCCTTTCAGACTGTGTTAACACGCCCAAGTCCCATATGCTGCTGAACAGACAAGTCCAGTACACACCCCAGCCTGGTGATTTAGTTGGTTTTTATCTGTGTATTCTTGCCACAAAGGCTTTCTCTGTTCTCAAAAAACTCATTCCAGTGAAGACAGCCACACACATGGCCTTGTAATCTTGAATTCCAGATGGCTTTAAGCAGAAACTAATAATATATACTTACTTTCCCTTTATCTCCTCATCTATAAGTGAGAAGTTACATCGACATACTTGCATATGCCTCTGCTCTGTCCTTTGTCCTGGTGGCGAGTCTGTTTTCCTTTGAGAGTTACACTGAAATACTTGTGCACAACTGTCCAGCTGATAGTGGTTTTTAAAAATCATATAAGGGTCTATGTTAAAGCAAAAAGCTATAAATTATATCTAAATTGAAATAATTTCAGTTCTAGAAACAGGGTCTTGATAGGCACGGAGAGCCTCTGGGAGCTCAGCTTGGCAAAGCCAATCTATTTCCCAAGAATGCTGTGTGGTAAAAAATACACCTCCTATTCAGGCCAGAACAGATTAGAAAATATAGCAGTGTGGGGGGAAAAAATACCTGTTTTACTTGATTTCCAGATGTGTAACAAACTGTAGTGGCAACTGGTCTGCACTCAGCTGAAGGGAAACACGTGTGGGTGAAGTTAAGAAGTACAAAGATCTCTTGGGGAGAGCTTGGTGTCCTCCCCCAGTAGTGTTCTCTGCATGGGCTTCAGACAGCACACAAGAAATTACACACACACACACACACACACACACCCCCCCACACACACACTCCTTTGCCATCCCAGCTCCATCTACTGAATTGTAGCCAGGCAGATTAATGTCGTTTTTCTGATGCTTCAGGACATCCTGCTGGTGACAGGTGAGATTAAATCACAGTAGTGGGTACAATTAGTAAACACTAAGCATTGTTCATCAGGCTTATGGGAGCCTGATTTTCTGCTTTCTGTTAAATAGCTTGCTACTTCTCAGAGGTTTGTGGTGCTCTCTTCTTGTAAGATAGGGACGAAGTATTTCAAAGAATAATCTTATTTAATGTAACTTTTTATGTTAAATATTGCAATATATTTTAGGAAAGGGGTACATTTGTGAAAACCAAGACACCTATTTAGATGTAAAGGAATAAGAAATCTTCCTATGCCATTAAGAACACATTGCTGTTTCTATTCTGATTTCTAGACACTGTTTTCCACATATGGTCCTTGTTTCCATTATATGGGAACATAAAATTGTTAGCTACAGAACACTGAATGATACTACTTAAACTAATGGTTTTCTCAGTTTTTCCTTTGTGCTTTTTAGAAGTCATTCTATGTAATAAACAGAATGTGAATGGCTGCATTCTTGCTGCCCTTGTAATGTGCTCTTGCTTCCAGTCTCAGTGCTGGTGTTCACTTAGCAAATATTTATCTCTCATTGCTGAGGACTTTGGAGCAGAAAATGTGGTGCTCATGAGCTTAAATTATGAGTACCTTTATAATAATCATCACGTTGAATAGTTAAATGGGTGTAGACAGGAAACAGGAGATCTGACTTGCTTAGACTTGAGCTGAGTGATGCAATATTTAAATGAAGATATTATAAATCAGGTTTAGCATTACTTCTATCCTTGTATTCAATGAAGTGAACTTGCTGGTTCTTCTGCATGAACTACTGACAAAGACATCTATACAGCTTTTTCAAAATAATTGCACTTTGCTAACTTACACATTGGTGGAGCAGTGTAGCTAATGAGTTCTCTATCACCACTTGTTTTTCTGTCTAAATGCATTGCAGATTTGGAGAGTGCAGTACCCTTTTACACAATCATAACAGTGAGAGAATATAAATGCAGCTTTGTTTTATTGACAAAATATGAAAATCTGATTCTAATATGCAAATTCAAATTTTGAAACAACAGCATCATATCTGATGTATGTTTGGTAAACTGTAACTCTGAAGCAGGTTTCTTGAAAAACTTGTGAGAGGTTTAAAAAGTTTTGTTTCATTTTTTTCTTTTTTTTTTTTTCAGAATCTGACTTTTATAGATTTGATATACTTAGCATTTTTTTCTGTTTAATAACTAGAAGACATTTTCCTTTTAGCTTGTGTAAGCACCCTGTTGCATGTGCCCTGAGCAGATCTCTGTGGGTAAGTGTTGGTGGCAGTCCCTCTTTTTTGTCATCTCACTTGAAAGCCCTGTACTGCCACCCAGAGAGGTGATCCTGAAGGTGTTCAGGTGTCCTGAAGGAGTGATTGGACCACTTTGCCCCACAGACGAGGTTGTGTCAACTCCAGTAAACTCTGGAAGTAGCCAGTTTCCACTTTAGGAACTGATATAAGTCAAAGCAGTGTATTTGGCTGCTTCAGAAAATGTTTGAAGACTGTATTACTGATATTGCGTAGGGAATTGTGAATATCTGTTTGCTGGCTGAGGTTGAGAAATACAATTTGACCAAGCCATGAATACAGATGTACTTGTAACATCCATGTAGGAGTACTTGAATTCCAGTCAAATCTGGTTCAGTTTCTTTCATATTTAGCAAACAGTGCATATGAGCTGACTCTAGAACAACATTATGTTCATTTTAGACAGATCACTGAGTAGGAATTTAAATGTGAACATTTATGCAGTTTAGATTTTTCATGTTGTTTGGTTGAATATTATGTAGAAATAATTGCTAAAATTTGGAACCATAAATTGCTGTGGATTTTCATAACTTGGTAAACTCACTAGTTTCAATGTTGTTTTCTTAATTCTCTTTCTCTCTTTTTTTTCCTCCAATATGGTGTAACTAATCTCTGTACAGTGCGAGTACTCCCTTCCCTCCTAAACCTCACTTCCCTCCCAGTCCTCCCCCACCAAATCCTTGATTTATGCAAAACCCTTAATAGAGGCCTCAAGAGAAGACTGTTCTGATGTTTGGAGAAGGCTTTAATGAAAAGTTGCATTGTTATTTCATATTTACTTACCAAATCCCGCCAGAGTAAATTCTTGCCAAACTAGTTTTATATATTTCTTGTCTGGTCTTGCTCACGTATTATTTTGTATCAGGACCTTGTCTGACAGGAAAAGCGACCAGAGCAGTTCAGGCTATGGCAGCACTAATAGGTGATGCAGTAAAAATGAAGTCTATCTAAAACTTATGCAATATTGAGAAACCTTTAAAGGAAGTAATTAGCAGAAGTGATGCAGCTTATATATCAAAGCTATTTTTAAGTAGATTGTGCATGCTGAAATAGCACAATAGTGATTTAGAAATGGGTGTTTCTGCTATTGATTCTGTAATCATGAATGTTTTTTTACATTTGCCTTGGAGGTAGGAAATAGTTGTGGTAGGAAGCAAAAAAACAAGGATACATGGATATTGAAGTTGTAGTTTCAGTTTGGGTGCTGTTTGTTTTGATGGATGTAGTCGGGTCACTGAGCCAGTGTTGCAGTTACCTGTTTTTAATGTTTCCATTCTTCAGTAAGAAGATTAAGTGTTGCAAACAAAAGTGGTGAATTGGGTGACGTATGAGGGATCAGGCTCTCTTAAAGCCCAAACTAGGTTTTCCATCTATGTTTTTGCAGTGAAAACTGGCTTATGGTTCAATTCTAGCTCGGCTTTGAGATGGAGAATCTCAGCAGAGGAAAACTGAATCAAGTCCTTTAGGAGTGCAAGATGCTTCACAGTTAGTCTGTTTGGTTGTGTCATTTAAGTCTTGGTCTTTGCAAATGTATTTCAGTCTTTTGTGTAGATATGAGAGGCAGAGATTTTTTTAATGGACGGGAGGATGAAGAAGGATCTTCTCTCCTTTTAATTTGAGAGCAGAGTTTACAAAGGCATCTCTTCAGCGGACTTCCCTTTGAACATGTTTGTTAAGGAATGTTGAAACGTTTGTGGTGTTCACAGGTGACTTTGTCCAGCCCTGTGTTAGTGGAGTATTCAAACTTACAAGTTTATCCTAGTATTTGCATTATGTACCTTTTTTACAGGGCAGGTTTGTGTATTAGATAGCTATGTAGGCACCTTGGTATGCATGACAATGTGAATAATGTAATATCATTTTTGATTATTCTTGAATCTTTACTTTTGAAAAATGGATGCTGAGTTATCTCCTGTAGTATGCTAACAACAGTAAGACTGTTTAGGGAAAACCCACATACTAGAAATCCAGTTAATTGTATAATAAGTGCTTGCTTAGAAGATATGGAAGGTAATGATATTTAATACTTAGAGAAATTAGAGAAAAAAGTCTGTAATTTAATTTTTGAAATGACTAGCCTAATGACTGTAAAATGTAATTGCAAAATCTTATCATCTGATGATGATGACTTGCAGCAGTATTTAAGGAGGATGTACTTATACAAACAATGAAGTAAGTTTCATAGTTATCAAATTTCTCCAAAGTACGACCTATGCATATATATCATGTGCAAATACATAGAGTTCTAGGATATTAAAACCAAGAGGAATATCTCTTGATGTTCTTTTGTGCAGGAAAAAAAAATCCATATGTTCTGTCAGGATTTAAATACACATATGGATTTAGAGGAATTCTCATAGTCCCATTTCTTATGCTGTTCCATCTTGAAGAAATGAAAATATTTTCAAGGTTTTAGAGTGGAGGTTATTTATTTATTTATAACTTCTATTTTTAGTGTGGGTGGGTTTTTGTTCGGTTCAGGTTTGGCTTTGGTGTGGTGTTTTTATTAGTTTTGCTTGTTTGTTTTGTCACTTCTAGACACCACACCTGAAAAGGCTGATGCTAATTGCTATTCTTAGGAAGTCAGGAACTTTGCAAGTTGATGCAAGTTTGATGGTCCTCTGAGTAGAGAGTTTGTGCAGCCGTGCCTTCTCAGTGCAAAGCAAGGAAGCTTTTTACTGTGAGACATTGAACAACAGCCTGGGGCGTTGGGGGGTGTATTTGAGAGGCAGGATTATGTATCATGGTCAGGTCGTGTGTTTACAGGGCAACTTTCCTCCATTAGGAAACAAATCCTTTAAGAACAGCACATCGAGTACTAGCCAGCACTTGGGTCGTGTAGTCATAAGCTAGAGACACTGTGGACACAACCTTATTCCCTATGGCTTCCTTTGCTGTCAAAAGTAATAATAAAGACTATAAAGCCAGTCTTCCTAGTTGCTGGTAGACACATGTATAAACACAAAGCCACACATACACATTTGTATGCATATATATGTGTGTGTGTATGTATCATTTTGTTTGAAATGTAGAAAGTGTTCTTAGTGTAAGGTTTAGATATTCCATTTACCAGCTCTACCAAAGGACTGGTAGAAAGTCTTTTGATGGTGCTTAAGTATTGGTTTGTGCATTTTATAGCTGTTCTGTAAAAACCTCACACCTTTTACAGCTGCATGTAACCTTTTGTGCCTGCTGACCACTGTCTGAGATACTTTATTTTGAGGACAATATATTTTCCTTTTATGGAAGGAATATTGGGAATGTAATGTGCAGTAATATTGGGAATGTCACAGTCCTAGTTGTCAGTAATGGGGTTGTGACTCATGCAGATCTGATAGAAGAGAGAAGACTACATATCTAGTATGAGGCAATTTAAAAAAAGAACTCTGGCTTAACATCTCAATTTACATTTATTTACAGAAATATGACCTAAATAGGTGTTTGATGTCAAGCATTTGTAGGACTGTGATGCTAACCATGTGGTGGAATAACATTTTCCTGTTGGCATGTGATATCTGATACTATTTTCTTCTCCTTTTATGCAGGATCCAAACTATTGGATACAAGTCCATCGACTGGAGCATGGGGATGGTGGGATCTTGGATCTCGATGACATTCTTTGTGATGTAGCTGATGACAAAGACCGTGTAAGTACAAATGGCTACGAGGGCAGCATGGCACAAACTGCACATCGGTGTTGTCTGTTCCCTGCATGTGTCCCAAAGTGGGGGTCAACAGAGATTTTAGACATTTTTTATGTAGTTTGCCTGACAGATGTGAGAAATCTGTTTCTGTCATGGGGTTGTTTTAATTGAAATCATGGGTTTTCCATCTTTTCTGGTTCTTTAACAGTTCAAATAGGAAAAGGAGGCTGCAAGGACAAAAAAACTTCACAAAGTGGAAGAGTAATGCAAAGAAAAAAACGTCTGTAAATTGATGTTGTAGCTATGTGTTACCAGTTGAATATGTGCAAAACCAATGCTGGTTTTAAACGGTTGAGTGTTGGAGGTTTTTTTCAAAAATCATTTTTGGAGGGACTGCTAGTTACACAGAACTTGAGACAATAATTATACACTGCTGGGTCTTGAGTGTTTTTATTCTTTTTTAAGTAGAGGTTTAGATGGCAGTAGCTAAGAGGCTTTTGTTTTTTGGCTGTTTGTTTGAGGTTATAGATACAAGTATCTTTGCAATACTTGTTCAAAAATGGGTGGGTAAGAAACATTGTAGCAAACTCTAAAGTCATGTAAATATGCCACTTTTCTCTGGAAAGCCACGCCTGTTTGCTGGAGCTCTTGAAAGCATCTGAGCCTCATACAGACTTCAGTCTGGAAACGAGTTTCAGGACCATGATCCTTCACAGACAGTATCTTCAATTGCCTCTGTTGGAAGCAACAGGCACTGTCAAGGCTCCTTGAAAACTGGCCAAATGATGACTCTTAGACTAATTTTTCAGAAATAGATATTTTGCCTGTAGTTATTTCTTGTGACAAAACTTAATTGACATGGTTATTTCAACCAGGACTTTATAAAGAAAAATTATGTGAGGAGTCTTGGGACATGAAGACTCCTCACTGTCTGAAATGCTGGGATTACTCAAGCTGTATAGAGTAACAGTGCTGAGTTTTCAGGAATTTCTTCCATAAAAATAGTGCCCAGATAAGATTTCATGAAAAGCTAATTAAAACCTCTAGTTGGTTATCTCATATTGAAGTGCTCAGCTGTGTGATTAGTTTAGCTTTTGCTTACAGGCCTCAGGGAGGCTGGTGCAAGTTGTCACTAAATATAAATATATATATAATATATATATACACACACAGAGACTTATTTGAATAATGCACTTCTTAGCTTCTCATGTGCCTTTCCCTTCAGAAATTTGAATTCCAGTGACTTCAAGACCTTATTCTTTGGATGTTACCTTGCCTTGCTGCCTTCAAGTGGGGTAATTCCTCACAGTGAAACTCTGTGGGTGTTTTTATGTATGTGACTAATAGTTGAAAAACTCTGACTGCAACTGAAGCAGGCAAAGTCATTATTACTATATTGTTTTTGTGTATAGATGGACAAGATACCTAGCAATTAGTAGTATTTATCTCTGCATTTGCCAAGCTCATCTCTACTGATGGCACCTGTGAGTTAAATTTCCTTTTTTTAAAGGACCTTGCAGCATTGATTAGGAAAGTGCAATATAAACATGCACTGTGCTATGCTGGTTTGTATCCTTGAATTAGTCATTCTCACTTGACCTTCACGTTTGGGTCTTTTTAAATATTTTGGTGATTAGTCATTGTATTTTAGTTTACTGTAGTGTGTTTTACAGCTGACCTTCAAGGCTTCCTTTAGTTTTGGGTTGTTAGCTTTGCCTCCACAGCAAGTATATCAACTGGTTTTGTGTTGCTAGAACCTAATATAGGTCTCATTAATGCCAGGTTTGGAATATATCTGCAGTTAGGGATATTTGGTATCTGTACACTTAAGCATACCTTATAAAAAAGCATTTAAACAGATGGTGTCTAAACACGTAATTAAATGATTACTGAGGTCTGTAGGATTAGCTGTGCTTAAAATTAAACATTTGCTTGTATCTCTCTTTTTTAAAATTGGGACAAAAATGTCTAGGATATTGGAAAACTGAACACTTAATGTTTTTTAGTGTTTGTTTTCACAAGGAACTTCTTTACATTTTTGAAGAGAAGTTCGTTGTTTTATTTACTTTTTGACATCTGTATTTTTGAAAATCAGTTTGCTCTTACCATGGTTCTTCAGATTTAGGGATCAGTCCCACAGTGATAAATGTAATTTTTGTCTTTTTGACGTTGCTTTTATGCTATAATTGTGCAGTGTCATATCACAGCACAATACAGAATGCAGAGCAGCTAAGGACCACTTGTCCTCTTGATGGATTTATTGCTCTGCATAGTCAACTGCCTTAGTAAAATAAAACACTTAAGTGATGTGAAGAATATATTTACTCCTATTCCACTGTCTCCATGGAGAAAATGTTCCGTCGTGTAACAAATACAAAGATCCTTAGAGCAGCTGTTCTGAACGGAATGAGAGAAGTATCTTTGATGGCGTCCTTCACATTAAAATGCAGCATGGTAGGGTGACTTTATTTAGCTTCTTCTATCCCTATATTTTGGTATTCTCTTGTCACTTATTAAAACAGAATGGATGAGTAAGGGTTAGCCAGTTGCTTTCTGGAATAATTTGTGATGTTCAGTGTTGTTCCTCCTTAAAAAAAAAAGGAGTAAAACATGAAACAAACTACGTGGAAAAATTGATTTTGCTAAGCTCTTTGTTCCTTTGTTCCTTTTTGAAAAAGCTTTTCTTAAGCCCTTTAACATATGAGAAAGTGCATAAAGCATTCTAACTTAACCAGCATGAGATTTGGACATCTGTATTACAGAATATCACTACATGTGAAGTTGCTTGGTTAATGCAGTTAATGGTAATAGCCGTATAAACGAGAAATAAATAAATGCTCATTTGAATAATTTTTTTCTTTAAAAATGATTTAAAATTTATTGAAACATAATTTTTTTCCAGGTTTTACTATGGAAATATGTATAGTTTTCAGTTGAAACATATCAGTGGTTTTTATACTTATATATATCTGTGTACACAGGAATGCAGATGGGTTGATTTGTTCGTATTGTTTTTGAAAAATATTTGGCTACAAGAAACAAGATTCTATTTTCAGCTAGCATTTAGTCAACTGTGTAACCTACTTCCATTATTTTAAAAATACAGGTTTCTTGTGCATTTAGTGATTAGACCAATATTTTAAAGATAGGTTAATAACCTGTTTTGTTCAGATTTCTGTAATTTGCAAAAGTAGCCCTCTCTATGAAGACTCTCAAAAAACATATGTCATCTTGATAAGTTTCCAACTTGATGATAGCATACTTGATGACTTCAGTTCAGTTTTTAGTAGGCAGACATTCTCAGCAGCAAACAAAAAAACCCCAACTGCAGAAAAAACCAAGAACCCAATCATCCTTAACTGTGTTTCCTTTTGGTAGACTGAGGCACGTAGACACTTTAGTAATTCTCACAGTTTGGGTGTAATATGGAAGCGCTTATTCTGAGATCTCATAGACCCTTATTAACCATGAAAAAAATATTGAGGAAATTGTGGTGTAATCTCATTTAACAAAGCCCCAAAACAACCAACAAACCCAAAGTATGTGTATGAATATAACTTGCTCCTGTTTGAATTCTCACTGAAATAGTAATTTGTATTTTGAACAACTTAAAATATATTTTGTGTGCAATTATATGTAATTTTTTCATGCATAGAAATGCTCAGACTGTTGCTCTATGGGAAACTTTAGAGATCAAAATGTCTGTGATTGGCATAGCTATATTCCTGAAAAATCAGACTCTTTTCTTCCTAAGAGAACAACAAGGGTCTGCCATTAAGAGCCACTGGTTGTGGTGAGCAGCTGGGCAAATAGAGCTGCTTTGAAACAACGTAGATATGAACCTAATGTCAATTATTCATAAATTGAAGTGCTCCAATATATTAATTTTTTGCCAAATTAGTTTGGGATTAACAATGTGTAAATGTTAAAAGCCTTGGCATCTTATAATTTCCTTTATCACTTTCTTAATAAATTCAACACTGGTTCTCAAAAACCACAGTAATTTGGTATATGCTTTGATTTACAGCCTGGCTTTATTTCTCTAAACTAAGGCAGGCATGGGCTTTCTTTGCTTGACTTAACATTTTCAAATATTCAGTCAGCTCTTTACCCTGCATAATTCATACTTACGCCCACTGAGTGCAGAGATGAAAACCAGAGGAATATGGTTTGGTCTTGTCTGGAGTGAAGTCTCGTGCTTCCCACAGTGTTAGTGTGTGTGGTGCTCTATCTGGCCCAGGTCACTGGAAGTTCAAGGTGATGTTGGTGCTTAGTGCTGCTTAGACAAACTTTGAAACTCCCAGAAAGACACACAAGAAGTTGCCGGTTTGAGTGGAATACTGCTGGTGAGAATGGGATGGAGATTAATTTCGTAGGTCTGTGCTGAAATGGAATTTGTAAACATTCATGAGCTAGAGTTAACTGTATTAAGTAAGCAAACTCCAGCTGAAATTCAGTGAAATCAATTGTGCTTCATTTGCATCTGCTTTTAAGAGACCTACAGAGACTCTATTAATATTATTATGAAGTTAGTGCCTGCTTGCTTCAAGTGGGAAGAAATGTGAAGGCTTCTAGTGGGAAAAAGTCTTTGAGCAGCTTCTTCACATAATATGAAGGCATCCTAGGACCTTTTCCCAGTGTAGTGGAAAGGAAATGAACTTTTGGGTTGTGTGTTAAAACAGATGGTCAATTCTAAATAATACTGTTGTTTTGTTTACTTCCTCTTGGAAAGCTCTATTGAGTTAGAGAGACATGTGATACACAAAATGTGGGTTTGGAAAGGATGACTGTGTTTTGTTTATAACAAATGTTAACTGGAAGCCTACACAGAAATAAGGCTATTTTGAGCAAATGCATTATAATGTTAAGGTCAAAGGCTAGCTAGGGACTGGAGAGCTGTGATTACAGTATCCTGCTGCTATTGATCTTGCTCTCTCACTCTTACTTTTCGGGCCAGTTGTGCAGTTTTTTGGCCCATTTCTGTGGTAAATTCAGGGTAGGCCAGTGACAGCAGGATGCTGTTAGAAAGAATGAGATTCTGGTAACCCTGTGCCTGTTCATTCACTCAAAAATGTTAAAGAGCTTTTGAAGTCAATGAAAGCTGCACAGATAAAGTTGTGTTATCTTTAGATTTCCATCAGCACATAATCAGAATACTCAAAGTATTGTTGTTTATTCTAAATTTTGGGTGTCTCTACCTCATATAAGCAAACTTGCAGCTGAATTTACATGTGATTTCTCTTTGATTCTGCAAGTTAAGAATTTAACCCTAAACTCGTGAGTAGAGAATAAGAACTTCTTGTGCTTCTTTTTTCTGCCATTAACAGATTAACACTCTGGAGTGAATGAAGAAACGTCTTCTCCAGGTCCCAGGCAGCAAATCTGACAGCAAAACCTAAAAATGCCAAAAAAAATTACTCAGAAATCTGGTTCTTAGTATTTACAATACCATGATTGGTATGCCCTTTTCCCCCTCAAAACCTTTCTATCAAACTAATTTTCAACTATTGCCATGATTATCTCTGCCACAGTGTGCAGCTTCTCTCTTCTTGTTCCATGTCTTCATTCCCAGTATCCCAGGAAAACAGGATGACCTTGAAACAATTTGTTGTTACTCACAAGTGACTTGGCAAAACACATTTTGAGCATAAGGCATTCTTTTCTTGTAACAGCTTAAAATAACTACTTGAGCCACCAAGCTTGGGAAAGTATTGATACTGGGAAAAAAACCCCATCATGTAACAACCTGTGATTATTTTCTGTTAAAAAATTCAAAAACTTCAGTTTTTGAACAATGGGCTCTTGATGTCATTTACTGTTTGGCTGTGGTTTTCATTTTAATTATGCTTTTAGAGATTGACAATTTTATATTACTGAAATTGTGAAAAATTGGTAAAAACAGAATGTGTCCATTTAAACCAGTTTTTTTTACATTAACACTATTGACTCATTACTGGGATGGGCACATGATGATTTTCAAGTCTGTCTTGCTGATGGATCTAAAATAAAAAAATCAAACTATATACACAGCCTTTATTCCCAGCTACTATTTAATGAAGACATATTTGAAAACAACATACTCAAAATATAAATATTATCTTCTGTCAAAAAATGGAATTTAAATGCTTGTAGTATTTCTAATAATAAACTAAATTTTAATTTCACAATGTTTATGAATGAGACTAAAATCCATGGAAGCGAGGAAATACGGGTCATAATATATGAATATTGGAACGTGCATTTTTCAATCCCTAATAGATATTAGATGTAACTAAATGTTGTCTCCCAACTGTAGTTCTTAGTTTTTCACCTCTTTCAGCATTGTTCTTCAAATTGTTAATCTCATCATCGCTTAGTTTTTTTCCAGCTATGTAGTGACAGCACTTCCATTCATAATTTGCTGTTCATTTTTGGGATAAATTGCATTATCCCAATTTTTCTTGTAATGCTGAAACAGTGGTATCAATGCACTAAGAACTCCCAGGTAGGAGAGGACTGACATTTGTAAATTCATAAATCAGTTTCCATGGAAATCCTAAGAGCTGCAGGTAAATCTGACTCTGAAAATTGAATATTTTGGTAAAAACTGTTCTCTGAGGAGTAGCAAGCTCATGCATGAATATGATATACTGGGGAAGATCATGACAGTATTGTCAAGAAAGTCATATCTCACAGATGTGCCTGTACTCTCAGCAGAAAGACAGACCTGAGCAACAGTGACTGGGTTAGTACAGTCAAAAAACCCCACAGACTTGGCATGGAATAAAAAGGAGGATTTTATGGATGTGTAACTGGTTGGAAGATGGAAAATAGAGCATGTATTGTTCAATATATTTGCAATTGTTCTGAAAGAAGAGAAGGGAGATTTGAATACTGGAGAGACAAATTCCATTGTTGTGTGGGAAACCAAACATTGACGGTGAATGCTGGTCATGAAGGGTTTTGCAGAAGCATCCAGGGAGTAGATAATAACATGGTGGATGTAATATAATTTTGGCCAAGACTGTGTGCTTTTGTAGAGAGACTGCTTTAACTGAATACACAAACTAATGAGTTCTGAGTTAGCTCTTACATTAGGGAGAATGTTTCTGATTTTGCAATAAACCTCTGGATGCAGTGGCTTACGTGCAAGGTACATAACCAGGTCTAAGAAGGCTTCCAGCAGTTTGCCCTGTCTCTGCCTCTCCCCCATATTTTCATCCCAGTCTTGCTGCTTGGGTCCATGAGGGCTCTGGCACTCTTTAGGACCCCATCTTACAGCAGATTTATTCATTCAAATGGCAGAAGACTCTTCCTTGCAAAAATAACCAAGTATTTTTCTGCTATTTCATAAATATTGTAAGTTCACCAAAGGACCTGGCAATCTGAGGAGGAAATGGAGAGGACTTTGCTGCTGGGAGTGGTTGAGGTGTGAAGGAAGAAGGGGAAAAATGGGAACATGAGTGGGCTGAGACTTTCCTTTTCAGTGCAGCAAGGCTGCCAGTGGCTGTGGAGCTGCTGGAGTGGTCCCTGTGGTGCAGCAAGGGGTGGAGAAGAGAAGGGGTGGTGGGATCTCTCTGCTGTGTGTATTGGTGGTGAGCCCTCTGCTTCCTCCAGCCACAAACCAGGCAACCAAAAAAGATTTTGTCGAAACAGCAAAAAGCACAGAGCAAATGCCAACACTGACTCCAGGTACAGATTAAAGTCCTCCACCAACAGTGTCTAAATGGACCAGGATCTCAGCCTTGAAAAGACGTTGTAAGAAGCACACTGTAGATAGCTGTAGAATCAAAGGTGGTGTTTAGGAGTGGTTCTTTGTTTTTTTCAGTGCAAGATCTGGGGCATCAAGTGAAACTCTTATGACAGTAGCTGTTTGCAAAAGGTTTTCAAACTTTCCTTGGCCTTAATTTTCATGCTTAATCAGAATATCTGTAATGTTTATCAAATGCTGTAGATGCTTCACGAAGTTTTGGAGGCTATGTTTTTTCTTGAGGTGTCATGGTTTGCAAGCACATAATACTGAATTCTCTGCTTATTTTAAGTCTTAAAAAAGGTGATGCTTGTAAATCAGGGAAACTGGTAATTTAAGTAGGATTTCAGTTTGTGAGAAAACGTTTCTTTAATCTAAACTTTGATGAAAACCACAGAGTGTGTTGAAATGATGATGGGCTCAGAGTGTCTTAATATTAGTAACACTGAAGGTCAGTATGTGGCTATGGATAATGACTGCTACAATATTATAAACACATCACAATTAAGAGAGACTTTGTAGTAAAAATATTTAATAATGGATCTTTTCTATATCTTGTAATAATTACAGATTCACTGGTTAGATATAGTTGTAGATAATACAAAGCTATGCTTTCTAATTCTTCTCGGTGTAAATCTCCACAAAAATGTGCAGTGAATCTAGAATTAGGCCATTATGGCTAATAAATACTTAACATTCTGATAGCTTTTGGTTAATTTTAGCAATATCACTGTGTCCTAGAGGTATATTATTCATCCTACAACAAAGGAAGAAGTTGCAGGAAACGTTGGTTATGGGAATTCATTAACACTACCCTCTTACTCCTTGATATCAGCAGGTCTGAAAAGAAATGCTGTTCCAATTTCACAGATATTTCCTAACAGAGGTGGTGAGACTCATACACTAGAGGACTGACCCATATTAGAGCTTAATTATAGTAATGGATAATCCTGCAACTATAAATTATTCACAGTTGTTTTGTATGCGAAGTAGCGTCATGAATAAAATAAGGAAAAGTTTCTGGAAAAGGCCCTGGACAATGCTGAAGTTTGTCAAAAGGTAGTTTTCCTCCTTGTCTTTCAACATGGATTAAATCTGTTAGGTTTGTAGAGCTTGGCCCTTTGGATATGTTAATGGAAATCAATAGCAGCAACTCTTGGGGCTCTACACCCTTGTAGAGTTCCTTGACTAATACCTTATGCAAGAGAAACATTCCTACCTAAACACAGTCCTGGTGCAAAAGTTGCAATCTCAGCTGTCTGATAAGATTCCCACACTGTCACTAGGATGAGAATTCATTAGCATTACCCTCTTATCCGTTTGTACCAACAGGTCCTAAGAGACTGCTGTAACTCCATAGTTATTTCCCAGGAAGGACGGTAAGGTTCAGAGTCAGGTACTTTATTTTCTAGGTGACTTAGGAGTTGAAGTATCTCCTAGGTTTGCAGCGTGAATAGTCTTAGTGACAAAGAGAGAGAAGGGAATATTTAAATTAGATTAAAATAGGGCCCCAAATGCATTTAATGGGGTGCATTTAATGGGGTGGTTACCTCATGCTAAAGGTTTCTTCAGAAAGTGCCTTGGATCCAAAGAGAAGAAAATAATGCTGTCTTTTTTTTGGGGAGCTTTCAGCACTCTGGCTTTTCACTTGACTTCCTCGCAGTAGCCCAGAAAGGAAGGAGTTAAGAAGATGCTTTGAACCCGAAGTCTTCTGCTTCATCCCCACACCCTGTTGGTGTACTTCCACACCCTGTTGGTGTGCAGGGAGCTACCTCCCGTTCACCTTTAGCGTGCTCAGCAGGATAGTCACTACGTTTTCAGATTAGCATCACTGCTGAAGCCTGTTTGAGTTTATACAGCGAGAAGGAGTTCTGCCTGCTCTTCAGTGACATACAGCATTGCAGGACCATCGGCTTTTTCATTTTTACAACCTGTTGGAAGAACTAAAACTGTTCTTCGGTGGGCTCCATTCCTTGCAGGCTGCTAGATTTCCTGTAGGATTGAAGACTGTTTCCTACAAGCTTGGTGGGAGCTTGATGATACTGAGGTTTTAATCTCTTGGGATGCTGTTTGCTTGAAGGTAACCATACTTTGGATGAAATGGCAGACACACCTAAGAGGAAAATTACAAAGAAGTCGTCGTCTTTTTCATATGATCGCCGGAGAGATTCAGTGAAAGTTAGGAGACAGTCCAAGTCTCTTAGCTTTAAGTCTGCTACATTGGGTGCTCAGAAAAGGCAGGCACAGAAAAAGCAGGTTTGTATTCGGATATTCCTCAAAAAAATATCCTTGCCTTCTAAATTTCTATGGAGTTTGTAAATCTTGCTGTGTTAGTACGAAGCGGAAAGCCATCTCTGCTGATGTGCAATCTGTGTGTGAAGGTATGTGTATACATACAAGCTTGTGTGCACATAAAGCTGGTTTTTTTTTTGGGTAATATTTCTTAAGAGCTAGATAGCTTTGTGGTGTTAATTTTATGCTAAGAAAAGTCTGCATCTTTTTTGCTTTTAAGATATGATTTGTGATTTCTGTTTTGTCTCAAGGAATTGCTTCTATAGTGCGGCATGTGTCCTGTGAGCTTTTGGTAGTGTTGTCTGTTGTGCTGAAAAACACGATGGGTGCTGAAACTTTTGAAATTATTATTCAGATTACAGCTGTTCCACTGCTCTTCGTTGTTATTTTTATTTTTTTAATGTTGAAATGTACCAGACTGAGAGCTTTAGGGAGTGAAATATTTTACTTATTCCAGAACAGGTAATGCAAGTCAACAGAGGCACCTGTTCTGGTGGGACCAGTTCTTGGGTTAGAGGGCAGTTTAAAGCCTTGGCAGTGCTGCTCTGCCATAGTAAAAGACTTTCATACATAGGTCTGTCTTTATATTTCGTTGCTGGGATCTAGTTAAATGAAATTTCTCCAGAGAGAAGATGTAGTGTGCACTGTAGTAAATGGAATAAAAAGTGAGTCAGTTCATGAAATAGCTTTGTATAGTGATCCCCAATTTAATCTAGTATGGAAGGAGTACAGGATCACTGATCCATCTCTCGCTTGTGTGCACAGGATACCTTCTTGAAGGGTTTAGAGGAACTTTACAAGGACTTTTTAGTTGGCTATGTACAACATAAGCATTTTAACACTTTGCAAATAGTGTTTCTGCAAATGCTTTGAAATAGATTTTCAATAGTACTAAAGTGAATTTCTTGCAAGCAAGTAGTTTTCAGACCCTGGCCGTCGCAACTGCACCTAAATTTTGAGGGCATATATCCATTCGGATTTAAGAGAATGTAAGTTATTGTGCCCAGTGTAAACTTCGGTATGAGATTAAAAACACAATGTATTTTATGTGTGTGGGATCCTATTTGGTTTTATTACTATTTCTGCTGTTCTTGGAATATTAAAACATCTATTTACATAGCAAGACATTCACTAGTAAAATATTAGAATATTCCAGTTTATTGTGATTCTTTAGTGTTAATTATAGGCATAGCTGAAGCAGTGTTGCTTGAATTGAAGTTCCAGGAGTTTAAATGAGGACATATTTGAAGAAATCAGGAAAACCTTCAAAAGGTCTGCAAGCTCTGACAATCCCACTGCACCCCCACCCATTATTTGATGTATTTTTTAGAGGTAAAAATAATAAATCTCAGTTTTATGAAGATGTAAAATACCAAATGACATCTGTGAACATTCACATTCATTGGGTCTTTTGGGGAACTAGGCTACTTAAATTAATTTCAGAATTTTATTTGTAGGTGCAAATCAGTGAGTACCCCTATATTTTGATTTTACCAGACCATAAGGTTCTTGAGTCCTCTCATCTTTTGGATATCTGCCATGGTTACTGTGTGACCTCTAGTGGTTAATGAACAATATGCTCAATTACTGAATTTATGCTGTTGCTTGAACAAGTCCCGAATGTGTATTCTTGTTGGCTTAATTATTTAATATTTTAAATTCTATTTTTATTGAAAAGAAAAAAGCATCATCTGCTTTAGCTAACTCTTTTATGCTGTCACTTCCAGAAAAACTGTTTTGCTAAAGATTCTTATTCATGGGGATGTGTATCTGAAATGCAGTACTCATGGATGCAGAATTATGGGAGTAGTTTTAAGAGACTTTTACTACTTTGGCTTGGTTACAGTATGTTAGTGGGTGATACATCTGAAATGAAGCACTCTAGACAAAGGTCCATTTTGATCAACTTTTGTGTATTGGAAAGATCTGAATAAGGGCTTTTCTGACTCAAGAATGTATTTTTTTCCCTTCTAAATGCTCCAGTTAACTGTAAGAAAAAGTTAATTTTTCCTGCAAGCTTGGTCTTGTTTCAATCTTCAGATCATTATAATTAAGTGAGACAAAACCATTCTTACCTCCTCCCTGCCCTCCCCCTCTTCCCGCAAGGGCAGCTACTTCTGTGTGTATTGGAAATGCTGTCGAACACAAAGCACAACTGCATTTGTTACTGTTGAACTTTAAAAATTATAAATTTGAAGTTACCAGAATCTGATCAGTTTTCAAGCAGCCAGACCTAACTCTGCTGAGCACAGTGTAACTGGTGGTTATGGAGACTCGTTCCAGGCCTGAGTTACTGAGTGAGCAGTAGCTCAGTTACAGCACCAGGAAAACTGTTACTTAAAAAGCTTTTCTTTCTTGATTGAGTCTCCTTCTCTTTTTTTTTTTTTTAAACATTTTTCTAATAGATGTTTGACATCTGAGAATATTTAAAACTGTGCTTTGGTCTTTGCTGTTTTAGGAGACAATAGTAGACTTTGCTGCTCACAATATATGCGGTTTTACTTGGGTGGTTCCCTGGAGGAATAAGACTCTGTTTCTGCTTATACAGGCAGGCAAGCCAAAATTATTTTTTAAATGTTTTGGTAGATTGATATCAATCAAAGTCACTCAAAATCACAGAATGTTGCAAAATCCTTTTCTGGTTCCTTGGCCTTAGTATTGCTGACCTCCCCGTTTTGCAATTTAATTTCTTTCTTTTTTTTTTTTTTTTGTGGTAAAATTTTCATTTTGACCTCCCCCCCTGAAAATTATTAAATCACCGGTAAAATAGCAATAAGAATCTGAGAACATTTTTAAAAAACATTTTCTGAATTACAGTGATGTAAGAAAACGTTAAGGCAAACTGCTGCACTTCTCTTGCTGTTTTGTGGGGTTTTTTGTTAGCTTAGCTAACTTACTAGAAATGGAAAATCATGAAGTGTTCAAACTCAACAATATCAAATATCCTATCTGATGTAGCAATGAACCTCTTTCAAGATAATCTTCCCATCAAATTATATATTAGTACAGATCACTTTCTTATTCTGTTGTTTTCCCTGGGCTTATCTGTTCTGAGGTAGAAAATCTGATGGTAATTACATTCATTGGCTGCTGATATTGTCATATTGGTTGATCTGGATAGAAATCCACATTCCAGAAATATGTAGGCTGGTCTTCTCAGGTATACAAGTATTATGCAACATAATGTATAAAATATTTGATAGTTTTAGGAGAAGTGGTTGCCTCTTTTTATGTTTTGAGTGAAGAACAAAGTCAGTTGCATGAAGTAAAAACTATAAATAAGTAAAAATTTGAAAGCAAGATCCTTATGTGCAGGGGAACATAAAAAACAGATCCAGTTTTATTTTTAGCTGTTTTGTGAGAGCCTCTCAAGTCCTATTTCTCTTTGTCATTGCCAGCTGACTGATTACTGGGACATGGGCTGAAGCCTCAGTGGATTAATTAAGATCTGAAACTGTTTTCCTGATAACGACTTATGTGTTGCATACAATATTTTGGAACTCGGCAAAGTTCTGCGCTCATACGAGGCTTGCACAGACTGTAGATTTGTGGTTTACTCACTAATATTCCTATTTTTCTTCCGTGGAATGCTATAGAATTGAGGTGACAAACTTTTTTTCCCTTTTCTTCTAAACTCTATAATTCCAGACCCGTGTGGGGGTCACTGCCCGCTATCCCAGATGCAGAACAATACACACAAAGAGGGTGTTGTTAGAAAATCTTCCAATCCTTGTGTTTAAATATGACTCAGTTAATAGGAGTGTTCCAGATCCCTTGTTATGAGCATCTGAAAGCAGGCAAAGGCCTATGAGTTACACTTTCTGCTGCCTTGTTAGAAAGAAACACTGAGTGGAAAAATGCCACTGGGAAAGTTGGGGAAGTGAAGGAAGGGGGTTGCCCAGAAAGGGTAGTGGTTTTCCACATCAAACTTTGTGATAAAGAATATACATAGTAGTTTTGCCAGGGTCAGGACTATTGGTGTGTGACAGGTCTGGTGAGCAGAACCCATAGCACCAGCTACCAGCAAAGCAAATGATTTGTAATCGCTTAAGATAACTAAGCAGTAACGAAAAAATAATTAATCTCAGTTAATTCTCAGATATTATTTTTGAAAACCATGGTTTGTGATTACTTTTCATCTAGTGATTTTCTTCCTATCTTTTGCAAGAGTTTGTTTTGAAGTCTCTGGGGAATCTCGAATGCCCTCTCTGGGGAGAAGGAAATCAGCTTTAAGTGTGAGCCTGAGGATTTGTTGTGAAAAATCTGATCCCATTTCTATTAAAATGAAACCAGACAAGCATGTAAAGAGGAAAAGCATGTGATGTGTGTAACAGAGCACTGGGAGATAAGAGCGTGTAGGTTCCTCTGGCAGCTGGGTTGTTAGTAGAAAGTTGGCCTAGCAAAACTCATTCCCTGTGGAGCCTGGGAAGCTGTTAACCATAGTGGTTAGCTACTGTTATTAAAACTGTGGTCACAGCAGGGTGAGGTGGGTTGTAGCTGGTGAAGCAGGCTCACCTTCAGTCAAACACAGAGTAAAATCGAAGCAGGGTGGAATGATACTGAGAGGTTTGGCCATTGTGAGCCTTGAATGCATGCTTTCCTTTTCTTACTGAGGTTTGTTCATGGAGATTGTGATAGATGTGTGTGTTGGAGTGCTCCCTACAGCAGTGTAAATCATTGTGCCTGGGCAGCATTTGCTGTGGTGTTGGTTAGTGCCCTCCTCGCTGCTGATTTTTCCAGTGCGCCAAGAGAGAAGCTGCCCTCTCCCAGAGTTGTGGATTCTTTCTTTTAGTGCCTTGTCCTGGAAGTTGTTATGGTATTACATACAGTCATACCATCTTGAGACATATTTTGTTGTGGTGTTAAAATAACAGCATGTTGCCAGGAGGTTTTCAAATTTAATTGGCGATTTCTTTAATGCAAGCAAAATATTAGGCTTTATTTTGACAATTTAGAGGTTCATCTGATCTAAACAGAGCTATTATTTTTAATTCTGTTTGAGTAATTGTTATTATAGCTCATGTAAGAGCTAATGTGATTAACCACACTATCTGGTTCCTAAAAGTGTGGCTTTGTTACAGATTTTAGCTGATCTAAGATTCTGGTGGTGCTGCAGAGAAATGTGACCTCCCACCTTCCCTGGCCATGGCTGTGCTTCCCACCTCTCCTGGCTTCAGCACAGGGAATTGTCGGTTGTGACAGATGGGGTCAGTGTGCTGATAACCCTGCCAGAAAAAAAGGACAGGTCATAGGAGAAGGGATGACATACAAAGGCCTCTGCTGCAAGGAGCAGTCTGGATGCTGGGAGCAGCTTTGCTATTAGCAGAGGTGTGGATTTTACAGATGATGAGTCTCTCTTAGTAAAGGAGTTGATAAAGGCATTCAGGGTTCCAGCCCTGCTAGCCAAGGGAGCAAAATGGCCAATTGGGCATTCCATTTGGCAGTGCACAATGTGACCCAATGCTGAGATGGGGGGAGGTGCAGGGGAAGGCAGGTCCTTGTTGTTGCTTGTACCCACAAAGGGCTGGTAGTGACCAACAGAAGACCAGGTTAAGTTTGGCCAAATGCAGCGTGCTGAGCTGGTAGGTTCTGTGTGTATTCACCAAACTTCTTACAGCTGGAAATACCCACCCTGCCTTGGTTGAATGCTTTTGATCTACTGTTGAAATGTAGGCACCGAGGAGAGTGAGAAACAAAAACTAGAGCTACAGAATGGTTGAGGCTGGAAGGGACCTCTGGAGTTATCAAGTCCAACCCCTTGCTGCAAACAGGGCCGGTGCGGTCTGGACCTGAGCATCTCTGAGACTGCAGATTGCACAACGTCTCTGTGCACCTGTTTCAGTGTTTGCTGACAAGGTGAAAAAGTGTTTCCAAAGCCTAATCTGACTTCCTGATGTTGCAATTAGTGTGACTGTTTCATCTCCTCCCACTTGTGGGTCACCTCCCAGAAGATCCCAGCTCTGTTTTCTTTCTGTCCTCCCATTAGGTCACAGATGACAACAACAAGCTTCTCTTTTAGCTTCCTCTTAAAACTGAACAAGCCCAGCTTTCTTGGCATCTCCTTGAAGATCCTGTGGTCCAGCCTCCACCGTGCTGGTGACCATCACAGGATGTTCCAGCTACACTCAGATGCTGTCACAGCCTGGTCTGCAGCAGCTGCCTTCACCACGAGGGTACACTCCTGCCTCGCCGTCCAAGTGCTGCCAAGTAGGGATCTGCCCACCCTTCTGTACAAACCCACTCAGCATCCAGCTGGCACCTGGCCAGTACTGCTGCACACTGATTATTGATTTAAAATTCTTGGTGGCATTCCCTGATTAGCAAGGAAGCAGCATGCATGCATTTTTCTTGCTGCTTATTGTGCAGCATGATATCCTCAAAATGAGGATGATGCATTTCAAAAGACACTGTTGTCAGCTGCAATAATACCTTTCTGGGTTTAGCCATTCTGTTCCAATTAAGGGGGGAAAAGCCTGCCAAATACAAACTACATGGGACAAAAACAAGAATAATTTCTGGACGTATCTATCATAACACTTCATTTCAAAATGCTCCTATTCTCAGCACTTTAGCAGAAACAAAATTAGTGTTTTAGTACCCTTCAATACTTAAAAGTACGTTTTAAGTGCTGTGCCAGTGTTTTTGTGGAATGATGATTCTTGCATGGTGTAAAACTTGTGGGGATTTTTGGTGCTATATAAGCAATATTTTGACATGCATTTTGAACAGTCACTGAAGTTCTGAGTGAAGGGTCTTTGTTTTCATTTTAATACTATTAGAAGAAGTTGTATTTTAATGTTACAGAATTTACTAATGGAAAAGGGTTTTATCTCATTTCCAGCTAACATGTTTTCACTTTTGTAATAGCAACAAAGTTTTGCCCCCTGTTGTCCTGTACAAGAGTGAGTGAGCATTTTGCTTTACAGCAGGTTGATTTTAATATTTCTTGACAAAAAGGAAGGAAAATTAATTTTAATTATCTAAAAATATGTCCCCTGGCTCAAAGTATGCTTCTCAGATAGAAAGCAAGCAATGTTTTGCTTTCTCAGCAATTTCTGTCACTTGAAGTGTGAATTGATCATGGAGGTAATAGCACATGGGGAAAATCCAGTGGGAACTGTCTGATTTCATATGTGTTTCAGTTCAAACACTTACGTTCTTTTGATTTGTAGACTGTAATTTTCACTGACAGTATTAGTGGCTTTTAGAAGAACAGCCCCTGACAGATGACATCCATCTAACCAGCTGCTGCCTAATCTGACTTCAGGCTGAATATTGTGTTATCTGACTAATTTGAAATACAGTAAATATTAATGACTGTTCATCTGTTATTTAAAATAAATAGAAAGTAGTGAGAGAGTGATGCTCACATTTCACGCTTCTTCTGTAACTGGCTTCTTGTCATCTGTGACTGACAGCTTTTCTTCTAGGGTACTTTCTTTGTGAAAAATCNTAAAGCTCCTCTGGCACAACTTGAAGCC
>VZTH01000072.1:0-26712 GCA_013397815.1 Aleadryas rufinucha
CGGCGGCCATGAGGGCGGCGGGCCGGCAAATGCCCGCGGCGGCGGTGGCGGGGGAGCCGGGCAGCGATGCCCGCGGCGAGCAGCCCAGTGAGCACGGCCGTGCCCGGTCCCCGGCCGCCCCTGCCCCAGCCCAGGCCCACCCCGCGGTGTCCCCTCGGGAGCCGAGCCGTTCCTCGCGGCTCCTCACTGATGTCCCCCAGCACCGCGGCAGGGCTGCAGGCAGCGCACTCGCCTGGTGCCATGGGGTGTCCGCATCCCTCTTCAGCTCCTTGGAGACTTCCTGCAGCGAGGACATCTTCTCGGGTGCCTCTCCATCCACGGCCCTACCTTGGGCTGTCTGTCATGGGGAGGCACAGTGGCCGTCTCCCCGAGTGCCCTGGGGTGGATTTGACTACCAGCACACCCCGTCTGGGTGTACCCACTAGGGTCCTGTTCTGTACCATCCTCCTGTCCTGAGGAATTGCTCGACGTTGGGGAGAAGGGCCTGGCTGAACACTGTCAGATATTTGTAAATTATTTGGCTCACGGTGTATTGAAGACAGATGCAGAGTAGCATAACTTGACATTCAGCAATGTATGTCAGCATTCTGGGGATTTATAATAACTGGTTGATTTTTAATATGTTTTACTAACAGGGCAGAAATGTGTGCATGTTGAGCTACCTAGACAAGTTAAAGAAATACTTGAGGAGCACGTTCATTTTCAGAAAGAAGAATGCAATGCTGAACATCCAGCTGCAGGTACTTTACCAGCAAACAGCAAGTGTTTTTCAGGACAAGTGAGTGTTTTGAGGAACTGTAGCGAAATTATTATTTTGAAAAAAACAACCCAGAACATTTATGTAATAGCATGCAGAACATTTAGAAGCAGTAGAATTGCATATAGTCTTTATTACTTTTTTCTTTTTTTTGGTCAGAAATTATGAGACCAGAGAGAACATGGATAATTCTATATGATCTATCAGTTTAATAAAACAGAAACGATTGCCAAGCAGTAGGCAGGTTTTGTTACCTTTTTCTTTGAAAGAAGTGCTGTAGTTATTAGAATACTGTTTCTCTTGTGTAGGATTGAGACCGAATTGTAAACTCACTCAAAATGAATTTAAAGCACTTGGATTCACAGACAAAAATGTACATAAATTAGGTGATGTAATCACTACCCACCAGATGTAAAGCCCATTTGAGCCTGCAACTCTTATTACTGTGATTAGGCTCCGTAGGGAATTACAGCACACACCTGCAAATGACTGACATAGGTAGCCTCTGTAGTAAGCAGAGGAAAAAAAGCACTTTGGACATTCTTTTGACTTGTCCTAGATACCTGTTATTGCATGTGTTATGCTCTAAAAGTGCCTGTTCTTTTCCTGTTGACTGAAAAGGGGTCCTGAACACAGAGCTGAGTTGCAGATGTTAACACTGGTCTGCTCAATCTGCTCATGTGCCTAATGTTACTAAGAGCTGAACACAACTATTTTTTCTGCATCCATCTGCCAATGGATCAAAATTTTCTGAAATATTTCAGTCTGGCTGAATAAATGGATACTACCTTATATGGTCTCATGAATTTTGAGGAGTCTCCCAAAGAAATGTGTGTTATAAAGGCTTAAAGTACTAAAGATAATATAGAAACACTACACAAATATTTATTAGGTATGTATAATATGGATCTATAGCAAACTCAGTACAGAAATTATATGTACAGCATAATGACACAGGCATAGCATAACAATGATAAATGATAAATATGATAAATACAGATAGATGCTGGTGTACAGATTATTCAGTGAGTACTGTATTCATTTTTCAGCTGTTTGGAGAATTAGAGATGCTTACTAAGTGACCTGGGCTCTGACAGATAGCAGTTGTCAGATTGCATGATTACCAATTTATACAGTTTAGACTACTGAAGTGTATTGTATAAAATAAATTAGATGGCAAGTAAATTGTAACCTTTCCACAAAATAAATTAGCTTTTTATTTTGTTTTGGTGGTGATGGCTTAGGTTTTTTGTTTGTTTGATTAGTTTTTGGGTTGGGTTGGGTTTTTGGAGCGGGTGGGTGTTGTTGTTTTCTATATTTTTATGAGGGCATTTGGTGTTCCAGTAGGACCAAAAAACGATGCTGGACACATCAGTGGTATCACTGCTGTTTCTTATATGTTATAGACAAGCTATATCTTGCTTCAGTTAGGATCCTGAGTAGTCCTAAGCTGTTGTCCAAACAGTAGGGAGCGTTGTGTACCTTTAGCAATCTGAATTGCCCTCTGAAGATGTCAATCTCTTTTCATTAGCTATGGAAGAATATTACAGTGTAGTATTATATTAATTCTAGAATAAGCTGAAGTAATCAGTTATAAAGCTATTATTTTGCCAAATTGTTAACAGTGGCTCTGGAAGAAGTTTGGAATGTGAAAAACAATTTCTCCATTAGAAGCCTGAAACCAGTGTCACAGAACAGAAGCGATTTACTTTTACAGCCTCAATTCTACTCAAGACATGCAAGAATGAAAAGTAGGAGTCAATGATAAACTCTCACTGCAACACCTCATTTTTAAGTTGCAGGGCATCTTTCTACAGAGCTGACTCATCTCTTCCTTTAGTAAGTAGGCAATAGACTTTGAAATCTTTGCATAAGAAATCTGTTCAGGACTGCTATGTTGAATCACCTTATTTCATATTCAGAAACCTTTCATAAATGTGTGGAATAATCACTTGTTTCCTACTGATAGATGGAGTGTTGCTTTCATGTTCATTATGAACCTTACTGTTCTTAGTGTCCAACCTTAAGAAATTCAACTGTTTGGAAAAGCACTCCTCCAGCATACCTCCTGAAAAGAGCTTGATCTAGGTATTCTTTCAGGCATTTTAGTATTTGCCTGCAATGGTCAGCTGGTGCTCTGGGAAATGCTCTCTTTACAGTCTGTGGAGTGTGGCTTTTGTGGAGCAGACCTGTTCTTCATAGATTTTAGTATAGTGTGTGCCCACATTCTCTCCTAACCTAACTCTTTTCCAGCCCTAAGGAAACAGAGTTTGTTAGCTTTGTAAGAGGAATATTTTTAGTGCCATGAGATTGCAGAATATATGAACTCAGCATATTCTGCCATTACATGAAGCTCTTTCCCACATTCTCAGGGGACAGTGGTTTAAAAATACCGGAAGCTGCATGACCATCATCATCTTGTGAAATCAGGAGATAGTGGCATCCTAGTTACAAGAGCAGCATGGATTAAGTTAATACTGGTCTAAGAAGTGTTTAACAAGTACAGCCTTCTGCCACACTGCCTTTACTTTAGAGTTACTATTTAGAGGAACACTTTAGTTATAGAGCAGACCTAACAACTATAGAATGATTCAGAGTTTTGAGATGTTGGCATCATTTTAAAGCTCATGTACCTCAGGATTCCAGTGAAGGCAAGCAGAGTTTTCAAAGATCATGATCTTCTCCATTTCCTGTTAAGAACCATGAGGAAAAAAGAGCTTTAAAACAAAGCAGTTTATTCAGATTGATGTAGGTGCTGAAAATCTGTTGATTTTCCTTTAGGAATTTGGATGTACCTTCATTCTCAGGAACTGCTGCTAAAGACAAATGTTGGTCTCCTCACTAGCTATGCTGCCTGTTTTGCAGTGGGCAGGCAGGCATCATGAGAGAAAAGGTGGCAGAAAAGATACATAATGAGAGAAAAACTGGGAGCAATCTGGCTTCAGCTCCTATACTCACCAAACCATCTCCATTCATGCACTCTTTTCTGTGTAAGGATCTGGAGAAGAAAGGAGAGACTACTGGGGAGATGGAGTAGGTACAGGCTATAGAAATGGACAAAAGGGAAGAGACATTTCTAGAGAGAAGATGAGCCCACTGTGTTTAGTGCCAGAAGTTCAGGAACCAGCAAAAGGAAAAGGAAGAAGCATTGATAAGGGGAATGAAAGAGGAGACATATGGAAGGTTAGAAACTACTGAAGGAAACAGAAAAGAGGAGAATACAGTTCAGCAACACAGAGATAGAAACTGTAAAAAATGAAGGGAAGATATGCAGGAGATATAAATAGAAGAGAGAAAAAGAAAAAATACATATATTCATATTGCTGAATTTACTTACGTTAATGCATTTTTGCTTCTTCCTTTTACTGCCTTTCCCTGAAAGTGACCAGTGGTTTGGAGCGCTCACTATGTGGTGTCTCATTCATCCTTAGAGCAGATGTTGTCTTTTTTACAGATTGCTGAATGTCAGTGCTGTTAAGACCTGAGCCTGCTTTGATGTGTCAAATCAAACATCAGCATAACTAGCTACCTTTTGGAAATGTAGATGCGTATTTATAGGATTTTGAATAAAGTTCTACTTGAATATGGAGCTATTTCCTCTTTGTTGGTTTATTCATATCCTCATGCTACTTTTTAATCTGATGTTGTAAGTCACCAAATCTGATCCACATTTCCACCAGTGAAGACGTCACAATCCAAAGATTACAAGATGTTCTTGCTGACAAATGTGCAACTGTGAAAGTCAACATTTTCATAGTTTTCTCTTTTGCAAAGTGATTCTAAGTTCCAGCAGATGATTGTAATCTAATTGAAGAAATGCCTTATAATTCTCTGGGCTCAGTTCATCCATTAAACTGAGAATTTCAGAAGGCAAGAATTTGTGATTCAGTATCTTGCCTGATTTAATGAAAGTTTAACATAAATAAGCTTCTCTCCATATAAGAGCTATCACAGTATCAAAGAACCACAGAGACAGCATGAAACCTGAAATAACTTACCACTCCCACTCTTAAACCATTATTACAGTGAGGTAACACCAAATGAATATTAGTTTGCATTGTATTATCATGACATGAAACAAATGTGGGTTCTTCTAGGAACTGTATAAAACCAGAAAAGACATGGGGTCCTCCAGAGGCTGTTTCACCATGGACCTACATGTGCTACAGGGGCACAGCTGCCTCACCATGGTCTTCCCCATGGACTGCTCTGGCTGCTGGAGCATCTCCTGCCCCTCCTTCTCCACTGACCTTGGTGTCTGCACGGCTGTTCTTCTCACATATTCTCACTCCTCTCTTCTCTGGCTGCAATTGCTCCTGTGCCGTAACTTTTTCCTTCCTAAATTTGTTACCTAGAGGCACTACCACCATTGCTAATTGGCTCAGCCTTGGTTAGCAGCGGGTCTGTTTTGGAGCCAGCTGCTATTGGCTCTGTTGGACACAGGGGAAGCTTCTAGAACTTCTCACAGAAGCCGCCCCTGTAGTTATCCCCCTGCTACCAAAACCTTGCCTTAAGAGGTGGAGATGGGATTTGTTTCTGGGGCTTTCAGTTCCTCAGGAAGTATCTGTAACACACTGAATATTTTTAAGAAGGAAGTATCAGTGACAACTTTGTGAAACTGGACTTTGATTTCCTTAGGGGTTTTTTTTTTACAATTATCTGTGAATTAAATGAGATGTTTGTTCTTTGATTGTCTGGAACTCTTCTCTGACATTAAAAGTTTGATTTTATTTTTGTATCAGTGAGAAGGGGAAAAAAGAAAAATCAAAACCAAAACAGCCCCTCAGGTGACTTCAAGCCAACTCTTTTCACTGTTTCTATTTGACTTCTAAATGAAAAAAATTATTGGCACTGAATATTGTACCTGAGGCACTAGAGGAGTAGCTCCTTTTGAAAATACTGTTCTCACTTTTTAGATGCAAATTTGATAATTAATCACACAATAATGTTTGAAAAGCACTGGATTTTCAGACAGAGGCTTTGATTAGCCTTGTTGCATCTTGCTTCTGCTTCATTTTGTTTTTATCCTACTCCCCTCTTCTTGCTTTCCCATTCTGTCTCATAATCTTGTTTTAAAATTTTCCGAATGAAAAGACTTTCTGGCTTTATCCTGGATTCCTCCACTAGCTTAGTTTTGGTGCAGCATTTGGTGTTCATTTTCTCCCTCTTCTTTTTTGTGCAACCTTCTACAACAGAGAACTGCCTGTTAGATCTTTTCTACTGAATATATTACCTCAGTTAGGAGGCTTGGGTAATTCTTACCTAGCCTGATATATTAATGTTTGTGAACTTTTTATATTTCTCCTCTTTTATTTGAATAAAACAAAGCAATTTATTTAAATATAATATTATGTAATATTAATGTTATTAAAAATACTGTGATATTTATAATATCTTTATAATATTTCATTAAATAGGATGTTGGGTAGTTTAAATTAGCTGTGCTCACATTTTCTCATAGTGACTTTTTACTGTCTAACTGTTCAGCTCTCCTTTTCTCTTTTTCTGTTTTATTATTTCATTGACAAACGCAACACTACTGTTTTGAAAGACAATTGTTATCATTGCTTATATCATTACATCATTGCATGTATTAGTACCAGTGATTAAACACATTTTTCCAAGGCTACATCTACATTATTAAGTAATGAAGCACAACAGGAGGGGATCAAGTTATTAAAGCAGTTGATATTGAGAGCCCCATAACTATATTATATGTGGTTTAGGAAATTTACTTCAAATTAGGGCTAGTTTTGTCTCCTGGAGTGAGATATGACCCCGATCTCTGATGTTCAAAGATGTCCAAAGAGAAATTTTACCACAAATCCTTGCCCTCTGTCCTGGGAGACGCTCACTGGGTAAAATGAGAGCATCAGTGCTGGTAGCACATCACTGTCTCTTGCCATTGTGGCTGCATAAGATGAAGTCCAGTGCTCAAAAAACCCAAGGAAGATTGAAATTACTGGTAACTGCTTACACATATCCACAGAGCAAATTTCTGGCTTGCTGGTGCCTACATGTGTGTCAAAGTGTCTGAGCATTTTGTGGGACTGCTAGGAAAATTTTCTGCTCTGATTTTGGCTCTGGTCTACACTGGTGAACAACAAAGTTATGTGCTTCAATGGAAGATTGAAGAGTTTCCTGGACAGGATCCTTCATTCACAGTGTGCACAGCACATTTGCTCATGCCTGTGCCTTGACCTGGAAATATCAACTTCACATGGTTTTAATCCAGCATTGCTCACAGTCACAAGTGGAACTGTAGCTGGGCAGAATATTTTAACATTGCCTTTGCTGCATATGCAGAAACATGAGTTTGTCTGTCCAGAAACTGTTCAGGCATCAACTTTCAACTGAATCTTTTATCTCTGGTCATATTTCCAAATTTTAAACTTCCAAGCAGAAAGATCATAACCCTGCATACGAAACATTAGGTAATCAAATTACTGGCATTTAAACTTCATGCTGAGATACAAAGTGTGCAATTTATACAGAAAAAAACTCACCACTCCTTTTCATAGAGAATTTAGGTTCTTACTTGGCAAAACTTACATTGAAACCATGGGGACTATTTATGAAGAAGAGACTTCAGCATCATTCGTAGTGTAATTTTGGTACCAGACAGCATCCTGCTATGCTTTGAAGCTGATTGCATTTTTTCAGGATGAAAAACTCCACAAGGTTTCCCCAGTTGATAGAATGCCTGAGTTGATAGCTGTGACTGAAAACACAACCATGTCTTGCAGTACCTTTTAAACTGCCTTTGTAAAACAGTTGACAAATAGCTTCAAAGACTTTTCTAGGCTTAAATATTTCTGAAGTGTGACAAAACAGAGTGAGTCAGAGTAGAGAAGGAAGCCAGCTGGGAAGTTCCAGACGAAAATATTTCCTGCTGTTAGAGATGGCAAATATTCAACCTTCAAATAAGCAAAATATTTTTTATTTTGTGACAGCTTCATTACTAACACACAGCATTTTATTATAAATTCCTGACTATCAGCAACATGAGAACTTGCTGTGGTTTCCACGGAGCAGTTAAAGCACTCCCAAGTAGTATATGCAGTGCCAAGAAGTCTGTGTGGTCCTCAGTCCATGGGGCTATCTCCTGGGCTGGTTTATCTCCAAAGCAGACAAAACCGGATGTGTTCCCTGTGGGAGGTCTTCAGTCATCTGGCAACACTACTCAACCTTCATCATGTTGTACTTCTCAGTGATGTCCATAGGGCTTTTCCTGTGTCAGAGTGAACAAAACTGCTTGACAAAACCCTGCCAGCACAGAGTAGCTGATGTGATCATGCCATGGATATGCTGTGGGTTATGGCAGAAATGAGGCAAACTGAAGCTGATATGAGTTACTGCCAGGCTGGTGTTTATTCTCTAGACAAGAAATGAGACATTAAAAAGGGGAGAGAAACATCTCAGCTACACACAGATCTGAGGACACCTGACTTCTAACTTTGGTCCTTGAGGTCACTCCCTGTATCCCTCATTCTACAGCAACACATCACATCTGGCTTTTAAATTTACTACACCAAGATTTCTAGGAGGCTGCTAGACTTGTAGATGAAGGCACATCTATCACTACTTTCAGTAGTGATTATGTTGAATATCCAATTAAAATGTATTTCTGCTATTTTTCATATTGTGGGGGTTTGAAGCAGCAACAAAACAGTCAGATCTGTAATTTGTAAAAATTTTAAAATATGTCTTAAATATACATTTCATCTTGCTCTAGATTTAAATTCTATAAAGATTTTTGAACTACATACAATACATAAATGTAAACATATATTTAGTTTCCACAGAGGCAGGTGTAACATGAAAATTAATTTAAGGTGACAATATTACTCCTAAAAACAATTTAGACTACTGTCCTCTCATCTTGAAATTATTAAATTCTTATTTGCCACAATAAACCAAATATTATTATAATTCTGGATTTCTATGTTGTATATACAACCACAACTTACTGTGGATTTCAGTAATAGCTTTTTTTAAGATGCAGTATAGATGTTGTGTTTAGGAATATTTAGCTGATGTTGTGTTGAGGAATACAGAAAGCTGTGTTTTGATTTTATGCTAAATCATTCAACAGATTTGTCTCTGTATAACAATAGTCTTAATATGGATGCCATTGCAGTGTGGATGAAAGTCACACTGAAGTTTCACTGTGAGACTGAAAAAAATCAAAAGTAACTAGGCAACTCTTGTTATGAATCCTCACAAGGGAAGGGGGTTTTTTGTCTTTCAGATTTGTCACTATTTGACTTATAAAGATTTCCATGTTAAGTTGTCCTGAAGCATTTCATAAATGCTGAATTAACACCAACATTTTTGTTGACTTACCACAGGCAGGATCAGGCCTTACATCATCAATGTAACTGGTCAGGCTTTGGATTTGGAATGCTTAGCAGCAAATCTTCAAGCAATAGAAATGAAAACATGACTAGATAAAGACTCCTCTAAAGTCACGTATCAATGCTGAAAGCTCCTGAAGGAAACTAAGAAGTGTCATTGCAGCTGATATGATCAAATTTATTGAGTGAATCAGAACTCTACAGAAGTCAATTGAACTCTCCCACTCACTTTCACAAGTCCCAGATTTTTCATATTATCTGAAAAAATGTCTGAGTAAACAAAATAACTAACACCTGTGGCTTTGGACCACTTTGAATCCTTAATTAAGGCAGACTAGGGGTTGTGTTCATTTTATGTAGTGTTCCGTGTATTGGGTGGGCTCTGGATTGAATCTACAGCTTAAGGCTTCACAGAATTTTACTCCTCCTTAGTATTGTATTTCTCGTTGTGTTTTTGCAGTTTTCTATTATAGTAAAGTAACTTTCCCATATTCCCATTTTGTAACTAAAATCAGTGTTATTTATCAAGAGGTGCAAGTGCCAGCAATTATTCACCTCATCCACTAGGGTGTACTAGTGTTCCTTGGAGATTCCTTTATGGTGAAGCACAGGCAGCCAACTCCAACCACAGTTGTTGGTATTTCTTATATTTTATGAGCGCTTGTATCATGGACTATGGAAATACTGTGTACACAGGATGGAAGGACTATGTACAATAGGTTTATGGATGTACATGACTTAGTTACTAACCTAACACCATCCTCACACACAACTCTGCTTTTTTTTTTTGAGTAAACACGCCTGAATCAGTTTTCTTACTAATATAGAGTCAAGTCATAGGGCCTTGACATATGTGGTGTGTAAAATCTGTGCTGAAATCCAAACAGGCTGTGAGAATTTATGCCTGGTGTAACTCTGCTGCCTCAGTAGATATATATGAGAGGACCTTGGTTCTACAGCTGTTGGATATGAGCATGTGCGATGTCAGAGCTGGAAACTTGTCCAGTTCTGTATAAACACTGTTAGAACTGCGTGAGTCAAGAATCTCTCAGTTCACTGAAGCAAATTACTTAGGAAAAAGGTTTCAAGCCTATGTGATGTACTTTTCCACAGCAACTCTGTGAAGCAGAGCTGGAAAAAATAATTTTCTGGTAACCATAAGGTTTTGTAGTTTTTAAATAACTGTGAGATTTTAAAGTAAATAGATATGATTCTAAGAAAGCTGTAAAGGAGCAAAAAGAATCCTCTTTTAAAATCTATTTTCCTTTAATTTTCCAAATGGTTAATCCTCCTAGAGGTGCTTGGCACTGATTGAATTTGACAGGAATCCAAAGCTACTGTGGCAGCTGTCACTTCTTTTTTTTTTTCTTTTTTTTTCCTAAATAAGTGACTTACTCAAACCTGCCTCTCAACCTCACTCTCTAAATTACATCTGTTTTAAAAAAAATTCCCCTCCATCTTCCAAAGTAATACCCTGTGAGGCCACAGGATACAGCATGTAAATCATAGCTCAGCTGGTGTGGGAAGACCCTTTTGCCAGAGTTTAAAATCTCTGACTGTTTCAGGTATGGACTGGAAGAAATAAATGAGAATGCACATGGGAAGCAGCAGAGCAGTCCTGCTTTCTCATGGGCAACAGGGCAGGGAGACCTGAGACTGTGCCAGCCTTTGTGATGTATATGGCAGGGCTCTCCTCCCCCTGTGGCTCTCCTCCTGTGAGGCCCTCTGCCCCGTGCTCCTACATGTGCTCGTGTATGGGGTTTGTGTGGCAAGGTTCTGGTAGTGATGGGGTGACGGGGTGGCTTCTCTGAGAAGGTGCTAGAAACTTCCCCCCACATCTAATGGAGCCAATGCCAGCTGGCTCCAAGACAGACCCACCGCTAGCCAAAGCTGAGCCCATTAGTGATAGCAATAGCACCTCTGGAATAACATATTTAAGAAGGAAAAACGTTACTGCACAGAAGCAGATGCATCCAGAGAAGAGAGGAATGAGAATATGTGAGAGCAGACACCAAGGTCAGTGCAGAACAAAGGGGCAGAGGTGCTGCAGGGGTTGGAACAGAAATTCCCCTGCCGCACATGGTGCAGACCATGGTGAGACACGATATTGCCCTGGAGCCCGTGGAGGACCTCACGCCAGAGCAGGTGGATGCCCATAGGAGGCTCTGCTGCTGAGCAGGCTCCTGACAGGATCTGTGGCCCCGTGGAGAGAGGAAGCCCACGCTGGGGCAGGTTTGCTGGCAGGACTTGTGACCCCAATGGACACACCCTGGAGTAGCCTGTTCCTGAAGGACTGCACCCCATAGAAGGGACCCATGCTGGAGCAGTTCGTGAAGAACTGCAGGCTGTGAGAAAGACTGACGTTGGAGAAGTTCAAAGGACTGTCTCCCGTGGGAGGACCCACACTGCAGCAGGGGAAGGGTGTGAGGAGTCCTTCCCCTGAGAAGGAAGAAGCAGCAGAGACAGCATGTGATGAAGTGACCGCAGCCCCCATTCCCCATCCTCCTGTGTTGCTGTTGGGGAAGAGGCAGAGAAATTGTGAGACAACTTGAGCCTAGGAAGAAGGGAGGGGTGGGGAAAAGGTGTTTTTCAGTTTTGGTTTAATTTCCCATCACTCTACTCTGATTTGATTGGCAATAAATTAAGTTAATTTCCCCAAATCGGTTTTGTTTTGCCTGTGATGGTAATTGGTGAGTTATCTCTCCCCGTCCTTATGTCGACCAGAGAGCCTCTCGTTACATTTTTTTCTCCTCTGCCTTGCTGATGAAAGCAGTGACAAATCGGCTGTGATAAACACCCGGCACCAAGCCAGGGTCAACCCACCAGAGGTGCCAGGGTGCGGTCGCCCTGAGACCCCTTGTGAGCGTCCCCACAACTCTTCCCGTGCGTGCTGGAGCCTGGGCTCTCACAGAGGGTCCCTCCCGAGTGCGGGGACACAAATTCCCTCTGCGGCCCCGAGTCGGGCATAAGAAACAGAGCGGCCCAGAGCCGCCGTCACCTGCAGCTCCCCGGCTGCCGTGGCGGTGTTGCCACACGGGGGAGGGGCGAGGCCGCGAAACCCCGCCGGGAACCCGAGCACTGCTGTCCCCGAGGGCGGAGCGGCAGCGGCCGCGGCGGGCGGGGCAAGGCGGCACCCAGGGGCGGGGGGCGGCACCGGAGCCGGGAGGCGGCGGAGGGACCGGCATGGCCGGGAGGGGCGGCGGCANTGCTGTTCCACCACCGCGACCTGGCGCGGCACGGCGCCGAGGGGCTGCCCCGCGGGTCCCCGCCGCGGCCCCCGCGGCAGCGCTGGGTGTGGATGAACTTCGAGTCGCCGTCGCACTCGCCCGGCCTGCGGGGGCTGGCCGGGCTCTTTAACTGGACTATGTCCTACCGCCGCGACTCCGACGTGTTCGTGCCCTACGGGTACCTCTACGTCCCGCCGGCGCCCCGGCCCTTCGTCCTGCCCCGCAAGACGCGGCTGGTGGCCTGGGTCATCAGCAACTGGAACGAGGAGCACGCCCGGGTGCGCTACTACCGCCAGCTGAAGGAGCACCTGCCCATCGACGTGTACGGGGCGCGGGGGCTGGCGCTGGCCGAGGGCGGCCTGGTGGAGACTGTCTCAGCCTACAAGTTCTACCTGGCTTTCGAGAACTCCCAGCACACCGACTACATCACTGAGAAACTCTGGAGAAACGCTTTCTCCGCCAGCGCCGTGCCCGTTGTCCTCGGACCCCGCAGGGCCAACTACGAGCGCTTCATCCCCTCCGACTCCTTCATCCACGTTGACGACTTCCCCAGCCCTCGGTTGCTGGCCACCTACCTGAAATTCCTCGATAAAAACAAACCCAACTACAGGCGGTACTTTGCCTGGAGGAAGAAGTACGAAGTCCATATCACCTCATTCTGGGATGAGCATTTCTGCAAGGTCTGCGAGGCTGTTAGGGCGGCTGGGAATCAAGTCAAGACTGTTCGAAATCTGGCCAGCTGGTTTGAAAGCTGATGTTCCTGGCTGGTGAGGCTTGCCTAGACAGCCTGGGTGGGCCAGCGTCAATGTGTAGGGAAGGATGGGTCTCACAAAGATCAGCAGCCAAGGTAGTCGGCATTAGCCACAGAAGACTGGCATCAGTGAGAAACATACAGGTACAGGAAAACAAACTGTGAAAAGCCTACAAAAGCAAGATTGTTATTAAAGAGAAAATTATGAAAGTACAAAGAGACATTATGCTAGATGATTCCTAAAGAGCAAAGTTAAATTTCCAAATGTTGTACAGTTACAGAACTTTTAAAGTTCTGCACAGCTCAACGTAAATACTCAATGCCAAGTTCTTCAGCCGTACAGCTGAAACCAATTTTGGCGGCTATGACAACTTCCTGGACCGTGAAACTTTCCTCTGCTCACATAGGATACATGATCAGTGCGGGTTTTCTGTGATACTAAGACAAAAGTGAATGTTTTTAACTGATTTTTATGCGTGTGAAAGCTATTTACAGACAAGTTCTGAGCCTCAAGTGCTGAATGTAAGAATGTAAGGATACAGTAGCACCTTTTAGCAATGCTTGAAATTGCAGTAGCCCGCTAATAATCCTTTGAACCAAATAATTGTTCCATTTAGGAAAAAGCCTATGGAGGGGACTGAATCTGAGTGGACAAACAGCTCACATGATGTAGAGTATTTCAGCTACTACCCGCTGAAACCATAGGCACATTTATCCTATATGAAAGTAGAGTAGAACTTTAAGTAGAGGAAAAGACAGAGTGTAGAGAAAAAAGTTGCAACACTTCCACCCTCCCTTTATTCAGGAATTAGAAAATGTTTACAGGTATCTGCGTGTTTTTCTCTGCAAAATTATTGCCGTACAGGAAAATGCAGGGAAAGGCTCAGAATGGCAGGGGTTTTATTACTGTATTGAATAGATATGCAGAAAGGCTAACTTATTTCTCAAATATCAGTAGATAGTGCTGTTGTGTAGCAACTCTTTTGGTTTATGGCATTCATTTTTAAAAATTCTTCTAGGGGACAGACTAGTCAGAATGCTGCTTTGTTGTTTGTAAAATCATAATTACCAGAAAACCCCCAAATCATTCCCATTCAGAAAGAAAATTACTGTAGAGAATAAGATCTACACTGTCGGTAAAATACAGATTGTGTGAGGAAAGAATATAAAAAGGGAAGGATTTACTATTTTCTTCTCCTTTGGTTTTGAGGTCTTTTTCTGGCTCAGTTTTTTAATCAATAAATAGGTTCTTAAGGTAGAACTTCCTTCACTCAGTGCCTGTCAGGAACAGTTACAGTAGTTATTCCCTTTTAGACTCCCACATTTTGCTGGATCCATCCTAGTAGTTGATGTATTGTTACTTTTTGGTTATGTGTAATCTTGCTCAGCGAAAACCAGAAAGAAAGTTCAGTTACAATTACACATCCTTGCCAAGCTGAGCCTCCCTGCCTTTTGCAGCTATGAAGTTTGGTGGCAAAAAAATGACAGCCTACAAGAGACCTGCCCAAATGAATAAGACATTCATTCCGCTTCTTTTTAAGGAGCTGGATCCATGGAGTTACTTGGAGACTTTATTCAGAATAAAATCATGCGCACAGAACAGGTGGGAAGAGAAGAAAGTCAGTTGCAAATAAAAGATGGGTATCAGAACAGGCGACTTCACTGGCATTTGTGAGTCATATTTAGGTTAGGAAAGGATTAGATTTGATTTAAGCAGTATGGGATGTTGGATGAGTGCTTTTAAGATGTATGAGCTGGCAGTCTACTGTGATTTATTTCTAGTTAGATGTTCTCCATGATTAAGTAAGCATGGAACCAAGGATTATTGGAAAAAAACTGATAATAATGAAGTTCATTAATAATTTGCACAGTTTTACCAGTTCAGATCTTGCAGGCTTCTGCAATTATTCCCTTCTGCTTTTGTGCAGGGAGGGATGGCTGAAAGTACTTGATGAACCTTTCTGTTGTCAGTGCCAGAGTTGCTGTAGAATATTTATTGGGAAGGGAGCAAAAACAATCTGTGCAATGTGGGGTGTAATAGGGATGGTTCCTAATGCTGCACTTTCACTTCAAGAGGTGTAAAGTGATTGTTTAAAAGCATGTTCTTCATGGCATGGTCATCTGTTTCTTTACAGTGGTTACTGTTCCCATAACACTGGGTTTGATATTTTTAGAACTCTAATTTAGGTATAGCATTAACAGTAATACCTAAATGTTGGAATGATAGATTCTCTCTCTCCCTTTGAATTGATGTCTTTTTTTTCTGTTCAGTTTTTATCACAGTTCATATAACTGTATGCAAAAACCCAGTTTTAAAAGTGATGAAATAATATTTAAGATTGCACTACTTTTTACCAGTCTGTTGAAACGAGTGCATTTTCTCCTAATTTTTTTTAGCATTTTGTGAAAGTTTCCAGGCACACAGTTCTTTTGTGTAATTATTAGTAATGCCACAGGCAGAAGATCAGGCTACAGGATCATGGGAATTTCCAGAGATCGCAAATGTTATTTTTTTTCCTAGCCTCTCTAAAAAAAAAAGAGTTAAAATCTTTGATGAAATATTTTTGTAAAATTCAGAAAAGAGCTGCAAAGCAATTAAAGTATCATATTTGTGTAAAGTGATCAGAATTGCGCAGTATTTGTAAATTGTGCATTGAGGATTTTCAAGAACTGTATGGGGAAAACTGCAGATTTGTAGTAATTATTGCAGAGCACTTGCAAGAGAGAAGAGAAGCCTTTTCTAATTTCATCATTCTTACATGGCTGTTGCAAACTTGTCGCTTTCCATTTGGGAGGAAACTCAGCTCAGGCCTACAGCTGCTGAAGTCAGTATTACAATATCTCTATAAATCTCTGGGTTTTGGCTCATGCACACCACGAGCTAATAGTGTACTGTTACAGGCAAAGGACCAGCTTTTGTAATGCACTTCGTAGAGCTCCAGTTCAATGATAAATATGAAGTTTGCCTGAGTGAGTTGGTTTGTACATTGGGTATCAGACTCCACAAGGCATTGCAGATGATGTATACCACCCAGTTGTAAAAACTGGGGAAAGTTATTTTCTATTTTAAGTAGAAAATTTTCCTTGAATACATTTTGAAAAAGGTTTTATTCCATGCCTTAAAATATTGGGGTGGAGGGAGAGAAAGGAAGATCATTGTCTTCTGGGTTTTATAAGGAGAAGTATTACCATTACTTTTTGATTATGATGTAAATGGAATAGAGAATTACGTGATCCCTCAAATTGCATATTGTATCTCAGGGAATTTTATACTGTAAGGTGTCTTGATCTTTATAGAATGAAGTAACTTTATGTTAATGATATAGATTGACACTCAATAAAATTAAAGGAAGTAGTGCAAAACAACCCTATTTTTTATTCTGTTGCTTGTGTTATGAAGGCTCTGGAAAACTGCTTTTTAAAGAGAATGAATGTCTTTTCATGTTTGTTTAATAAACAGAAGTGGCTGATTGTTCTCAAAGTAGTCAGACCATCTGAGGTGAGGCATGAAACCTGGTTCTGCCAGGAGAAAAATATTTTCATAGGAGAGGCTGTGCTGAGTTATTTTCTATATGAAAAGGTGCATTTATTGAAGTTGGGTGTTGGAAAAATGTCATGTCAAAAAAAATCAAAAAACAAACTTTCTCTTGACCTACAGAGCATTTGAATGTGGTTGGATTCTTTTTGCCCCCCTTAAATTTCAAAACGAGACTATGTTTGTTTTGGTATTCAGCATGTAATGCTACATATACCTTTTTAGCTACAGCTTTTGCATGGTTGTTCATGATTGTCTTCCACTGAGCAACAAAAGTCAAAGGGACAAAAGCTCCTTTCCCTAAGCTTGTTTTAACGCTGATTGCTGTACAAGTGATGGCTTACCTTTCTCTTTACTCATCTTCTGTACAGCTTGGTGCATGGGGCTGAAAAAGCATGTCTGAAAATTCATGCCCAGCCAGGATGGGGTCAGAGCTACAGTCCTTGCTTTTCCCCCTGAGGTGATTGATGTATCATTATCACATTTAACTTTAAGTAAGTACCGCTTAAACTGACTGCTCGCTTACTCCTGCCTGAGGTAGGAAACTTTTTGCTCATTTTCCAGATGGCACTGAACACTGGGCTGGGGAAACTCTTGTAAATATTTTTCTGACAAATATTGGGTACCATTTGTTCAAGCTTGTTTGGTGACTCTTAAGTAAGTTATGCCTGATTAAGGTCACACAGCTCTCTATCCAACAGTCATATAAAATGGTGTTTGTTTTAAGAGAGTAAATAACGCTTTGTAGGGCGCACAGAGCTGACTCAATCTAAAATCTGTTGACGAGAACACAGTGACTTAATGTGGATTTAAGTGGTGTTTAACTAAAGATAACTCAGGATCCAAGTATAACAGCCTGATTTAAATAAGTAAAAAAAAGTCATTATTTGCCTGTAACCAGCTTGGTTTATGTAACCAACTCAGTTTAATGATTTGCATAATTATGTGTTTTCTGTGTGGTCATTTTAAAAACAATACCCAAGGCTAGAATTTCTATGTCTTCTTTGCATTCTGCAGTTGGTTTTTTTGTTTGTTTGGGGTTTTTTTTAATAGTCTTGAGCTAAATACTTAAGCTCAATTTTGACACAATGGCAGCTGTTCCTGAGAGTCTCACCCCAAAGATTATCTGAGATAAAAAAGTCAAAGCCTGTTTTCCAGGAGTGCTTTGAGAGCTGCAGGGATTTCTCACTGCTAGTGCTAAGGTGCTCAATGTGTTCAGGAAGCATCAAGAAGCTATGTCCCTCTTCTAATTGAAAAATTTTCTCTAAAGGAGTACATACTTTTCTGAATTCCTTCAATGTTTTTAGGTCCTTATAATTGCATGGGTTTAATTTTTGCAACAGAGTTAAAACTGGACTTTATTTCGGGAATGCTCAATATTTTAATAATATTCTTTTGATAACTATGAAAAATGGTCCCAAATTTGGAACTTGAATTTTTCTCTATTTATCAAAACATCTTTTGAAGTTAATCAGCCCACAGGTTGGCCGTATGCATTACAGAAGAAAATTCTGCATTTGCATCCTTGAATTGGCTGTTGATGTAAAAGACGCTATAGAGGTTTTGGATTATGAGAAGCTCAATCTAGAAAAACACAGAGCACTAAGAATGCCCAAGCTGTGGCCTGCTATGGCTCCGACATCCTGATCACATGAATGCCTATGATTTCAAATTGGCCATCTTGCTTTTGAGCAGAAGGCAGAAAGATAATTGCAAATAGAAAGCATAGATTATGGGGTTGTGAATATATTTTGGTGCATTTGTAATGCTGCCAAATAACTTTGTGTAGTATAAAGATGATTGATTTATTTGAAGCAAGCACAACAAGACTACATGAAATACAGCAGTTATTGGATACAGCAAAGTTGGATTCAAAACAGAAAAATTATACAGAAATTAAAAAAAAAAAAGCATGCAATTGTGGGAAAGCATGGGTAGACATTTTAAATTGTTAACTGGGAACAAACAGAGAATGTTATCAGAACTGCTGACTCTAGCCCAAATTGAAACCAGAAACCATAGGTTCAGAGTCATGCTGCTGCTTATGCTTACATCTACTTTGAATAGGAATGGCCTCCTGAAATTAAGGCAGAGGTCTGAACATTTTTATTCCCCTTCCAGTCCCAAATGTATGTTTTTCTTGCCTTTTTGCTGGTTTCCCTTCTCTGTCAATCACATGTTGCTCCTCGAACGTGCACAGACCTGAGTCTTTAATGTCTTCTCGCTTTAGAGAAGGAGAGTGAAGAAGAGATAAATTCTCAGCAAACATCCATATATTAACTTTGGTTGTATTTTGCAAGAGTCCTGGGGTAAGTGCAAGTAAGCAGTAGAGGCTGAATACAAAACAGAGAAGCATGTTTTATGGCAGTATCTTGTTGGAGACCCCAGCTTGATCTGAAACATCTCATCAGATTTTAAGGCTGAGACTTTATGCTATGAGTTTTCTATTTAGTCATGAAGGTTATTACATCAGGTATCCCCAAATAGTCCCACTGATGTATTATCTAAGAATTACAGAATCATAGAGATGGTCTATGAACACAGACACTTCATTCAGTATGTCTGTTCTGTGGAAAAAATTGTCAGGTTAATTAGAGCAGAATTTGTCCTGAGTTCAGGCTCTGATAAATCATATTAATGAGAATCCTTAATGAAAAAAACCAGGTTCACCACACTGTCTGTTACAGTGTCTGTGGTGAGGAAGGTTTTCTGTGCTGTCTTTACAGCTGAGTAATTTTTGTTGCTACTACTAAGGCATTTATTAAAGTGAGGATTAATCCACAGGAGTTGTTGAGTTTTTAGTAAAGAATTTTTTGTGGAACTTCTGATACAGAAGAGATGAAATCTGGTCTCCTGCTCAGAGTCAAGGAGAGAGGAAGACCCATGTTCTTATAATGGCTCTGCTTCATGGTGGGCTGCAGATCACGGAGAAGCAAAGGTGGGATACCATTAACAACTGGTTTGTGAGGATGGTTCAAAGGCCAATGCACACCTCAAAATCCCCTTCTTATCCCATTCAAGTTGCTGACACATCCTGCCCCAGCCCTTGCAGCAATGTTGTGCAGGGCTTTGTGGGTGTAACCCGGGCCTGCTCTCTAGTGGGTGGCAGCACTGGGACAGGTGGGACGTAGTGATGGGAGGATTCTGGTCCACACAGCCTATGCAGTACAAGGGCAGATGCTGAAGGCATCTTGGGGCCTCTTTGGTTGCTTCTGACTACTGTCTTAGGGCATTCTGGAGCAGCCCCAAGGCACCATCACTGCAGGTAGTATGAGTGAGTAGCAGACCTGGGCTTGACTCCACGTGGGAGATGAAGAAGATAAACAAATGTCACCAAAGTGGCAGAGTTTTTTTAAAGTTACTGAAGTAATTTGAGCCCCATTGCCTAAAGCATTTGAGAAATGCAAGGAACCTTACAACAGAACACAAAAGGAGACCCTTTTGGTCACAGGCACAGACTTTGCCATAGTCTGAGAATGTTCCCGTGGCTAAAAGCTGCAGAAACAATCCAGAAAGGCCCCATAAACTTTTTCCCACATAAGCAGCAAGAAGAGAGCAGAAGAAAGTAAGGACACCACCAAGCCTGTAAAAGAAATGTGTTAGATGAAAAGTTCACAGCAGCCTATGAGGCTGACTGGCAGCCCCAGTGACCTGGGGGACCCCCCCAGGACAGGGGCTAGGGGAGGGTTCCTCTTGGATTTCACATCTGGGAGTAATTTTACCCTGAGCATAGAAGCAAGATACATGATCCTTTCAGCTGCGTTGAGTATCATCAATAGGACCATCAGGGCACTGAGGAACAAGTTAAGGTACATCTCCAGCGTTTCAGAAGAAAGATGACTCTCACTCCTCCTCTTGTAGGTGCATGAGGCACAGAGGCATAAGCAGCATTCCTTGCACTGGTTACTGACTTGTGACATATTGTGGGAAAAATCTTTTTCCCAACATTGCCTCAAGGACAGAAGTGGTTTTATCCAACCTTTTTTTATAATCAATGGTCTTAGAACTTGACAAGCTCTCAACAACTGTCCAACCTCTCCAGCTGGCTGAGCTATGGACTCTTTAAATAGTGTATGCTGGCTGTGGGACAGCTAGACATGCTATTTAGGCATCTGAATAGGGTTTTTACAGTTTAAAATGCTTGATTTCTTCCTTTTGCTCTAGTAGTTTATGTCTCCCTGTGCACTTGCCTGATACATTTCTTCTGTGGATCGACTTCCACATCTTGCTCTCATTTCCCTCTTGATGGACTGCTGGCCAGCTCAGCTGCTTGGGCAGGTTAACCTGGTCTGGTGGGTTTTGATACTTAACAGAAAAGTAGCATCATGAAGCAACACGTATGTACATGGTTTTCTATTTTGGTGCCCTTTTGGGATTGTGGGTAGTAAGGCTGGGGACTGTGGTTGGGCAGAGAAGAAAAATGAAATGAACTGAATTATATATCTTCTTGCTCTAACTAAAGTTAATTATATCCAAAGAACATAAGAGTTTCTAGAAGATAAGTGTCTCTAATAGCCAAATTGAAGAAATTCTCTCTATTTGTCCTGTAATGTTCCCCATGACAGTAGAAATGGGGATGGAGTGTCCTAGGTTTCAGTGTAAGACGTGCCCAAAACCATGTATTCTATAACCATCTGGCACCAGGTGGGGCAGTGTTTNAGAAATCTCCATTTCTAATTTTCTGAACAGTTGCTTCTCCACAAATTCAGTTTTGATCCTTGACTGCCTCAGAGCACTCCCTCATCTTGTGCCGTAGCTTGTTCACCTGCTTGATCCCACTGAACTGCAAGGGGATCTGGATTGTTTTAACCTGCCCTTGAGGCCAGCTGCTTTCCTCTGGCTGATGTGTAGGGCCCAGAGGGGACAGCGAACTCTGTGTGTGAGTGCTGGTGTCTCAGATCCCATGCTCACGTCTACCTGGGGGATGCAGAGACAGACCTGACCGTACTGTTCAGCTCCTCCCACGTCTCCCTGTGCCCCTGCATCTTGTAGCTTGTCTAAATACTTGAGCAGTGTTACTTGCGACTATGCTGGCTCTGCACAGAAAAGCCACGAGTACAACAGCAGATGATATCTTGGCCCCATATCCTCAATCAGGCCCACAAGCCAAACCCACAAAATAGCCTGGGTAACTCTAGGTACACCCTTTATGAGGCATCAGATACTTCAGAAAGACTTATCTAGGCCATATCCTGTGTGTTTTCTCATTAATAACTTCATTTATTTTACTATGCTACTTTAAGAAGCTGGAGTGTTATACTGGCAAAGAGAAAGTAGTCTGCTTTATTTTTTTCCCCTGATGTTAACTACTGAGTATGTGCAGGCTGCCAAAAAATTCTGCTTGCTTGGCATATTGTTCAGCCACATGCTGCTTGTATTGTTCTGTCAACATCCATGTATCCTGTGGAATTCACAAGGGGTTTTGGAGTATATAAAGTGTCATCAGCTCTTATGCAAATTTCTGCTTCTTATCGATCTAGACCACAGTATGTGCTATGAAGCCAGCAATTGGAGCAAGACTTCTAAAAATAGGTAAGTTTCTCTACGTCATGTCCATCTCTCTTGGTCTTGATTGGGATCTGTGTTTTAAATCATGCCAGGATAATACACTTCCTGCACTGATGTACTATGCTCTGCTGCTCTTACATATCTGGCACGGTGTAGCAGCTTTAATGCTGCCACAAAAATATGTGCAAATGAGCAAAGAAATAGAACAGATTTCATTAGTTCAGATGAAACTGTCTCTTTATAACCCGTAGGTTAAAACTTAAGAATGAAGAGGGTAATTTCAAATGGTTTATCTGAAGTTACATAAATAAAAGGCAACTTTGGGACTGGGAACCTGTTGTCTTGTCTTAGAGTGAGTCTACTGACACTTCCACGTAGCAGTCTGAATCTGACCCTTTCAGTTTCAAGACAGATGGATGAGAGCCCATATGCTAAGTCAGGAGTGGTTTGACAGAATGTAAGTCAGAGGTGGACAACAAATTTCATCACTTGCTCATTTTTGCTGCTCTTCAGATAAAACCAAAGGTCCTAACCTGTGCTTATTTATTTTCAGCTCTGATGTGTCATATTGATGCATATGTGGATTCCTTATGGCTTAACTACAGACTTCAGTTTGAAGTGTGATATGAAAGAGTAACATGGATATAATTTTTATGTTTTACAAATATGTGTTTGTTGCAAGATGGTTCACTATCAGAGATTCTACAGGCAAAACAGACTGCTGTACCATTAAGGTTTGGACCCAGAAGGACTTAGGCATTTCACTTGATACTGAAATTAAACCTGATTTGTACATCTGTAGGATTCTGCATTTAGATTAGAAGCATCTGCTTTGAGTCCCGTTTCTGTGCATCCCTACTTCATTCACCAGGGTGTTCTCAGGAATACTGAAGACCTCTCTCAGGCTTGCAATCAAGATACACCTGTGCACATGTAAATGCTGAAGGAATATGGCCTGGGTGACTGACAGGTGTGTAAGAGAACCAAAAGTTGTCACTGCAAGGGAACACTGGCTTTGTTCTCACTGAAGGGTCTGACCACGTAGTGCCTCTTATTTCTCATGATGTTTACAGCACATTAAAGCCTTCTGTATTGAGCCTTCTGAAATGCTGCTTCTGCATCAAAGGGAAGGTATCCATTTGTTTCTGTGGCATCTCACCTGTCTGGTTTTACCAGAGAGTTGTCAATCATCTTATTTTACAGGTACTTCCCCATTCTTAAAAGAAAATAATTTCACTTACATCTCAGGTTACTTGGTTTATATGATAAAAACTCAGCATTATAATTAAGCTAAAGAAAGGTCTGGCTTTAGTGAAAATGTCACAAAAATTTATCTTTGTTTCAGCCTCCACAAAGTCTTATATAAAACAAGAGAGAGGTATCTGAGGGGTCCTAAGTCCTGTGAACAGACACGGAATCTTCCCTGACCTTTGCTCTTAGGACAATATTCTAGATATTTTAAGATTCTATGTCTTAAAGGTAAGAGATTTTAAGAGGTAGTCCAGGAGACACAAGTAGATACCATCCTTTTCTGAAGTCTTGCATATTCCTAATTCACTGGAAGTTATTTTAGCCTGACTTTCCTGGAGATAGCAGTGCTAGTTTCTAGGATGATACTTTCCCCTGCACTTACCTCCTCCTTCAGTCGGTGACCCAGTGTGTGAGTTGTGGAGGTGAGAGTCTCCACTCAGCCTGACACCCCATGTCCATGTGTGTGCTTACAGCTGTCCTTCACACAGAACAGTGCTCAAAATAGGTAGATGTAGTTCATGATCAGTTCTTATCTGAGCTCAGGGATGGTAGTAATTAATGGTAGTAATTAATGGTGGTGGGATGTTTGGGACAGCCTGATTCTTTACCCTAGGAACACTTCAGTGGAGTAAGACAGGACCTGCCCATACCATTCCTTGTTCTCATTTCCCCCTCACTGTTTGTAAATGCACCTAATATTATCCTTATTTCCTAGGGGGGTTGTGAAGTATTTTCCCCCATTAATAAAGTACTTTGATGTCTATAAACAAAAAAGCTGCCACAGTGCTGTGAAGATGCTAGAGACTAAAGGAATGCATGGCAGTCAATAAGATGAGAAGATTGCTGTAGTAAAGCAGCCTGGACCTGCGACCTCTATGGGATAAGTCACTTTCATCTTTGCTAAGCTGAGGCTCTAGCTGGAGTTGTCACTTCTGCTCTGAGAATGCAGAGCATTCTCGCTGCCGTCCCCATTTCCACCCCCATTCCCATCCTCATCCTTTGCATATTGTCTTTGAGAGGAACATTGTAACATGATGGAGATGGGAATGTCTCCTTTGTGCCAGTACTTCCCTGTAAGCTTGACCCAATTCAGTTAAGGGTGTTCACCCATGTCCCACCAAAGCCCAAGGGAAATCTCTCCAGAGGCTTTCTTTGTGTATCACCTTATGCGTTAGTGCTGTATTTGCCTACATGGCCACAGAAATTATCACAGGAGACACAACGGGACTGCTCCAACACCAACCAGAGCGAGCATGCTGCTGTGATGTTTATTCTGAAAGCAGAAGTGAAATAAGGTCAAACTGTTCTTTCCGAGTGCACTGTTTGCATTGCATTCGTGTAGTAATGTGTTTACATACCCCTGGGGTTTTGCATCTCTTTGATCTTTGCAATCTCACAAGCTACAGTGCAAACAGAACAGGGTCTGCAGGAAGCAATCGTGCATTGTGTGCCTTTGTTTGTAATGAGCATGACCTCATGGGTTGTGTTTGAAAGTTCCAGAGAATCCCATAGCCCCAGAGCAAAACAGAGGTTTCTATTCTTCACCATGTAGACACACTTCTTTAATATAAAGGAGAGGTGTCAGATGGTCATGTCTTGTTGTGTTTCGATTTTCAAGGGATACACCATGATTTTCAATGACCGGATGCTCTACCCATCATGTGCTACATTTCATTTGCCCCCCTGGGACACACCCTGGCAGTGGGGGATGCGTTTTTGTCTGCACACAGCAAAGTGTGTACGATCTCGGGGGCCATGGGGAAGAGGAGGTGCTGCATCAGAACAATGAGCCATTGCCTCCTGGAGCACACAGCAGCAGTGATGGTGGCAGCCATCAACATCCATCCTTGGCCAGGCTGCTACATATTTTGGATAAAATGAGGTGATTTTCTTCATTTTCGAAGGTAGTGTTCCCTATTCTCTTAAAAGGCTAATAGAAAATTAGTTTGCTCTCACATGCATGGTATCCAGAGCAGAACCTCAAAACAATGGACTAAAGTGAACAGAAGAAACATGACCTACCAAGTAAAGAACAACTTTCCTTGATCCTCAGCCTAGCTTTAGAGATAAAAGTGCCCTGAAGAATAATACATATACCAGCTAATGGAGCTCACTGCAGGCAATGTCCTTTTATAGCAAGGGTGGGCTTCTAGTTCAAAAGCTGCTGCCAATTTTAAATAAGACAGCCTTGAGCAAAAAGAATCACAGGCTCGTTAGAAGCCCATGGGGTCCCAAAGGCCATTCTGGATGTTTTGAGTAAAAAGTAATGTTTTGGATTTTATCAGTGACTTGAAGTGTGTCCTAGGACAGAGGGGTGAAAGACACACATGTAATTCAATTCTAGAAGTGAAATTCAGGCCCCATGGGGTCACCTTGGGAATAGTTTGGAGACCACCCTGGATCTCAGTTGAGCAGGTTTTCATACCATAGCCTGAGAGCAATTTTGTGCCCTGGCTATGCATTGCCTTCTGTTGCTACGATCCCATCATAAAGTAAGATAAGCACAAATAACTGAGACAAAGCCTACACAGAAAAGTCCTGGTTGGAAAACTGCCGAGGTACACTGAGCAGTCCTCCTTCTCCAGGATGTAATAAAAAGGATAGCAGGTCAGGCTACCACAGTGCTTCTATTTTGTTATGTACTTGCATTACAAGTGGCAGCTGATTCCCATCAGTCGGGTACATGGATATAATTGTAACTTTTGCTTCTGGTTCCTTTCCAGAAATGAATTTCGCTACCTCAGTCTTTGCTGAGGCATTGCCAGGTGGCTCTCACCTGAACACTGAATCCTTTTTTCCACTATCCTTCCTTCGTCAGACAAGGAGCAAATAATCAGATCACTGTTTACTGACAACTTGTTTTCCTTAGAACATATGCAAAGAGACTGAGATCGAAAGGTTTGTCACCTGGGGCCTTTTCTTTGTCAAATCTTCATCTAGCCACCAACATTTTGGTATAATTAAAGTGCTAAATGGAGACAACCATACATGCAGTTGTTGGGGTTTTAGGAGTTCTCCTTTTATTTTCTTTTTCTCTTAAAGAATTTTTCCCCACACACACTGCTGAGGGGGAGCGATTACCAAGGTACTTAAAAGAGACAAAAGATCTGGCCGCGGGGAGGAGCCCAGCTAGCTGGCCCTTTTACCTGGGAAGAGGGGGTTGGGACACTTGTGCTCTCGGCATTCGGAGGGGAAGGAAGCTGCGATCGATCGCTGTGGAGAGAAATTCACCATCACTGCAGGCTTCTGCCTTCTGCTGCTTTCCTCCAACCGTGAGTGGAACTTGCTCGCTGGAGCGGCTCTTGCACAGGGGACCCTATTTTTAC
>VZTH01000072.1:26727-79288 GCA_013397815.1 Aleadryas rufinucha
AAGTAAAGAACTGTTATTCCTATTCCTCATACATTTGCCTGAAAGCCCCTTAATTTCAAAGTTATAGTAATCTGGAGGGAAGGGGGTTGCATTTTCCATTCCAAGGGAGGTTCCTGCCTTCCTTACAGACACCTGTCTTTAAAACCAAGACACAGTTAACTGCATGAGTGTTTTACTCTAAATAGAATGTATGTCCGTGGAGAAATTCACAGAAATATCATTTCCTTTGTTTTTCTTCTCATTGTCACAGTGTCACCAGTGAGGACAGCTGGAGTGTGCATGCTCTTGTGAAAAGGAGGATCTCTGTTAAAACTCAAAAGATACTGCTTCTCTCTGCTGTGCCTATTTATAAATGCACTTTGCTTGCTTATCAGTTCTTTAGCAGTGTAGCTGTGCTGTGGTTTAACTGGGCAGGCAGCTAACATCTCCTAGCCGTTTGGAAAAAGGGTAAAACTAGTGGGATGAGATAAAGATAGTTTAATAGGACAGAAAAGGAAGGGAAAATAATAATAGTAATAATGATGATGATGATAAAAGAATGTGCAAAACAAGTGATGCACACTGCAGTTGCTCATCACCTGTTGAAGGATGCCCAGCCAGTCCCTGAGCAGTGATTGGTCTGGGCTGGCCAACTTCCCCTGTTTTATTATTCAGCATTATGCCATATGGTATGGAATGTACCTTTGCCCAGTTGGGGTAAGCTGTCCTGGCTGTATCCCCTCCCATCTTCTTGTGCACCCCCAATGTCCTCAATGGCAGGGTAGTGTGAGCAGCTGGAAAGTCCTTGACTTAGAGTAAGCACTACTTAGCAACAACTAAAACATCAGTGTGTTACCAACATTATTCTCAACATTATTCTCATCCTAAATCCAAAACATAGCACTGTACCAGCTACTAGGAAGAAAATCTTATCCCAGCTGAAACCAAGCTGATGTCTTACACTTTGAAGCCCTCTGTTATCTGTGTGCATTAAGAGTTATAAAAAGGATTTATCTGGGACTGCCTCTGTTTGTCTTCTGTTAACAACATAAGGATTTCATGTCTCAAACAAGAAGCCATGAAGACTTCCTGAAACCTAAAGTAAGAAAAAACCAAAATCATAATTACAGCAGCCTTTCATTGATGAGCTCAGCTTGTTCAGTTGTCCTTAAAAGCCCAGCAACTGAGATGAGCATGACAGAATGCTCTGGATGCTACAAGATTCGAGTCATTTTGGTTTTGAGAGGTGAGGAACTGACTTCCAGTGTCAGATTGCAAAATCCACTCCACTAGCACCTGCCAGAGCTGCTAAAGGAGCATGTTCTCTGCCATAACTCTTCCAAGATGGCTCAGAGATCTCAGATTTCAGGTATTTCAGATTCAGTAGAAAACAGCTCAAACTCCATCTCCTAATCTGCATGCCATCAGTACAGGGTATGGGATTTGGGGTTTCCTGCAGCACAATGATGCTGCAAATTCCTGTGATCCAGCCTGGTGTCATGTGTGCCTACAGATGTATCTATAGAACCCTGTGGAGGGAGAGTCACCAGGCTGCAGACAGCAGGGTGCTAAAACTGCCTCTCATAAAGAAGCATGTGTTGTCTGGGTACAAGGAGTAGGTGGGACTGCGTAAGGGCATTGGGTTCAACAGGCTTTTGTAAGTGCAGAAGGGAGAGTGCAACAGCTTGGCATCATGCAAGTAGTAATTAATGTCTGTGTGCAGCTGAGGACAGTCAGGAGAGGAGTTTTTAACCTCTTTCCTCTTGCTATTGATTTCCCCTCTTTGAGCTTGCTGGTTTAGCTGAAGCGTTGTGTATTGAACATCTGCTTTGTCGCCTCTGTCATGACACTGCTCTTGCACTATCTTGCCTTTGGAGCATTAAAGTGAACTTAAAGTTCTTACAGTGAAGAGCAAGGTACAGCTGGGCTTTGGTGGTTTCCTTGTTCATTTCTTCTTTAGTGTCCTGTATCTCCAGCTAGAGTGTGGGAGTCTGGGTGGGAGATGGAATCCATGCTCACATGTATTGGCAGAAGGCGACAGCAGAGCCAGCTCTGCTCCCCCGCTTCACCCTGCTACAGCAGAAGCCAGATCCAGATAGATAAAGCAAGAACAATGGGAATTAGGATGGTGTAAATACATAGAAATGACAGTCCTAATTAATTCTACTTTTTTACTCTGACATTATGAAAATATCCATTCTACATTCCTCTAACTGAAAAAAAAAAAGAAAAAAGAAAAAAGAAAGAAGAAAATTGCTGTATTAATTTGGGGAAGACTTGTTTTTCTTGTAACTCTTGAAAAACATCACAGAATATACAATGAGTACTTTGTTTTTTCTGTGCTGCACAAAAATGTATATGAAGAATGGTTATTTCTCATCTTTTAGCATCATTTATCCATGCCTCTGTAGACAGTTATATTTAGGATGAGATGAATCATGGATTTTTTTCTGCCCAGTGACTATAAAAGGAGTCTTAAATGACCATCTCAGATGCAGATGACTTTGGTAATCATTTTTGTTGTACTACTCTTCCTTAATTTAGTTTCACAGCTTGGATAGAAAAATCTGTTTGTAAACCAGATATCAGATCTGTTATGCCAAAACTAAATACAAAATTGATTTTATATAATAAAATACGATCTGGAGGTTATAAAAAAATTGTAGGTGATGAAGTAACCCACACAAACATCTCCAGAGTCATGGCTTGCTGAGGTGGGTGCTTCAGCATCTCCTGTGTGCAGTGGGTGAAGTGCAGGTACCGTGGCTCTCCCTGCCCATCGCCTTGCCAGTAGCAAGCCTTCCTACCCCCAGCAGAAGAAACAGTGCTTTGCAAATTCTCTTATTCTGGCCTGTGTTAGACATCTGTGCTGAGTTAGACATCTGTGCTGAGGTAAGCTGAAGTTGCTTGGAGGGCTTTTTTCCCTCCCTCGGGGCTCCTGCCACAGCTGGGGGCCACTGCAGAGGTGAGGTGTCTGCAGCACCTGACCCCTCTGTGCGTGATGGGCCTGGTCAGAGGTGGCGTGAGGCAGGTTGGGCCACAGCAAGGCTGCGCCCTGAAGGAGCTCACACGGGGGAAACACAAGGAGCAGCGTGCTGGGGTGGTGCTGGCAGGAGGCTGGGCATGGCACAGCACAGATGTGGCCCGTTGGTGGTGGTGGTTTCACAGATGGATTAACAGCGTCTGCAGCCGTGCTGAACCAGTGACTGCTTGGGTCCCGCAGCCTGAGACAGGAGCTTCCACCTGCTCTGGCCACAGGGGAGCATCAAACCTAGCTCCAGAATGGGAACGTGCAACCTGCTGCCCTGCTTTGCCTAAGCAAATGAATGGTAAATAGCACTATAAGCTCACTAGGGCAGGGAGCATCTCTTTGTTTTCTCTCTTGTTCTCTGCCTTTTTTTCTATATTGTCATAGTAGAGATAATAATGCTGTTATTAAATATCTAACAGGATTGGTGAAACATAACATTTTCTGACCAAAGGTATTGGTATCTATGAGCTTTAGGCAAAGAGTACCATAAATAAATTAATTTCAATTTGTATAAAAATGAAACACTTTATGTTTTGTAAAATAATTTACTTTTGTTTATAAAGTGATTTATTATTGTTTATTATTTCATAAAACTTTGCAGTGTTTTGCAAAGTAATTTGTCTTTTGCATTTTTGAAAAAAGAATTAATATATTTTAATGCTGTACTAGTCATTAAGCCAGCTGGGACAAGTTTAGTACAATTAATTTTGCATTCCAATGCTGAATACTCTGCTGGGCAAATGAAAAACAACTATAACAAACCTTCAGACTTGCTATTCATTTTGCAAACCCAGGAGAAACAGAAGACAGCAATGCTAGCTGTATCTAAACTTCATCAATCCCACTGGACCCATTAAAAAAGAAATAATTTTAGATTTTTCTCCATATTTCCATTTTCCCTGTGTATTTTTTCCATGCTGCAGGAGAGAGGAGTTTCCCAATGGCAGAGAGGGAGAGAAAGGCTCACTGTAAGGTTCAGGACTGAGAAATAAGTACCAGGAAAACAGTGTCGGATGGCAGAGATCATAAACTGGGTAGAAAAAAAGACTGTTTTTATTGCACTTCCCTGCATTTGTGGGATGGGGTTTTGACAGTGGCTGAGCACGGGAAGGAGGGAGCCTTACCGTTTTTGCTGTTAGTGACTCATAAGTGACTCAATCAGCTCTTGAAAACACAAAAGCACTCTTGTGCAAAATTCTCATCTCTGGTTATAGGTAGTCATCACCTCTGAGAGGGTGCTCAGAACATGTGTAGGAGTTTTCCTCTGCCAAGAGAGTATTTTGAGGTGTCTGGTTTTTGACAGCCCAATTTTCTTTCCATGCTTCAACTCCTTCCTGACAAGATAGTTGTACGGAGCATTTGCAATTTTTTTGGTTCAAGGTTTTAGTAAGTCTAGTGAGGGAAAAATCCTGTTTAAAAAGTAGTGGAGAAAGCTTTCTATTTTTTTTTTTGAGCAAATATTATTCTTATTTTTAAAATACAGATGTTAAATACAAATTTAATTTTTTAAAAAAATTACATTCACAGCTGCTTCTCATCTTGGCTATCTCCTAGCATAGCTCAGAATCAGAATGAAATACCAGGATTCCTCAGACACTCAGCATCAAAGTGATTGATCCCCTGTACATCACCCACCTTTTCCTGGCAAACACCAAGCACCTCCCAAGTTTATCAGGCATCCTGATATGTTAGCCCATTAGCAGCCTCTTTGCTCCTTAAAAACAGATGCTTACTGTGTTCTGTTCATTGTGAACATCCTTTTGTTTGTCTGTTTTAATGGGTTTTAAATCTGCTCAAATTACGTGGTAATCTTTAGAAAGGCTATGGCTGGTTTTTTTCACAGTGGTATGGTGAAGAGGGAAAATGCAGGGCCCATTGCTCCATCAGCAATTACCTGAAGGACATTTTGGGTTAGATCTTTGCGGGGAGATTCCTCTACAAATCACAGTGGGGTGCAATGGGATCACGGACGGAAGCTGGTCAGGCTGCGTTCTGTTGCTGACATTCCAGCAGGAGCTGTTTGGATGGGATGGCCCCTCTGCGCCTCTCCTAATCTCTACTCAAGGGATTATGGCGTTGCGCTTCCTGAGGGGCACTGGTGGATGTAATCCTCTGCTACGTGAGAGATTGGCCGTAGGATGATGCTGAAATGGAAAGCACTATTTTTACTCGGAAGATGCGGTTCTGTTGCAGCAAGCCCATCATGTTGGAAGCTACGAAAGATCCGTAATGGTGTGTGCTTGTTACAATGCCTGTCAGTGGGAATTTGGGTTTTGTGTTGAACTCTTCAGTTCAGCCCCAATTCTCTGTTATATTCAAACAATGTTGAAAGTAAGTGTTTTACAGGCATCTGCCTCCTGTGATGGAGATTTGCAGGGCTCTTTGTGTTTGCTTTCCATGCAGTTGGTTCTTGATTCTCAGTCTTGTTTCCACAGTCTTTCAGAAGACCACTGAATGTTAATTCAGTGTCAATTTACATATTTAATTGTGGGTTTAGAGTTAATTTTTTTCCCTTGTTTTTGCTGTCTTCATAATTTCCATAGGGTAGTACATATTGATAGTGGAAAAATAATTTTTTTATTCTCACTTCAGGCTTCTTAAATTTTCTTATGCATCACCAGGGAAGATACTGCTATCATGGATCAATAAGAACTAAGATATTTCCGCCAACAATGTCTTAAAACAATTTTTTTCATTTAAAACTGACTTCTGTAGTGGAACTGAAGGGAGAGCAGACAAAAACCTCTGTAATGTAAGGTTTGCTGAGGAGACTGCAATTGTATCAATACCATGTAATGACAGACTCAAAATTGGCTTTAAAGTGCCTGCTACTTGCTTGGTTTTACAGCCTGAAAGAATTTCATAGGAAAGCAGGAGCACCAGGTGGTGCTGTGACAAAACCTGGAAGCTTCTAACCCTGCTGAGGAAGATAAATAGGCATGCAATTTTGCATGTGTGTGTGGCAAGAGAAAAAAAATTATTACTTTCTTGCTTTGTGAGCACCTTAAATATTACACATTCTGGGCCTGAGTGCCTCTTCCAACACAAACCATTGTATAATTCTACCTTTTTCAGAAAAAGTGGGATCCACAGTGCCCATGCATCTAAAACTTAGGACTCTGTCAGCAGGAGCACTTAGTAAAGTCTAGGATGAACAGAAAGAAGAGGGAGATACACTGTGCTCCTCAGTGCTAATCTTGATGTGAACAGAAGCTGAATGTTTAGTTTTCAAAGTCAGGCTTGATTTGGCTTTTTCTTATTGTAGCAAATTCTTGGGTTTACTGGCTTTTTAAAAATAATGTTTGTTTTAATCACATTTAACCAGTCTAATCCCCCATAAAATATTTGATTTTGTAAAGCCCATACTTAGGTTTATATATAATCAGTACTTATTGGGGGCAACAAGCAGGGAAAATGAAGACTAGAGTAGCACCACACGTGGTAAAACTAAATGAAAACTGAAAAAAAAAAGAGTGTGGCATAGTGCAGGTAAAATAGGGTTTAAGAGCTGTGTGACAAATGGGTTACATGGGAAAGGCAGGGAAAATGGGGGTTTGGGGCTGGAACAGGGAGTTTTTTATACAAAAGCAGTGCCCTTCTCAGCTACCACTGGGCTGCCAGCTGCACGTGCCTCTTCACGAGCTGGGCCGTGGCTCAGTCCTCTAGATGGTGTTAGAGCACTGTGATGCTCGGCTACCTCCTGCTGCTTCATCTGCACGCTGAAGGGACCAGCCGATAAAACAGGCAACATCCTAAGAGGGTCTTTGGAGGGGTCACATCGTGTTGGCAGCTGCCACCCAATCTAATCATCCAGTCCTGGGTTGCTTTTCTCAAATAATTGTGTGAAATACAAGCAGATTCTCTGAAAACTAAAGCTTGCTTATTTGATAGCTGTTTTCTAAATTATGTTAGTGTGCCCTTGAATTCTTGTCTTTTATATCAAATAAAATGCTTCTGCAGAAACAGAGGTTTGTCTGATGCTGCAGCTTGTGTGCCACATTTGTTTGAGTGAACAAGCTCTCACAGATGACAAATCTTAGAGGAGCAGAGAGTAAGTTCACAAACCTAACTTTTACCATAAATTGTCTATTTCTGTGTGTCTCCACAGTCTGGAAGTGCCCATCAAGCATTCTTTATAATAACACATCTGGGCTTTCAAAACATGCGGAGAAAAGCCTGCTACTGGAGAAAGGACAGCTATGTCCTTGTATCAGTCATAAAGAAAAATAAAGATGGTCTTTGATTGAATATAGGGGATTGCTTTTCAGTGTTACACAGTTTGTATTTGTGGTGTGTGCTTCCATGAATAGAAGTTCCTTGGCTGCAGGAGCTGCTTGAGCTGCTGCTCTGTAGGGAATGACACTGGATTGCCTCTTTATCAAGGTACAGGAGCTCTTGGGAGTGACAGTTCCTGTCTGCTGCTGGAGGAGGTTGTTCGTGAAGAGAAAATGTGCTGGCTGTGGAAGTGTGGGGAGGCAAAGGAATGGCATCAGTAGGTGCTGTGCTGGCATCTCTCTGCTTTGCTGGTTCTCGTTACTGAGCATGTTTCACAGATTCAGTTCCTGACAGAGCTGGGCTTGCTTGGGGTAACTGCTTTGGACCACAGAATCACCAAGTGGTTTGGACTGGTTAAAGATCACCTAGTTCCAGCTCCCTCCACGATGGGGAGGGACACCTTCCACTGGACCAGATTGCTCAAATCCTATCCAGCCTGGCCTTGAAGACTTCCAGGAATGGGTCATCCACAACTTCTCTGGGCAACCTGTGCCAGTGCCTCACTGCCCTCATGGCAAAGAAATTTTTTCTGATATCTAATCTAAACCTACACTCTGTCAGTTTAAAGTCATTCCGCTTTTTCCTATCACTGCATATACTTGTGAAAAGTTCCTCTTCTGAAAGCCCCCTTAAGGTACTGGGAGATGCTGTAACGTCTCTTCAGAGCCTTCTCTTCTCCAGAGTGAACAACCCCAGCTCTTCCAGCCTGTACTTACAGCGGAGGTGTTCTCTCCTCTGAACTCGCTCCAGCACATACGTGTTTGAACAAGGCATGTATGTCTGCAGAGAGTCACCTTCCAGGGTCACAGTGGCCAAAGTGACTGCTGCCACCTGAAGAAGCTGCTCTTGAGCATGCTACAGCATGCAGGTATTACTGCAGTATCCTTTGTAGACTCATTTTGGAAGCAATTGAACTAGTTACCCCAAAAATTCAGCTTTTACAAAAAAAACCCCAAACAACCCAACCACAAAAGAGGGAGTTTTCTGAGAATTGTATTTGGTAGATGTGGTATCACACTGGTGACTGGTGCTCATCTTGGAAGATGAGAAGCAAACTGGTATGTGCAAAGTTAGTGCACAGCTGGATGTGTTTACTGCATGTGGTTTTGTTCAGATTACAAGTGCCTGAGCATAGGGTGGCATTCCTGGGGCAAAGCAGCAGCACTCGAATTTGAGGCACAGCTGGGGTTACTGCCTTTTGTTTACTCAGGCACCCGTTTGTTTTGCACTTGAAGAAAATGCAGCCTGACTTCTGGCCCTTAGGGAGGAGAGTCAGAGAGGGAAGCAAGTGTTGACAGTGCAGAGATCAGAAACCTTAGAGCAGTTATTTTGGATACTGGTACCAGCATGACTGCAAGGGAGAGGGGCTACGTTCTGCCCTGTAACCTGCACTGGAGGTTTGCTCCCATGGCTGGGCTGTGATTGTTTTTAGAGTAGCTGATTGAAAGCTATATAAGGCATATTTGTGCACAGGGCAGTCATTTCTTTGTTTTTTGGGGTAGATGTGAAGAGGCTGAGGAGGGAGTGGGGTGGAAGTGCAGTAAATGCACGGTCAGCAGCTACAGGGACACTATGTCCTGCTGCACATCTAATGAAGTACATTTGCTTTATTTCCCCCCAGAAGAGGGTAAGAGTGAGCATGCCACGTTTTCTTCCTGGTCTGGAAGCATTGCCACCACAGAGGTCTCCCCTCCAGTGCTTTCAGCTTGTTTGATCCTGACAGGATTCGGTCTGGAGCTGTCACCGGTTTATTCAGCACAGTCCATTTGGGCAGATATCTTCAGCTCTGCTATATGGATCTTATTTTCCAGCTGTCATCTTGTATGAAAAAGAAATTTGCAGGGTAACAAGATCAGTCAGAATTCATAAATTCTTCCCATTTCATGAGAAAAACTGTATGTGTTTAAAACAGTGGAAAAACCTTGCCACAGGGACGTGTGTGGAAGCAGAGCACTGCATCACCACCTCCATGTCTCCCGGGGAGGGACATGGGTTCTGTGAAATTTACATCAAGATTTAATTATAATAAATAATAAACACAAAGGCATCTGCATATGTGGGGTCTTTCAATTGGGTGACATGAAGTAGCTGCCACGAGAGAATACTGTAAAACTAATTAGCTTTCTGTTCACCAATAGATCAGAAGTTAATTCTATCTCCTTTTCTAATTGGTCACTTGAGGGTGGATTAGGCCCACATTAAAATGTTTCTTGATCTTCAAAAGTAAGCAGATGGTTTAGTTAGACAATTAGACAATTATTTAGACGGTATTGTACTTTTTATCAGTGTATTAGCAATAGGAAAATGTTGCCCGTATGTTGTTGACACATCAGCAGGAAAAGTGTCTTTCTTTAATGTTTTTCTCCCTCATATTGGTCATTTCAAAAAGGTTTTTCAGCACTGTGTAAGTCCAACCACCAGTATAATTGGGTCACACCTTTCGATTTGAACTGACCCATCTCTGTGAGTATTGGGCTCATTATTGAAATCTGCCCATTTGGTTTGACTTCTGTGCAAGGGGATGTCAGGGGCCAGCTCTGGTACTGACAAGATGCCTGCCTCAGTTACAGCCATAAACCAAATTATTTCCTTCAGAGCCTCTATCAGCACTCAGGGATTGTACAAGGTGCAGGAAGTAGCATGAGGCATTATAAAAATTGTAATATAGAAAATGTAGTAATGCATTAGCAGCTCATCAAAATCAGTTTATCACTAAGTTGCTCCAAATTTAAATATGTTATTTCATAATTCACATCACTCCTAGTGATGGATGCTGATAAAGATCCCACCAGTGCAGAAGGCTGGGTAATGGGCTTGGTGGCCCACCCTAATTCCAGCATCATGAGGTAAGGCTTTGCTAACACTGACACTATTATTGCTGTGTCTGCCTTCCTTATTAGGGCAGTCTGAGGTTTAATTTCTCCTTGGACTGCCTCAGACAGATCAGATCATCACTGAACTGGAAGATGGCAAAACCCTTACCATAACACTTGCAGCTGACCCGAACTTCAGGAAATGGGTAAAAGAAGAGGGAGCATAACCTGCGGATGCCGAAATTACCTCCAGCCACAGCCAAATTCTTGCAGAAAAGCAGGAGGCAGTGACTCATCTGGTCAGCCTGATTGTACAGCATGGGGCTTTGGTCCTGCCTGGGCCTGCGTGGCTTTGGGAGGAAGCTGAGGGTACCTCCAGAGTCTGCAGGGAGGGCATAGAGGAGCCCACATCAGGCTCTGCATGGCAGTACAAGGCAAGAGGATGAGAGGCAATGGACAAAAGCCAAAATATGAGAGGTTTGGATGGGTGTGAGGAGAAATCTTTTCTCTATGAGGACATGACCCACCCCCCTGAGAGGCTCTGCAGCCTCCCTCCTTGGAGGCTGCCAAGATCCGAGTGAAGCTCTGAGCACCTGAGGCAGATCTTGGAGTTGACCTCCCAAGGTCCCTTTTAGCCTGAATTCTTCTCTCATGTTATGGAAAAGCCCAGTGCTACCAAGGGAAATGCAGGAAGGCATATATATGTGCAGGAAAATATCTAGTAGATGAGCTAATGCACCTTCTCATTTGGCAGTGTTGTGGTAATTCTTGAGCGGACGGTTTTGGTAGTCATCTAATACTGGGACAGTTTAGGGGTGAGTCACAGATTTAATGAAGTATTGGGAAAAATGCCTTTGTTGTGAGACTCTTAATGAGCTCATTTACTTAGCTTAATGAAGTGAGGACTGAGAGTCAGCTTTGATCCCTGTCACTGTTTATTTGAGGAACAAATTGGATTGTGGAGTTTCCAGAGTATCAGATAAAGTCACAGCAAAATCCAATGGCTGAAGTCAAAGTTAGGTGGATTCAGGAGAGAGGTCTTTAATAATCACAAATAAATAATTTTAATAAGATTTCTGATTTTTGGAAAAAAAGTTGCCATGGGTTATGATCAGTTCTCTACTGTATTTAAATCAAATACATTTATTTGACAGATATGATCTACCTTAAAGGAGAGTGCATTCAGGTGAGTCCCTTGCCCGTCCTGATGCAAGCTGTGGTAGTTGAATGGGTGAACTTGAGCAGCAGTGCTAGCCTCGTTCCCTGGTCTGGTACAGCCCAGGGAAGGCACAGAGAGCTGCCTTCAAGAGCCTGGCAGAAAACCACAGCTTTGTTTCCAATGATCTATTTCATCACTTGAACAGAGATTCAGCAAAATGCTTAGTCTTGTTGTAAGAGTGTAAATACTTCCGTCATCAAGAACCCGCTTAAATTACACTTAGTTCCAGTGTCTTGGTCATATGGACAGTTGTACTTCACTTTTTGCAGCTGTCAGATACAGACAATGATTCACTAAAATGCAGCATCATCTCTCTGTAATTCACAGAATGTGAAGCACTTTTGATGAAAGCCACATACGAGCTTTACGGTGTTGCAACTAATTGACAGTCACAGGCTTAATCTTTATTTCAAATAATGCACACTTAATGTGAACTCACAGTAGAAAATACACATCCTTTGTCCTCAGCATGTTTAGCCAGCCCTTGAGATGTACTCCACTCAGTAGAGCAGTTTTCCTCAAGAGGTTTAGATACATTTAAACGTTAAGTAATTGACCGCCCAGCATTTTTATGAGAAAAAAGGATGAGGTAATGGTTTGATTGAAAGAGCATGTGCTGAGGACCAGCAGTACACTGAGCGTAATTCCTCATGGTAACACTGGTCTTTGCAGCCCTAGGCACCATTTTTCAAGTGTTTTTTTATTTAGAAAAGTGTATTTACATTTTAATCTACCTAGTGTGATGGTCCTCTCACAATCCACCAGTTCTTACAATCCAGCTATTGCTGCCTACCCCCCTTGGAATGAATCTTACATTGGTGAAGAAATTACTGCAACACCATGACCTGCATCAACTACTAGAATGCATTCCTGTGTAAATCATTCTAGATTGATTCTAAACTGATTATTCTTTGTGTGCTTCACTTATACAGTAAGTAATACAGTGAACCTTGCCACTGAACTTTGTTTCTCCTTCACAAATTTATATTAAACTTCTTGTGCTAATACCTTTGACAGTGTATTCAGTGGTTGTAAATCTTTGTTACTTTGGTCAGAGCCTGGTGCTAATAAAGCTGAGGTCGTGGGTTAAATCCCTGCATGGTCCATTCACTTAAGAGTTGGACTCCATGATCTTTGTGGGTCCCTTTCAACTCAGAGTATTCTGTAGTCCTGTGATTCTGTGAATACAGTCAGCTAACAGTTGTCAGAGTGCTGCCAGCTGAGGTGTGAATGGGTATTGAGAAGTACAGATGGATAAGAAGAACCACGAGAAATGACTCATCTAGAAGTTGTGGGTTCCAGAAATACAGGCCTAACCAGGAATCAAACATCCCAGGCCACCCAGGATTTCTAATAAACGGAGAGCATAACATCATCTTCAACAATGAGAAGGTCTTAAATATCATATGTAACAGTGGATAAACTCACATACCTTATACATCCATTCTGTTCTTTATCCTGATAGTAAAATCAGCCAGAGATGGCCATAGATGTTGAAGTTCCCCAGCTGCTAAACATCACCACAGGATATATGAAATTTCTTGGGTGTTTTTTCACACTCAAGGAACTTGAGCGGGTTCAACACTTACCTGCTCTGTGAGAGTTTGGGTTTTTTCCCCAAAAAACATATATACAAAATTTTTGAAGTCCTAATGTTTCTTACTTCTCTAAGGATATTGGATGTAGAGAGAGACTGCCTAGTTTTATACCACTGGATGTCTTTCTTCTTCCGTGTCCGACAAATTTCTGCATTCACAGTGAAGGTGTGTGGTTGCTGTAGTCTACACTGTCAGACAGTGAAGAAGGCCAGGAAGCTCCTGGAAGGAAACCAGACCTTACAAGGACTGAACCCATCTTCAGTGATGATCAGCACATGCAGTAGTTCCATAGGGATCCTAGGCCAGGACAGGATCCTAGGACTTAGCTACTTCAAGTGCATGTGAGATAAACCTGAGCTTAAATTCACTTATAATTAGAAAATATATATATGTAAGTGCCTGGATATGTGGCCTTTGTTTTCTCTGTTGTTTCAAGACCCAATGTGTCACAGCTGTGGTCTGGGACAAACACATCCCTTGGTTCCATGCATGCACCCTGAATGCCAAGGAGACGTTTACACCCCCCTGAGCAAATGTTTGGCATCTGCATACTGCCCAGTGCACAGAGCCAAGCTAAGGGGGAATACGTGGCTCCGAGGGTATCTGCCATCACTCAGCATTTTGAGAAAATATTAAATTCAAAACCAGACCATAAACCTGAACTGAATGAAGCTGTACATGACTATTTTTAGCATTTCTTCATCTAATAAAACTTGCCTTGCCTTAACTATTTTACAGAAATTCTCATATTTTTAAAACTACAGATATAAATTACATTTCCAATATGGAACTTGCTGACAGAGTCATTAGTTGCACTGCAAACTTGCCTTGCCTTAACTATTTTACAGAAATTATTATATTTTTAAAACTACAGATATAAATTACATTTCCAATATGGAACTTGCTGACAGAGTCATTAGTTGCACTGCAAAGGGTGCATAGCAATCCATATTAACTTTTTTTATTGCTTTAGGATTATCACAGCTCATTAAAAATAGAATACATTGCATATAGAACAATTTCACACATGTAGTCTTAGGTTTTAAAGGTAATTCCTAATACATGTTCCTCCTGAAAGAGAAAAATACAACTGCAGAATTTCTCTTAAAGTAATCTATAGTACTTTACTTAAATCTGATTCCACAGTTTCTCACAGCAGTTCTGCATTGCTGCCAGTACAATTTTAGAGTGAAGTGTAATAATAACCTTAATGGCTAAGAAACTGTATTAAATAGGCATTGTAACAGGTAATATATTGTGAAATAGTGCATGGAAGAAGTGTGCATTTGGGTATTTCATAACATTCAAAATCAGAAAATTATGCGTCCTGGAGAAGAAAGACTTCCCTAGAAGACAAACCAGAGGGTTGCCACAGAGATGAATGTGGAGCCAGCAGCAGAGACAGAGGCACTCTGTGTGTGACACTATGACCCTTCACTGCATGTGCAGCCTCTGCATCTGAGGCATTTCATGATCATACACACAAAATGCCCCTCCACCTCCTGCAGCACAGGTTTGGTGGGCACAAGCAGTGCTACCAGTGCTGAAGCTCCCTTCTGGTGTCCAAGGGGCCCGGGGGAGCCTTGGGGCAGCTGAGCAAGGCACAGCATTCTTTATGAGGTTCCTGGTGAAACAGAGTTCATCTGGACTATGGGACAGGATTCTCTGTCCAGGCTGGTAGTGCACATGGGGAAGGGGGACATTGCCAGGCACTGCAAAGTCTTCCCAGAAAGCCTGCAACTGCTGAAAAACTGTGGAATGTGCCTGTGGTCTGAACCTGTTAGTGTGCCCATGAAGGGCTGCTGGCTGTGAAGAGCATCACTGGTAGTTGCAGGAGACAATCTAAGCTAGTAGCGTCTCTTTCTCTGCTAGTGTTCAGGGGAGACTAAGAGCCTTGGAGAAGGCTGGCTGAAAGCATGGTTGTGGAGCCTGGGCCATCTGGGACCGTTCCTTCCAGAACAAGACAGAGCCTGTAAACACAAAAATTTAAATGCATTTGCATATCTACACACAGCACACACACTCATGCACGGTGGTGAAGGAAAAAAAATTGCAAATATTTAGAAGCTTGGTCTCACTTGTCTTGAAAGATGGCTAAATGTAGAAGGCATCCCAGCAGGCATCCCACCATGGTGCTTCAATGTGCATCAGAGCTGACGTCCCACCAGGCACCATCCCAGTGGCACCGCTGGCATCACTGCAAGCATCACTGCAGGCATCAGTGCGGGCATCCCACTGGTTCGTCTCAGCAGGCAGGAGAGCAGGCAAAGCAGCAGACATCTCTCCATAGCATCTCACCGCAGCAGGACATTGCAGCAGGAACCTCAACAGGGTGGTGCTTTCCTGCCAGCCCTGCTTTTGAGCCAGATGCGGGCAGGTGGATGAGGAAGACAGGACTGTTCCCTGTGCAGACACAGGCAGTGGAGGTGAGTGATCACCCACAGGTTAGCCCAGGTGGGATAAGGAAGGGCTCAGGAAGGGAGAAGCAGCAGCCTCTCAGAGCATCCAACAATTGCTGGTGGAAAGAGGAATCCTGAAGGTGTCATGCCTGCTCCTCAGCTGAGTTTTAAGGAGCTTTAGGCATGTTTAGTCCAAAAATCGTAAAAACCGGCTTTTCTTCCACCAACTACATGTATCATGTCCAAAAAATACAGTTTTCATTGTGAAATTGAGCCTCTGGCTGAACATGCAGAATGTGACCTTGGGTGGTCTATGGCCACCAGTGATGGGGAGAGCAATTCCAAATCAGCAGTGTGTACAGGGAAAAAAGAAAAAGAAGAAGCACTGGTGCAGACAAGAAATTATCATTTATTTTCTCAAATACTTTTTTCACAGAGTCTGGTTGGCCTGTGAGCACTCCATGCCCAAAAACAGGGAGACAGAGCAGCCATGGGGAGCCAAGCCTGGAGCTGCCTGACTGGCTTCTCTGCACAGTGAAGTGAATAACCTCATACTGTAAAAATGATTTTCTGGAATCTTGTTGGAATCTCAAGGCTGCTAATAAAGTCTTGTTCCACATCTCTCATTTCTCCTCTCATTAGCGAGGGGAAAACATTTAGGTTTAAATTTCAAGTGTGGAATAATCTGTTCTCTGAATTAGGACAGCTGAAGACTTTGTGTGCCCAGGGTAGCAGAGCATCAGGAATCATGACATTTAAATACACATTCTGGTGTCCAGGGGCAAACCCTCCACTAGTGCCCTGAGATGTGGCGTATAAATAGACCACATCTTATTCTGCAGGCACATGTATTTGACTTCTGGGTTTCTTTTCAAGGTCACTTCTCCATTTACAGAATTTATTTACTGTCTGTTTACATGAAATTTCAAACAGTTCTTAAGAAATAAAGTTTCATTGTATCATAGGAATATTTTTGATACATAATATGAACATTGTATCACTAAAATATATTATGTTGAAACTTTTTCTGAAGTCATTCTGTTGTTAATCTGGATACCAAGGTAAGGAAACAGACACTGGCACAGATGTTTTGGAAAATGAACCCTGATGTCACTGCTGTGCAGTGTAGGAGCAGATGAACACATAAAACCCACTGACATATGGGCTGGAAATGGAGGAAGTGCTCCAGGTCTTGCTCTGGTCTCAGTCTGTGAAATTTAGGTGGTGTTTCTATTCTTGCTGTGCCCCCACCATGGTGACTTGAAAAAGGGCTGTGCTCAGGCAGTGCCTACTGTGCAGTTTTGGCTCCCAAAACTCACGATTTGTAAAGACATACTCTGACTAAGCCTTTCCTGCAAGAAGTTTACATACTTCCAGTCCAGCCTTGATGGACAGCAGTGAGTGTCTGTCAAAACCATTTCTCCATCTAAAGCACAGCCTTTGGCCGTGCAAATGTGGCACTGAAGAACACTCCTACTATGGTTTGGATTTTCTGTACTGTAACCATTGATGTTCAGGTGATGAATCCAAGGAGATGAAACAATCATGTCACACACTTCAAATGGCAGTATTTTGTGCATTTCCTGCTTGTATTTCAAATATTAGGAAGGTAGCAAGTTGCTCATTTCATTTACAGATGGTTTGGCGATACTGGCATCCACATTTTTCCACCTCTACTGTTTCCTTTATTTGTCAGTCTCCCTGTGTTTTGTCCACATGCTGGTCCGAGGTCTTTCCCCAGTTACTTTCTACAAGGTGGTGATAGGATACCTGAGCCATATGTGACTGTGAGTTTAAGTACTGGCACATGAGCAGCTGATATGTTCTTAAATGGTAAGAAAACTTTCTGGAAATTATTCTCAAGAAGGTGTGAAGGGGAAGGGATTGCATGAGTTTACTGAGAACTATCAAGGCCAAGGGATACATGTCGTTAGTGATACATCAGTAAAAGATGTGTCAAAATCCAAATTTAGTTGAGTTCTTGCTATCTTGCCATACCCAGATGGATCAGACTTTCTTTAAATCAGCGGGGCTATTAAACACGTACAAGTATATTACACTTCCTGCCAAGGCAATACATGCACTTAAGTACTTTCTTTTCAAATAAGTAAATTAATTTCAAAATAAGGGTGGGAATTTTAACATCATAAAGGTGGTTTTGACTCAATGTTTTTATTCCCTGGTAACATATCAGCAGAGTAATTTGTGGGTCAAGGAAAACGGGATCTTCATGCAGCAGTATCCAATACTTTACATTTTTATTGAAATAACTTACCTTTTCAACAAACAGCTAACTAGCAGAGTGGTGAGGACCAGGAAATGAACATCACCTTGCAATACCTCACCTTGCATTTTATCCATGAACCGATCCAGACTCTGTCCTGGCAGTCCCAGGACAAGAGCCGGGTCCAGAAGCATCTGACTTCTGGGGACCCCTACTCCTGCCTGGATCAAGCCCTTGAGCACTTTGGCTGTTGGAGGTGCATGTGGGTGTGGACACAGCAGCCACTCTGCTTCTGACAGCAGGTTTCCCCATGCACTAAACTGGTTAGTAACAGAAAAATTTCAAAAGTTTTAGTTAACCATGGGGAATTAAAAAATGCCAAAAAACAAAAGTGAGAATGGTTTTATTCAGGACAGGTTTGAACCCAGCATCTAATTTAGCTGATATACTTTGAATTATATATAGATTTAACATTTACTCTTCAGAAGTTTAAGGTTCCTTAAAAGGTCATGTTTCATTTTATATTAGAACATGGTGTGTTGGCTTTCTGCTTATGGTTTTTCTGCACATACGAGCCCTTAAGGTAAAATGCTTTCTATTTTCAAAAGCAGCAAGTATACAGACACTTAATAAAAAAATAATTTCTTCATGCCCATTTCCAGTCAGTAGGAATTTTTCCTCTATCAAGCAGCAAGATAGAGGAATTCAGGCTGGTTTCTTCAAGTTTCCATCTCAGATCCTCCAGAAGGCGGTGAATATCACAGTAATACAAAATTGCTCTTCACCTTCAGCACCATTCCCAGGTGATTTGCCTCTCAAACTCATCACACCAATGTCAGCTGCCTGCTTTGTTTTTAGGAGTTCTGGGAAATTAAAACAGAAACCAATTTTGCTTGAGCAATTGTAACTTCAACCAGACAAGACACACAGCATGTGTGAGCCCTCCTCCCTCCCTCCTCAGGCTTAGAAGCGTGACTGAAGTTAATGGCGTAGCTACTGTGGTATAACTTCCAGAATAAAACAGAAGAGAACAAGGCTCATGATATTTACTCTAAATTTTACAAGACTGGTCTGGTTTTGACTCTGTTAAACTGAATATGGACCCAGCTATGTCACGTCAAATGTTCAGTGCTAAATTCAAAGATGGATCTGCATAAACATGAAGCATTGCACTGGTTTAATTAAAGTAGCACAACCCTGGGTGTGTGCACCACTGACAAGAGTGGCTGTCATAGAATTTGTGAGTCAAATAGTAAAATTTTGCCAATCTGACCTGTTCTGGTTCAAGTAGCCAAGGACATCAGCCCATAGGTCCCAGCTGCAGATGCAGAAGGCTGAGCTCAAAGCAGGGCACTCACCCACGCTGTTTCTCCAGAGGAGATCATCTTTTGCAGATGAGCTACAAAACTGCAGCTTCTGTGTTTGAAGCAATCCTCTATGAAGCTCCAAAGTAAAGTGTCAGGAAAAATTGGTATGGTCCCTGCAGTCATAGAGCTGTAAAGCAAAAATAACTCAGAAGCAGAGAAAGTGTGAATTGTCTTTGAACTGAAGCTATTGGCAAAGTGCAAAACCAAGATTTGTATAATGGAGAAAGTTAACAAAATGCGTGTGTGTAAGAGAGAGACAGAGACATGTCCATGCTATGGAAAGAGATTCTGTCTTCCACCTGATCCATCATCATCAGATCCCTTTTTACATGGGCAGATCCTGATAGCACAAAGAGGCATGGCTTTAAACTGACAGAGAGCAGGTTTCGATTGGAAGAAATTTTTTATGCTGAGTGTAGTGAGGCACTGGCACAGGCTGCCCAGAGAAGCTGGGGATGGCCCATCCCTGGAAGTGTTCAAGGCCATGTTAAGGCCCTGAGAAGTCTGGTCTAGTGGAAGGTGTCCCTGCCCATAATGTGGTGGGTTGTAACTAGATGGTCTTTAAAGTCCCTTTAAATCCAAAATATTCTATCATTCTATGCTTCGATGATTTCAGGTTTATTAAACTCACCTGCTAATTGCAGCCCAGAGAATAGCCACAGTGTCCTGCTTGTTTCCCTAGTGGTTTATGGATGACTCGATGTGATATTTTTATTTAACAGCAGGCAAAGGAACATTTTTCTATCACACCAGTCTGTAGGGAAGCGTTTCTCTCTGAAGCTGGCTGTTGCTTTGTGCAGATGCAGCTCCTCATGCAGTATCTCTCTGCCATGCTCACTGACACATCAGTCTGCCTGAACATGCCAGCAGCAAAACCAGATGAGAAAATACCCAAAGGGAAACTACAGAGCATCTAAAAATGCCAGAAGAAAACACAGTTTGCAGAACATCATCTCATCCTGAGAAAACCTTCACAGCTCATCAGCACACCTCACCTAACAGGCACAGGAGGGATGTGTGCATGCCTAATTTAGCTTTGCAAGTATGTCACTGGGCACTGGGATGGAAATCTACCTAAAGTTTAAGACATTATAAGAATTTAGAAGATTACAGCCTTTAAACATGAGAAATACATATCAAAGCTGACCATAGATGCCCCAGCTCCAGCCCTCCTGGAGCACAGGGACTGCAGGGAGTGGCTGCCTTCTCCCCACTATGGCTCATCTCAACTGTCCATCTAAGTGCTGATGTCAGTGAGATGAGAGAGGGATGCAGCTTTTGAGGATGAATCAAATAATCCCAAGTCAGGAATCTGGTATTAATCTCATCCTGAAAGTAGGCTCCGCTATTCTCCTGCGATGAATTTTAGAGCTTAAAACAGGTAAAGCTAACCCCATCTGTGTACCCTTTCCTGGTTAGAAAGATTTGAAAGTAGTCTGCCATTGCAAATCCATGTTTTTTTGAAAAAACCATTTTGGTCTCTGCTTTAGGACATTCAGAAATCATATATTCAAATCTAAAGTAGTTGCTTTAGGCTCTCTTTTTAATCAGTGGAGGAGAATCGGCACCTCTGGTGGGACAGTCATCTGTTTTGGGAGAGCTGGTGGGCTGGTTGGCTGAATCATCCTTTGGAAGTGCTCATACCTTCTGATAAGGTTCCCACTGTTAACAAAAACTTCTTGAAAATAAGAAAAAAGGCTTTTTGGGAATACAGAGACTGTTTTATGATCTAGAAATGCAGGGGTTTCCTAGCAGCGGGAGAGTCTGGGGCTGGCTTGGTAGCTGCACTGCTGAAAGCACTGGACAGAAGTGCAGGGGAAGTGAGCCCTAAGCTGACTTACACATGTGCCGGACAAATAAAATCCCGTAAGTTCTCTGATCTTGGATAAAATAAGGAGTATGACTCCCAGAGTAGTCCCTGAGGATGGGACTTGAGACACTGTTTAATCAGGGTATTCATGCAGCAGTGGATATTGGATGCAGCTTCACAGGGCTGACACCTGAGCCAAGGTGTTTACCTATGAGCCAGCTGTCTAACCCTGGGTCAGGGGAAGGAGAGAGAGAATGAGAGAATGAGAAAGATTTCTGTCTATACGTACACAGAGAGAGAGATCAAATGAACTGACATGGAAGGAGCTGCTGAAGCTCACTTTATGCTCCAGCACACAGGTTAGAAGAGGAAAGAGCTCACTATGATCGCACAAGACAAACTAATTTTCTGCACTCTAACATCATATTGCCAGTTACTACAGGCTGAGGCTGTGCTTGTGCACTCAGAGTTAGGAATTCCTGTTGGTAAAAACAGCAAAGCAGTTTTATCTGAAATAGGTATTTCTGTACCAGAAATTCACTGTAATGCAGAATAATAATTCAGTCAATTCTGCAGTGCCCAGGTACTGTGTAGGTGAAGCTGTTGGGAAGGTTTTTTTGTTGCTCTATCACTCAATAAATGCTATAGGCTAACTCATGTGTAGGTAAAAACAGCACGTGTTCTACTTTTATGAGTGTTAACTTGGCCAAAGTTTTCTTAGGTTTTCATTATTAAATTGCATGCAAAATCCATATATAGCAATCAGAAATGACAGAGTGCTGCACACTGAGCAAGAAGGAACTGTTATCGTTAAAGATGCTGATCCTTTGCTGTCTTGGCATCTTGCTGGATGAAGGGTTTTTCTGGATGAAGCGTTTTGGTTTTGCTTTTGTGTTACTCTTAACACAGTATTAGTGAAAAAGCACTCCAGCTTCAGATATGCTTGTGACATCTTTTAAACCTAAGCAACTGTATTAATTTGTCATAGCGCTCTGTAATTTCATAATTAAAGAAGACAAATCAAAGGATATTCATTTCTCTTAACAGAAAATACGTATTATGATACTTTAGAAAAGAAGAACGTACCTTTTATATGCAGAATACACACAGATGAAGCTAATCACACAACCAACTTTCTTGCAAAGTTATGTTTCATTTGTTTCTGACTAGTGTCTCCATTTTTGCTAGACCTACATGCTAGAATAAAATTAAGTAGATGAATGTTTTCATGTCTGAGCCTTAGGGTACCAGTATATACCAGCCAAAATGTATAAAACAGCTTAATGCTGTATATGCCGGTTGCAATTGCTCTTTTAAAAATAGATTCCTGGGTTAGAAAAGGGAATGGGATCAAACTATTTAAACTAGAAGAGAACATGGATTTTAGAACAAATGGATATAAACTGCCCGTGAATGTATTTAGACTGGAAATACAAAGAATGTCTTTAATCATCAGAAGGTGAAAACATCCTCCTGAGAGTAAAAGTGAATGCAGAGGATGAAACTAGCTGTGAGATCTACCTCAGCTGGCTTAGCACAATCTCCTGATGTGATTCCTTGTGGCAGACAGCAATGGAGGATGATGGCACAGAAGCTCTGCTCTGGCATTATCTGGTTCTAGTATAATATAATGAGTACCTTTTATGTTAATAACCACCCTGGCTCTTCACAAGGTGTGCTTGGATCTACACTAATCACCATCAAGTTCACTATGTTCAAATGCCTGGACATGAAAGCTGTGAGGTAGAATCAGGTGCCCTTTGGCAGAGGTAAGTGCCCTGGTGGAAACGGCTGATGACGCTCAGGGACTGCAGCGGGAGGTGGGAAGATGAAGGTGCTTGTAACGTGTCCCTGAGCAGCATCAAAGAGAACACATTAATCAAAGTGGGAACAACAAAGGGCAGAGGGATGACTGATCTGAGAACAACACCGTGTCTTTCTTGTTAGCTGGAGAGTCAAATTGCAGCAGATGTCCTCAGTGGTCACAGACTTTAAAAGCCTGATGATGCACAATGAAAGTGGTTGTGAAATGCGTAAATCAATGTCTGGATGCACAAGTAACAACGTTGGAAAGAAAATGAAAGTGATGGTGATGCCTGAAGAGGCTACCTGGAAACAGAGACTAGACAAGAGTAAGGGAATAAAGGTGATATTTATTTGAAAGGCCTTCAAAGATACACTCTGGGGAGCCCAGAGGCTATTTCCAAAATGGACCCCAAGATGGACGACAAGTCAGAAGTTCTTCACACTTTTATAGGTTTGGTCCATTTGCATATCAGCATAAATTCACCAATTAAAACTTTAGCTGCTGATGTAAGTTCTCGAAGCTCAGCCCCCCTTTCCAAGATGTTGGTTTACACAGTTCTGGGCCCAGGACAGCCTAGGTGTCCTTGGACTGCAAACCCAGAGACTTTGTTATGTGTATCTTAGCATGAGAGAGCATCAGCAGCAGGCTGCAAGACACTTCAGAGTTTTACAGTAGGCAATACAGAATATAAGAGCTAAACCTCAAGGCATCAATGGTACCTGATCCTTGAAGATGTCAGGTGTTTGTATCCCAAGAGTGAAACTTTTGGACTTTTCTCTGAAAAGTATTGAAATTTTACAACTATTTGAGAATTAGGAGAAACACATTGTCCCTGATGCAGTGAGCATATTATTCCCCTGTACAGTGGTGATAAGGGCCTGTTTGGGCTCTGCTGTGGAGGAAATACCCTAGACTTGAACCTTCCACATCCCATAGGCATGGCGCAGCTTCATGGGCTGAAGGTGTGGTGATGATTTTACTTGAGACAGAGAAATTTGGAAATACTCTCAGCAGCCCTTCCACATATCCAATAAATTTGATTAAGATCTGAAGAAGATTTCATTATACTAACAGTAAACTCTACAGATTGTATTAGGGTACTCTTAGGCAGCATTAATGTTGGAAACAAGAGGCTGGAATTGAGGGCCATCAGCCTCCTTGGCTCCACTGCCTTTTGCAATTAGCATGGGCTAGGGATGAGTACTGAGAAAGCTATTAAGGGTTCTCTTGTTTCTCGCAGTCTGTCTTGGAATCAGGTGCTTCCTGTGGTTGTGGTTTTACCGTCTGTTTGGTGGCAGCAGAGCTACTCCTTCAGGAAAACAAACAGATGTTCTTTCCTCACACCCAAAATACTCCAGTCTCCATTTTTCAGGTGCCACAGCAGTGTGCAGCAAAACAAGGCAGTTGCTTGTGCAAGATGGTACACTCAGAGAGCTGCTGCTTCTGGTCATCTTGAATTGGGTGTCTCACAATCTCCATGTAGAAGGCATGTGAAAATTCAAAGCTCTTGATGCAATAGCTTTCTGGTATTAGAGATTAGAGAGGGCTTTGCAAGAATCAGCAAAGAATCAAGAGAAAAATAGAGTGTCTATGAAAGACACCATAAACTGCAGAAGCCATCTTCTGGCAGGACTGGAGTTGCCAAAACCAACCTGAATTGCAATTACATAGCTACAGCTTCCACCCAGCTCTACAAACATCAGATAGACTTGGGGTTCAGAGACTCTTCTTGGGTTTTAGAGTTTCCTCTTCACCTTTTGGGGGAGGCAGCCTCTATTGTGACTTTCTCCCATTCTTTTCTTTGGAGGTACTCTTGTCTTGTGGCTACTCTAGTCAGTGAGAGCTGCAGCATCCCCTGGGGTGGGGATTTGGCAGCTGCACAAGGTGTTGAATGAGTCAAAGCTGGGACTTGCCCAGCTTTACCTCTCCTGCCATATCCCCACCATGTGAGGGCACTTCGGTCCCTCCACAACTTTCTACCCTTCCCAGCAGAACAAGGGCTAGCAGCTCCATGGGGCTGTGGGATTTCAGGAGGGGTCCCTTTCTCCATGTCATGGGCAAGCCTGAGGAGGCTGTCTGCTTTTGTGCTGCAGCAAAGCACAGTGCACCTTGATGGGGGGTTATTTTTGAAGGGGTGATGCAGCACGCAAGTGGGGCTGGTGCAGAAACTACTGGCTCCATCCCCTGCCCTGTGCTTGGGTGGGAGGTGGTTTCAGGGTATTGTCTCTCTCTTGTCAATAGCTTCCCTCCAGAGCATTTTAGGACTGTGCTAATTCCCTAAATTTAACCAGTGATGTCAAAAGCTCATGTTAGCTCCCTGCACGGAGTCCTGTGCCCACACACACTGACATGAACCAGGAATAACTCCACCACCATGTAGATTTGAGTCCTGTCCCAAGCAATGGCACCCAATGCTCAGTTCCATAACGGACACCCCTAAGCCTTCGCTGTGCAGGTGGTTCAGCCACACAGCTGGGGGAAAGAGATGCTGGGGCTGGGAAAACTCACAACAGGAGAGCTGGATACAGCCATCAGTGCAAGGAGAAACCTCACAAGGTAAGCTGGAAATGGAGTGCTGTTATTTATTGATGCAGTGGTGGCCAGAGAGCAGGTATGGGGATGGCTGTGTTTGGTTTGGCTGCTGAACCAACAAATTGGAAGAGGAAAGGAAACACACTAGGGTGTGTATCTAAATCAATGTTACTTTCTGTTATCAGTTTTGTCAGTAAAATGGCAAAGTAAAGAAGATAAAGTTCTGTTCAAAACAAAATGTTGGATGGTGCTGCAGATGCCTGTCTGACTGAGTTCTGGCTAAAGGAAAACAAGGGAAACAAAGGGCTTGTTTCACAAAAATGCTGGATGGGTGGCAGCCCCCCCCACCAGCTTCCCATCCACCCCACTCCTTCCCTTCCTGACCCCAAGAGGCAGCGGTGCAGCACCCCACCAGTGTTCAGGATATGGACCAGCTCTCACCCACCTCCTCCCTGAGAAGTGAAGTCCAGAAAGGCTTTTTTAGGAAAAAGTGTCTGTTTTCAGACAGAATTTGTCGTCAACATTCTCATCCCATTGCCTGGTGCAACACTCTCTCTCCATTTGTCTGCTCTTTTGGAGGCGTGCAGTGCTTGCAACTGGGCAGATGTTTAGCACAACACCTTTCCCCCACCAGTTTAGAAGAACTGGTGAGCAGGACAAGTTGTGAGGAACAGGAGTTTTGCCATGAAGATGTTTTGGTGGGGCATTGTTGTTTGTGAAGATGGACTCATTTGGTGCTAGTAGGGAAAAGCAGTCCCAGCCATATGTGGTGTTTTGCTGCCTGGGCAGGACATGGATGGGCAGAAGGGCTGAGCCAAGTTAGCACAGAACATCCATCACCTCTGCGTTTCAGTCTGGCTGCAGGCTGTTGAACACCCCGTGGAGACTGGAGCCCTTCTCGTCTCCCAGAGCTGAGCTGCAGGGGGTGTGGATAGTGTGAACTTGGCTCAGGACATGCAGCATCATGGGAACGTGTGGAGAACTTACCCTGGGAGTAAAACAGTCTGAGCTAAGGCTGGGAAGAAACACCTTTCAAGCTTTATATAGCTTCCCCCCACCGCTGCCCCCCCTCCCCCAGCTTCACAGGAGGATCAAATCTCATCTTTATGTTCTTTGAGTTATTAGTTTTGTTGGAAGAAGACGTAGAGCCCAAGATCGCAACCAAAGGGTTAAGGATGTAGGAAGCTCAGGTCAGAAATCTGAAACAGGCCAGCTGAGGTCCCACCATTGTCCTGCCCTAACTGCTGATTGCTGCTGCCTCTCAGGTGGTTTTTCCATACACAGACTAAAAGTTCCAGCCTAAGAAACTTTTCCTGGCAGATGTTTTGTTGAAAATGGTACATTCCTGAAATGAGGGGGAAAAAAAGTATTAGGTGATATTTCCCAGGAAAATATTGATTCCTCTGGCAATTGGGAGGCAGTAAGGTGAGCACAGGGGCCACAGGAGCTGCTGCTGATCCTCATGAATCCAAGTGTTGGGTGGACAAGGCACTTCCATGGGTAGGGAGCATTCCTGTAATCTCTGTGTGTCCTGGCCACTGCAGACGCAAATGACAGCCCTTTGGAAAACTGCAGAGACTGGTGGGCAAGCTCCAGTGCCTGGGAAAAAAACTGCAGTGGAAAACCCACTGGCACAGCCCAAGCCACAGATAGCCAAGAATGAGCTGTTACAGCTTGCTCATGGGGGAAAAGAGGTAGATTTGGTCTCCTTCGGGCCCCATCCATGGAACATACGCAATGTTTCATCCATCATGAAAAAATCTTGAAGGAAAAGCCTGAATCTTGGTGTTGCAGATAACCCATCTGTACATTCAGTGTAGTTCAGTGTCCCCACAGGGGAGGAGACGATGGGCTTGCATGAGACCCTGTCTGTTTGCTGGGGAGAGACAAGACTGAGATATGGAGGGAATCAAAGACTGCCATAATTTTTTGGGGGAAGCCTAAATGTAGTGGCTTACTGGAAGGAAGGAAAAGGGAAAGGGCAGCCTCTGTCACACCATCTTTTTGGGAAGAGAGGTGGAATTGCTCCATACCCTAGAAGAAGGTGCCCCCAATTTGCTCAGACCCAGTAAGAATGCTTCCAGCATAAAAACACAAAAAGGCTTGAGAGCAGTTACTTTCTTTGGGGGACAGGGCATGAGGCAAAAATCAATGTATTTAATAGAATTTAAAGCTTATTCTTCATTTATTCATGGTAGCAAAAACCCTCTAAGCAACCCCTAAAAGAGTTCATAGCTATGATATTTCTGATTAGAGAATCATAATGGCCAACATGGGTAGGACTGACTGTTACAGTGAAGTCCCTGATAAAGACACAGGAAGGTTTTTAGTTATTTGCAATGTCACAAACATGTCAGTAAAAATGGAGGTGTCTTCTTGGCTATTAAGAAGTGCAGGGAAGTTATTGTGTACCATATAGTCAAAAAAGAGCTATCCTCATTCATTTACTTCGTTGCAACTGGGGGGTCTGCTCCTCTTGAAGTCAACAGGGAAAATATTATTGACCAGATGAGGTCTCTCTTTGCCCCACACCTGGAGCTGTTTCCATTTGAGAAGTGCTATCACCAATGTTGGATTGCTGATGAATTTTTCAGTAATGTGCATGTGAAAGTAATACTACCTCAAGGGATGATTAAATCACTGTGTGTCTCAGTCTCCAGGATGCAGCTGGACACATCCTGTCAGACGCTGTTCTTCCATAATTGACCTGAGCAGACATTTCTTTATGGTTGTTCCTCACCGAAAGCTCATACTGGCATCAGTGTTCGTCAGACTCTCTTGTGAATCACGAAACCAGGGGGTGGATAATTGTTACTCTGGTTCCTTGCTGAGAGTTTAAATAACAAGTACAAATTGAAACCTCCGTATTGATACAAAATAAAAGTCTAACGAATACTCAGGTGGTAACCTGAAAGTAGAGGAGATGACGTGCTTCACATTTCAGCTGTAACAAATGCCACTGCAATGCTGATATTTTTCTGGTGGAGTCAGGTTTTTTTCCTAAGTAGCAAGTAGACCTGGCTGGAAAATGGCATTTCTCTGTACTGAGATATTTAGAATTTTCAGATTTTGGGTTTGTTCTGATGTGGAGCATCAGATCTTTTTTAGTTTTTCATGAGAACCAAGGAGAATGAGGCAGGGACTTGGTGACAGGGACTCACCCACCCCCATGCCTTAGATAAGACTGGTGGCCAAAATCTTGCTCAGTGTAATTAGCGGTGGGGGTTATAATTGCACCGTCCTCATACCCCGGGAGCAGCCCTGGCTCCCCCATACCAGTCGGTAGAGGGAACCCTGTGTCAGGTGGGGCTCTGCCCTGGATATGTCCAGATCCTTCTGCAACTAGAGAAGGGACCTGCAGAGGATATGAGGTGGGAGGCGGCCAGAGCATCCCACCACACAGTTCACAGGGAAGAGCAGGCAGCCGGGAGAAAATCAGGAGAAGGCAGCTGTTGGCTGCATTTCTGTGATCCCAATGGCAAGACATTAGGTGTCTGTGTTACAGGTGATTGCACAGAGGCAGACATCATCACACCCTCATAAATTGGCACCAGACCCTTGGGTGTAAGGAGACAAAAGAGATTTGTTTCTCTTCTCCCCAACACCACACCACTTTCATATTCCATTTTATGTAGAAGATATGAGCAAGCTTGCAGCTTACTGTTATCTCAAGGTCCCATTTGGTCTGCTTTTTAATATTGCAGCCTACCAAAGGAAGACTTGATCTTCCCTCTTTCACCCACGTGAAACCATCAATGAGCATCCATCCATGTGACTGTCCCACAAAGTGTGCCATAAGGCCTTTTAGGGAATCAGCTGGGAACCAGGAACCCAGGGCCCTCATATCAGCACCTCCTGAGAGCCTGCATCTCTCACTGGCAGAGCTGGCATTGGGGTTCCCAGCACTGGGCTCCTCCAGGGGAGGCATGCCAGGTGCTGGATAAGCTGGGAATGAGTATGGGCTTGCCCTTGGATGGGAAAATACAGAGCTGGGGGAGATCAGAGCTGTGCCTTGGTGAGTCACAGGAAGCAATTTGCTGGGTTGGCCCTGAACTGAATGAGGAAGGATTAGGAGCCAGACCAGGTGCAGGATGCCATAACCCCTCTAAGAAGTCAGATAAGGAAGGATGGACAAGGCATCCTTCACACAGGCCACTGCGGTCTGGTTTTGCCATCAATTCCTCCCATAGTCACAAACATCACCATCACCTTACCAACCTCTTTTCTGCTCTTGTCTGATCCTGGGGAAAGCAATTCAGTGAGAGGCTGGTTGGATTCCCTCTGTATTTTTCTCTTCAGACTTCTGATTTTGTTTAGCACAGAAAGATAGCCCCGAAAGCAGGTTTCTCTGAAGAGAGAGCTGTAAATATTTTATGTCTAAGTCAGTCCTCTGGAAAATACTACAGCTTAAACAAAAAATGTTTCCTACCTGCCAGCAGAGATCCTGCCTGATCCTCAATTGCATTGAAGGATGTATGTGGATATTTGAACAAAGAAGCTTCCTCGGCCTGCCCTGTCCTTCACCAGGGAGAAAATTATGGTGCTTATGGCTGTGCTGCCATGGTCTTGATGAGACAGAACTCTTCCTCTCTGACTCCCATCACTGAATAATCCAGGCACTGCTGCCCATCTCTGCTTGCCCCACAAGTAACCTGAGACTCCCCACTGCCTGTGCCTCCTTCCTACCACCAGTCACACTTTCCTCCTCTCCCTGGCAAAGGTAACCCAGCACTGTCTCTGAATGAGAGAGCATTATAGGCATGGCATGGTAAAGGCATGGCATGGTATAGGCATGGTGTGGTTTAGGCATGGGGATGGGGACAAACCAGCCCTCAGCCAAGAAACTCCACTGCTTCTCAAGAGACAGCTGTGCAGGACCTCCCCACTGTTCAGGATATGGACAATCTCCCACCCAACCTCACTCATCCCTGAGCTGTCCTGCAAGGTGAAGCCCAAAAAGGAAAGAGTGTCTGTTTTCGGACAATTTTCCAACAACAGTGGGATGGCCTCTCTCATCCTGTTGACTGGTATGATCATCTGTCTCCATTTGTTCCACTCCTTTGGGGGAGCACAGTGTTTACATCTGGGCAGATGTGTAGCAGAAGACTGGCCCCATTATGAAGACTTTTCTCCCACCAATTCAGAAGAACTGGTGAGCAGGATGAGGAGCAAGGGATGGGAGTTTTTACATGGGTACCCAGGGGCACGGCTCAGGTGATGTGGCTGGAGAAAGGGCAGGAGGCTGGTGATATCCAGCACCATCCCTTGTCCTCAGCACAGGGTAGGAAGAGAGGAAAGAATGGGTTTACTCACCTTCTGCAGCAGACACAATGCAGTGCAATGACTGCTCATCTCTGCCTTGCCCAGACTCACCTGGGAGCTTGGCTTGGGCTGAAATCATCCACTCCATTTGTGTTCAAGGCAGATCGGTGCCTCTGGCTGTAAATCTCCTGGGAAGCTCATGACTCACAGCATAAGAGCCACGGAGTGCCATGAATTACACAGCACTGGCTTCTCATCCTCCTGAAGGCAGTTTTGGCTCCCCAGGATGTTTGTGCAGGAGCAGATGAGCCTGTGCCATGGTGGGGCAACCACAGCCCCGTACAGACGTGCCGGGAGGAAGGTAAGAGTGTGCTCCGGATCAACAGGCCTGGAAAAGCCATCAGGACTTGGTATCCCTGTAATTACAAGCCTACTGTGTAGTATCTTTTTTTGAAAATAAGAGCTTAACCCAAAGTGTCCATCACACAAAAGTCCATCAGTTGACTTCTATCTAACCAGTGATTTCTCCGAGTTTCTCCCACTACAGAGTTGAAGCCTTGTGGCATCCCCATCCTCCAGGATGGATCCTGGTGCACCAGAACCTCAGGGGCTTGGTGGGAGAACTTTGACACTGCCAGTGCTGCTCCTGCTGATCTACAGCTGTGGTGAATGAGTCAGGATGTGAGGACAACCTTGGAACATACCAGCACAGCCAGGGCTCTCTCAGCTCCTCCGCTGTGCATAGGTGGTGGCACAGCCAGAATCGTTCACAGAATCGTTCCAGACACTGGCTACCACCATGGCCAGCACCGGTTGGCACCATGCTGGCAGTCCCCAAAATGCCTCTTAGCAAGAACTTGAATGCTCTTTCCTTTGTGGCCAGAGCTATGCCATTGGAGAAGGTATGGGAATACAGGGTCTGAGGCTCTTTGTTCCCTGGCTGATATCTGCTTCTCCTGGACCTGCTGCCTTCCTGAATACACAGGCAGTCTGCAACCCACCTCATGCCTGGCAGCATCCCAACCTGCTCGTGCTGCATGAAGGTGCCAAGCACAGCCAGATACTGACGGAGGCCTTAGGCAATGCTGGCCAAAGCTGGAATGGGGTGATAAAACCAAGCCTCAGAATTGGCTCAAATGCTGCACAGCACATTTCTCTTTGTCGTCCAGTACACGGGGCTGCTTGAAGCCCTCCTGGCCCTGGGAATGTGGGCTCTTTGCCTCCTAGGTGTGAGGTTTTCTCTCTAACCTGGTAGCTGGAAGCACTTAACAACCAAGCTCAAAATTTTATATAATCTCCTGAGTACCATAAGCTGTCAAGAGACATGATGGATGGTGATGGTCTTTCAGGACATGGAGCAAAAACCAAGATCTGTTCACATCTGCTGCAGGTGTGTGGGCTGCCTACAGTCAAGTGAGCTTGTCGAGGTCATGTAGGATTTGGAGCTTCATTTCTGGGATGTCCTTGTTGTAAATCATATGGGGAAACTGGCCTCTCTGAAGAAAGATTGCAAAGTGTGAACATCTGCTGGAGCCATTTTCACTGTGGTAAGACCATATTTTTCCTTGCAAGAAGGTGGGGTAATCAAGGCCCCCTTCATTGTTTGCTCTTCATTGTCACCCTCATCTCCTCCCATCTGCTTGGTACAAGTGGCTTCTCTGGAAAGCTAACTTGCATGGTATCCCATTCTCTCATGCTATTTATTCCTCTTCTGAGACTGCCTGAGGTGCCATTTGATCATGGCAGATATCCCTCTCCTGGTATCATTTTCCCCAGGTGCTTCTGACTCAAGGGAAAACCCAGGAAGACACCCGCCATCCTTATCAAGATGTAACTAGCCCAGACACCGCTGCATCACATCATTTTTTCATTCTGTGTCACCAATGACTCAGCCTTCATTAGCAGCAGTCATCAGGGACTATTTCACCCTACATTTCCTCCTGGCTAGAGGCCATCCCATACCTGTGCAGCCCAATGAGCTTCAGATTGTCTCTTTCAGTGCTGTGGTTGCTTTTGAGACTGTGCTGCTCCTTCTCCTTGGCACTTCCCACATGTGGTGCTGCAAACTGCTGAGGAAGGTGGGAAGCAGACAGCCCAGCATTTCTGCTAGCTTTGGCATTTTGGACATAGGAATTAGCAAAGCCTCTGAGAAGATCTCCTTGCAGGGCTACTTCTGACTGTCGAGGGATTTAAACATCCAGTTGGGGTTTTTTTTCCCCTCTGCCGTGTTTCCGCAGGTTACTTTCCCATAGATAATTACGTGACTCAGGAAGACAGACACATACCTCGCATACTTGTGGGAACCATAATGCAATAGGTGGTATAGAGCATTTTGAAGCTCTTTGAACACACAAGAACAGCTGAATTCCCGTGACTTACCTACCCAAACCAAAGCAAGTCCAGGCAATGGCTACATAGTTTTTGTGGAGCTCTTACCCAGCCGAGGACAAAAATTTCCCAGGAAAGCTTCGGTCTTGCAGCACCAAGACACAGACGCTTTTTGTCGCCAGAGAAATCACAGGTGTTTTGTCAGGTAAGATTTACCATTTCTACTTAACTTTTTTTTTTTTTAAATGTTGTCTGAATTGAGGCTGGAACAGGAACATTTTCTCCTATGACAGCAAAAAAAAGGCAGTCATGTTTTCTGAGAGGTCAGGGAAACAGCAGAGAGAAATTATCCTCTCTTAAGTAGATAAGTGATTGTTATGGCTAAAATATCCTGGCAGCTAATTGCCTGTGAAGATAACTGGCAGAACTAAGGTGTGGTGGCGTTTTGTTCCGCTAGTTTAGTACAGACAGCTCTGCAACAGACACAAAAGGAGACACAGACTTTGCTTCAAGTGCTTTAACATTTGAATTGTGGAGTTGCAATTCAATTTCCTGACTTTGGACGAGAACCAGAGAAGTAAGAAAGAGATTTTTTATTCCACATGGCGGCTTGGAGGACCTTATAGATCTTAAACTCACTCCACATCTGTATTGATATGCACACCCAGCACCTCCTGTACTGTGTCATCAGAGCAGCGGTCTGGAGCACTGCGAAGTGGATCCTACCTGTGGGATGGCTGGGAAACCTGCCCTACCTGTGGGATGGCTGGGAAAGGTTTGTGACCAGCTCCTTTGGGATCATTTTGGGGGGTACCCTTGCTCAAGAGTGAGAGTAACAGTTTTGCTGAAACTAAGGATACTATTTTCAAAGGTTTTCAAGATTTTGTCTGGTTATCTGTGTAGATGGTTGTCCCTAGCTAGCAATGAGCTATTTAAATGAAGTAAATAGGAATATATTTATTGGTTTGCCTCCTACCTTTACATCCAAAGGGATATAGAGGATAGATAGGAGCTTCTAGTGCCCATCCCCATCAGTGCAGGTGACCTGAAACTGTCTACCTGCCATTATTCCCCCCCAGACTGGGACAAGTCCTCCAAAAGGGCTTTGTCATATAGAAAGCTTATCAAAAATGCCTTGGGGTTCCTGAGCAATGCTGGGATCCTGTCCCTGAGCCCCTTCCCTCTCTGGTCATCCTTGCAGCCCTGAACTCAGTCAGGGGGATGGTAGCTGTGCTTTGGGGAAAGTTCCCTTTGGAGGAGATCATATTTCCTGGCTTGTGAATGTTTTTGTTTGTTGGGGTGAGGGGAGCAATAGCTTGCAGCTTGCCCTGACATGTGCCTGCTGTGTGTAAACCTGCAGCTTTTATGAAAAGGACTCCTGTCTTGAGAACTGTGGAGTGTTCAAGTGCTTCTTGGCTCTGGACTTCTCCTTTGGCTGTCGTAAGATCAGATTAATGATGTATTAGTTCAAGATAACTGCCATGAGATCATGTAATTAGCTTGTGATCATGCTCTGTGCCAGCTGGCTGAAACTCGATGCTTTTTAAAAAAAACCCTTTTTCAGACCAGCTACAAAAAGAGCTTTTTGATTGATGACATTAACAAATATCTCATTAGTCACCTTTTGGGCTAATTAAAGGAGAGCACATCCAAGGCAGTAAAGAACAGCTGTGGGTGATTAAAGGCAGCCGTCAGGCTGAGCTCTGGGGTACAGGGGAAGTAGTTTATCACCTTGTGCCTTTCATTGTGCCCACGCTGTTCCAGGTTAAATTAATTTGTAATGTCCCCCTCAAAGTCCTGATCCTGCCCTGCTCAGCTCTGTAAGGCTCAGTCAGATCTTCCCATTCCTGCTCATATTGCCTTTGGGCCGATGAACCGCTGCAGGAAGGCAGTGCCTTCGCAGAGCAGCAATACCTGCCCAAGAGCAGCTAGTGCTTGCCCAAGAGACAAGACTTTCTCTTGGCACTGCTCCCACATTCCGAGTACATGGCCTTTTTGACACAGAAGTTGTCAAAAAGTTACTCAGTTTTTACTTCGAGCAAAACAGTGGTTCAGGGGATACTTTAACTTCTCTGGACTCTTTGGGATTGGGAAGAATCTGGGTTATTGTATAGGCATCATAAGGCCACTTTGGTGAGCATGGGGAGAGAGGTTCCCAGAGCATGCCTGATGAGAAGCAGGCTATCCCTGTATTATTGCAGGGCACTGGGAAACATCACAGATAAAGGGATCTGTCTCATAGCGTTTAATCCCTTGTGTGATTTCTGCAAGGCTGCTGCTTGAGACCTTCTCCCACAGTCTGGCCAAGCTCCCTTCCTCTTCTGCTGCTGGACCAAGGTCTTTTCTTCAGTCCCTGCGTCTTGTCTCAGCCTCAGTCCTACCTTGGCTGCCCACATTATCCCTTCGGTGTAGCAAATATTGACCTCAAGCCCCAAAAGTTGTCTGGAGGCACATGTTAGGGTCAGTGCCCTCTCTTGCTGGAGAACACACTAGCAATGGCCAGCCACCCTTGTAGGGTTTGCAACATGAACAAAACCAGATTTTTCTCCCTTGTCACAGCCTCTCTCTCCAAACTGATACTGAACACCACTCTCCTTTGTGTGCTCCCTGCTGCCCCATCTAACAGCCCCTCTACGACTTGTGACCACCTCAGCTGTGGTGTAGCCTTTCTCTTGCCTCAGTCCCTGCCCATGCTCACTCCTACATCAGGCTGCTACAGGCTGGTGGTGGGTCTGCAGTCACCACCCCTGGCCTCGCCACCAAGCAATGGGATATTATGGCTTGGGGCTGCTCTGATCCCAGGAACCAGTTTTGTGCACCACAGACTGCCAGGCTCTCCCAGGACAGATGCTACTCAGAAGAGATCACACATGAGCTCTTCTTAGGTGCTACAAGGTGTTGGAAAGATTGTTCATGTAAATCAAGAAATCATTAAATGCAAAGGGCTCCAGTGTGCTGTTCTGGGGGCTCAGACCAGCAAGATGGCATGTGAGTATCACCAGCCCTAAGTGATCACCAGCCCCAGGTGGTGATCTAGCTGGATTAGATTGTATTGTGTATCTCATGAAATGGTGCCCTTCTTTGTTCCTCATGGAGAAGAGGAGAAGTAGCTGAGTCTGTGTCTTCTGGAAGAGCCACTGAATTTTCCTCCCAGTCAAGTAGGTGGATGCAGTTAGAGCTCTAAAGCTGAACCACGTGCAAGGAGACATGATAGCTCAGAGAAATGTGAGATCCTTTGTACAGCATCTGCATCTCCACTCAGAAGCACCTGAGACATGTGGATGGAGCCAATTTTGAGGGCAGTGTTTGGGCAAACACTTCCAGTCTATACTTGTCCACCAGATCAAGCCCCTGCGTGCTGTAGCATTCAGGGTTTGACGCTTTAATCTCTTGTCTGTCTGGGTTAATCTCAGGTCATTAACTTTTATTTTCCTGCTGTTTTGGCTGTGTGAATTCTACAGTTTATGGTACTTAACAAAAAAAAAAAAAAAAAAATCCCCGTGCAGTTGCTGAGTGCCCTGAGAGGCTGTGTGGCAGATTGTCTTGAACTGGAAATGCTCCAGAACAGGAGCTTAACTGGGGCTTGTGCTCTGAGAACCCCTCCTGACAGATTAGAGGGATTGTAAAATTTTGCTGAAATGGTCATTCCAATATTATGCTATTTTTTTCTGCGGTTTGGAAGAGATTTGCAGATTAGATTGAAAATGGACAGTGCTTTGTAATCTGCATTGTTGTTATTGAGGTACAGTAAAAGCTGTGGAGTGAAAGGAGCCTTAATGTATTCAGCTCCTATTATTTTTTTAATATTGTATCAGGATATAGGAGGAATGTGAGTCTTTTCTCACCTTGTTTTTCCTCAGAGGAATGGTGGAAGCTATCAGTGTGTAAAATGAGCACCCCTTGCCCTAGGTGAAGACTGTACACAGAACCTGAGTGCAGGCCCTTTGGAAAATCTCATATTTTATTTGTCTTCTTCTTGAAAGATGGAGGTAACGGGTGTTGATTTTTGACCATAGCAAGGCTGAGCCCTTCAAGCTGGAGCTGTCATCCCAGCCCTGGTGAGACACCATCTTGAGCAGTGATGCCTCCTTCTCCAGCTCTGCATTTTAGCAAGAGGTGTATATCATGAATAAAAATGCAGCTAGTTGGCCCTGTCCTGTGTTTTCACTCATCCCTTTCCCTCCCATCCCATCCTATTGGGTAGCCACAGCAGACGGTGGGCACAATGCATGCTCTGTGGTGAGACAGGGACCACAAACCCTTCTCTGATCTCTGATGCTGGCACTGAACACCCAACACCAGTAGCCTCTGCTCATACCAGGTTCTGCTGTGAAGGGAAGAGATGGATGCCCCAAAGCTACAGCAAGGACTGAGGTTTACAGTCTTCTTGGTGTTTCTCATTGCTGGTGTTATTGACCCAAATAAATTTTGACCTTCGCTTTCTCTAATGTAGGTTAGACCTTACATGTCAGTGAAGTCAGAAGGTTTTATATCTGCAATTAATCTTCTGTGTGATGAGAGCTCAGGAGTGGTGTCTATATGATTTCATGTCTATGTGATTCTGAGCAGAGTGGGTCAGCAGGCAAAGAGATGAGGTTCCTTCTTTCAGAGAAACAAGTAAATATGGAAAAGACATTTTATCTTCTCTGCTACGCTGATAAATTGCCCTTTAGTTCTTTCTCTCTTATACTTTTATTGAACTTGCAGACAAACCCCTCCCTTGGCAGGTAGAAAGAAGAAATTGCCGTCAGTACACATTGAAGAGATGCCTTTCAGTAGTGTAGCTGTACAAATAATAGGTTTTTCATTTCAGTGGCTGAAAGGAAAAATTGAAAATACTTTTTGGTTTGGATCACTCCCTAAAGGAGAACGTTTCTTTTCTTCTTTGATTTCTTTTCATAAGTGTAGCATGAGACATTCTGTTTTGAGATTATTTACTGCTTTTCATAACTTAAAAAAAGATAAGAAAAAAATGAAAGAAAAAGCAAACTAGGTCACTTTCAAACCAAAACCACCATTTGAAAGAACAAGAAAAAAATTTCATTTTTAAAATGTCAAAATGGAGCCTTGCTGCTTTTCTCAGGACTCTTTTTCTTCCATTTCAGCTTAAACTAATTACATAGTCAACCCAAATTTGCCTGAAGTCTCAGTACCTCTTAATTGCAATTCAGGTGAATTTGCTGCATCAAAAAACTCCAGTCCAGCTCTGCCTGTGCATGCAGTGACCTGTCCTGCTTGCTGCTCACCAAACGCATACGGACAAGTATTTAATTCTACTCAATTAAGGTGTTGAGCAAGAGAATGTGTGAACAATTTCTTGCAGGTCTGGCCAGTTGGGGAAGCACCAAGCACACTCCTTGTTCATGCTGGTGAGACTTGGCAGGGGCTTGGGCTGTGCCACGCTGGGAGCCACTCGGAGCCAAATACCTCAGCATGGGGCTGCTGCCCTTTCCTGTAGCCCCCCTCAGTAAGATGGTAGCTGAGAGGTACCAGTGCTTGAGAAGTGCAGTGAGATGGCTCAGCCATGCTTTGCTTCCCTGTGGAGACAGGGCCCCATTCATCTTGTTCTTGGCCTCATTTCCTAAGGAGGTGGTGCTGGTGTGATGGTGTCCCTCCATTGCTTATCTGCCTGCCCCTCTCAGGAGTACCCTGAATTAGGGTCATGACAGCATTAAATTACAAAAAATTCCTACAAATAATGACGAAGAAAATCAGAGGCTGAGTACAGAATGACGAAGAAAATCAGAGGCTGAGTAAAGATGATCAGCTGCCAGTATGGTGGGTCTCGTGGGACTCACCTCACCGTGAAATCGGCTCCATTGCTGTCGTTTGGGGTCTGGGTTTGTCTCAGACAGTGCAAGGGAAGATCGTTCTTGTCACCTCCTTTTCAGCATCTTCCAACAGAGTAAAAAACTTGTTGTCACATCACAACACTGTTGTATGCTTCCTTAATAAATTAGAGGTTGCTGATACTGGAAGGACTCTATTCCCTTCCAAATCCATGTAATCCTGAAGGCCTAGGGATGCATTAAGTGCCTATATGTGCTACCCCACCAAGGATCATAGAACCATAGAATCACAGAATTGCTCAGTTTTGAAGGGACCTTAAAGATCATCTATTTCCAACATCCCTACTGTAGGCATGGGTGCCACCCACTAGACCATATTGCTCAAAGCCCCATCCAGCCTGGCCTTGAAGACTTCCAGGGATGAGACATCCAGAACTTCTCTGGGCAACCTGTTCCAGTGCCTCACCACCCTCACAGTAAAGAATTTCTTCTTATCTAATCTAAACCCTTTTTATAAGCCACATTTAGGTACTGGAAGGTGCTCTATGGTCTCCCTGCAGCCTTCTCTTCTCCAGGCTGAGCAACCCCACCTTTCTTAGCCTGTCTTCATAGGACAGGTTTTCCAGTCCTCTGATCATCTTCATGGCCCTTCTTCTGACTCACTCCATCAGGTCCATGTTCTTCTTGTGCTGAGGACCCCAGAGGTGGATACAGCACTCTCCCTCGCCCTGCTGGCCATGCTGCTTTGGTTGCAGCCCAGGATGAGGTTGGCTTTCTGGGCTGTAAGCACACACTGTTGGCTCATGTTCAGCTTTTCATCCATGAGAACCCCAAGTCCTCTGCCAGGCTGCTCTCCATGAGTCATTCTCACAGTCTTTGCTCACATCTGGGATTGCCCAGATGCAGAGGTCCAAGGAGTCAAGGGAAGAAAAAGGTCTTCATGAGGATTCCCAGGTGCAACAAACCTGTAGGTTGCACTGAATGACTGATAGTCAGGAAAATAATTTAGCGTCTACATCAGAAAGGAACTTTTTAGGGTGGAGAGCTTCCATGTTAACTGCTCAATAATCCCCATCCTTCCCTGGTGGCTCACAGCCACCGCTGCAGGGCTGGGGCAGCTGTGAGAGCCAAGTGGCCAGTGGTAGCATTGCCTTGGAATGTATAACTGATTGTAACTTCCAGCCTGCAACTCCCGTCCATGGAGGAGCTGGGATGTGGGAACAAGGGCCAGCAAGCCTGCCCACTCCCCTCACTTGCCAGGACCTGATGGCTGGGCATGTAAAGCCAAGACACACATCCCCAATGGATGTCCTTGTGAAACATCACCTCACTCAGAAGTAAAACCCCATCCCTGCAAATATAATGATGGATTAAGAATTTCTAAGTGTTGGTCAGACTGATAGCAGAAAATGGAAGAGGTCCAAGTGTTGGTGGCCTTTTGATGCAGTGGAGTGGCTTGTTGATGTCATAAGTTGAGGCGTGGTAGAGTCAGCAACTCCTTGGTCCAAGAGTTCCCTGTGAGCCATGTGGGTTTTTTCTCAACTTTTTTCTTAATTAATTTTCTTTTTTTTCCTGAAATATTGACAAGATTTTCCTCTGCTGAGGTGAGCTTCTCAGCATCTGGCTATGGTCTAGCAGCATGACAGATGCTCAGAGTATCTTTTGGTTATTCCCCAGAGAGAGCAGCAGGAGGCATTGCAAGCAGATCTTTGATGCTGCGGATCAGAGATGGACCCTGGTGAAAACTGGAAGCTGGATGAAACAAACTGGTTGTCTCATGGTGGGATCCACCCCTTTTCCAGTGTGAAAGGAGGTAGGATGTGATTGCTGGTTTTTAATCCACCCAGTGAAAGTGCTGAGAGCCTTCCCAATGTGCTGCTGCCATTCACTGTGCTTGCAGTGGTGCCAGGGGTTTTGCTGGGCTATGTCCAGAGCCAGGCAGTACTTGGTGTGAAGGTGGGAAAGGTCTGACCCAGACTGTCACACTGACACAGGCACTTGGTCTGCAGCTTGTTTTCCTTCTTCAGAGTGGACTTTAAAAGAAAAAAAGAAAAGAAAATAAAACAAAGAAAAAAGGCCCCAACACCCATCTTTTGGCCAGTTAATGTGCCACTTGTGCTAGATGTAACCACCCTCACTCTCCACAATTAGGACTCCACAAATGATCATAGTTGGGAAGGAGTGACAGGAGAACTGATAAAATATTCTCTTCAATCATATTTGTGTGGGATAATTTAGAGTGGCTGCAGGGATGCATGCACTCTAAATTATCCTGTCCTGTCCTATATTGCTGTCCTGGCAAAGACAGGGGGGCTGCCCCAACTGGGGCTTCCTGTGCAAGGACTGTTCAAGGCTTCAGCCCACCTTAGCTGGACATAAGATGTCCCACCTCAAGGCTAGGGTTCATTGCTCTCTAGAAATTGCCTGTTTCAGGAAAGCACTTGAGGCAGATGCAATGAGAAGTAGTTAGCAGTTCTCCTTCCACTATTAGTTCATCTCTACCTAATTTCCAGTCAGCTGCTCTTACTTGCTTTTTAATCCCCATTTGAACATTTGGCAGGAGCAGCCACAAGTGCTCCTTGCTCAGCCCCAGGTCATCTTTGTTACCAGAGGTCCCTGTCCCCTGGGCCAGCACAAGCTGTCCCTCCCTGGAAAAAGTTCTTTCTTTGTCTGGGATGTGCTGTGCCCCAGACTAAAACCAAAATAAACCCACAGCCTTCCAGATGGCAGCACCTTGGGAACGGAAACACTTTGCTTTGGTAAAGTGCTTGCTTATCTCCATCTGTTTCCCTTGGCTTCCCTCTGGTAGCCCATATGCTGGGGGAAGGGAAAGGGAAAAACCAAGATGAGGCATCGCCCCCTTTTCTGTGAGAGCTGAATTACATAAGTAACTTTATGCTTTTGAACCCATAAGTAGATTTATGCTTTTGAGCCCTGGGTTCAATATCCCCAGGAAAGCACCACTGGGCAGCATCCTTACGATAGAACATCCGCTGCTTCTGCAGGTATCCAGCCCAGGGTGGCTCCAGGGGACCAGCACAGGGATGCTTGCTGCAGTCCACTCTTTTCCCCCACTAGAACAATCTCTGGTTCTGTTATTTCTTAAAAGTCTTTGCTATGTGCATGGTCTGTGTGATTGTTTATAGCTCTATTGGTTAAATGCCCATTGACTTCAGGACTGCATCGTGCTTGTGTCTGTAGAGGATGGAAGAGTCACTGCCATCACGAGTTCATAAAAATCCAGACCAGTAGAACAACTGAATATGGATATACATTGGCTTTTGGTTTTGTATGCAGCCCATTGCTATCCTAAACTAGTGGCTCACAGCTTTTTCTAACCATTGGGCCTAAGAGCATTTTATTACAGGGGGCAAGATCTCATAGAAAGGGCACAGGTATGGATTGCTGTAGGGCATCATGCACCTGCCCTTCTCAGATATCCTGCTGGAACCCCTAGGAATACAGGGACCCACAGATTCCAGACCAAAAGTTTTTTAAGTCAAGCCCATTCATTGAAAAAATGCCATGAATTGTAAAACAAAAAAAAACCAAAAAAACCCCAAAAACCCACAAAAACCCCCACCCTCTGCAATTTAAATTTTTTTAATTTGCATTGGGTTTTTCAATTTAGCAGCACTTTTGACATTGCAAGAAATGTTTGAAAATAGCAAAATCCCCACCAACTACAAGGCACAAATGGAATTCAACACTGGCCACATGTTCCTGTGTGGTTGTGGATCTTACTGGCAGTGAGGGATATGTGTGTGTTTTGTTCTGCACCTGGGAGCAGACAAGGATGGGTGGGCTCATTTACGGGATACAAAATAAACCCCGGCAAGTTTTTGATGAGAAATGCCACCAGCTCAGGGATTTCCAGAGCCCGTAGTCTAACCTGTCACAGGCACTGAGTTACTGCAGTGCTGTTATCAGATGCCTCAAAGGTTTGGTCAGCCTCTGAATAATTCTTGCTCCTGCTTGTTAAACTTTCTCCAGCTGCTGTTGTTGGAGGAGACTGTAGCATACAGGAAAGCTTTGCTGCAGGCAGAGTGCTCCTGGCCATGCCCTGAGCACCAGGTAAACTGAAGAAAGGAGTGAAGAGCTGTGGTGTGGACAAAAAGGGGAGCACTACCGGGGATACCAGGGAAGGCACAGATGCGGCAGTGGAGCTTCTGCTCTTCAGGGTTCATCCTGACAAGTCTCTGTTGTGAGATGGTTCTGAGGTTTTTCAATAACAGCTGAATAAAAAGAAAACCTGCAACATGCATATGAAAGCTGTCAGGGTAAAAGCTGAGCAGGGGCTTATCTGCAGTGTGATTAAAACAGCATTGTCACCCCACCTGTCCTCATCTACCTCTCCAGCTGACTTCCCAAGCATTTGTTCTTCTTCCCTCAGACAATGAGCTCTCCGAAGGTGCCCCAGCCCTCTTTGCTCGAGATCAGCTGGGTAAGTCCATGCATGACACATTTTCCTCTCCCTGTTTTTTCTATGTTGAGTAATTAGGAGATGACTTAAACAACAGGACAGCTGCTGAATGCTTTAAAATTTATCAGTGCCAGTGCCTCCTTTCTGTGCTGTTTTTGAATGCCATCCGTCAGAGGGATGGAACAGCTTGACACTAGATGTGTTTGATACCTTCCTATGTCAAATTGGTGCAGGGCTTTTTCCCCTGGGAGAGAAGCTGTTACCTTTCTGGTGCAGAGCACTATAGGATGCTGTGGTTTCTTGGCTGGGGGTTTGAGGCTTAACCGGCAGCTGGTACTGGAGTTTCTGTGACTTTCTGGCACCTTGCAAAATGATGAGGGATTTTTCTTCACCTGGGAGGCAAAAATAGAGATGTGTAAAGCAAGAGTGAAAAGTAAGATACTCTAAGAGAAAACAACCTCAAGTGGGCAAGGGAAGCTGAAGGCTTCAAAGGCTGAATCCATGGGGGAAACTCATTTGGCAGTGATCTCCCCTGAATCCCAGGGTCAAGGTCAGAAGAAGTGTGATTCTCAGGATGAGTTAGAGATGTTCTAGGTAGGGTGGGGTGAGGACTTGAGCTGCAGGATGGGAAGCTTCTGAAAGAGGGCTTCTGGCCACCCAGCACTGGAGGTCTGACATGCATGGAAAGGGGAAAACCACAGATTCACAAAATGGGTAAGGTTGGAAGGGACCACAGTGGGGTCATCTGGTCCAACCTCCCCATTCAAGCGCCATCAATTGCACAGAGTTGCATCCAGATAGTTCCAAAATATCTCCAGTGAGGGAGACCCTCCAGTCACTCTGGGAAGTCTTTTCAAGTGCTTGGTCACCCACACAGAAAGGAAGTTTTTCCTTATATTTAGGTGGAACTACCTGTGCATCAGTTTCTGCCTGTTGCTGCTTGTCCTATTGCTTGGCACCACTGAGAAGAGCCTGGGTCCATCCTCTTGACACCCTCCCTTCAGATACTCATAGACATTGATAAGGTCACCTCTCAGTCATCTCGTCACGAGGCTGAACAGGCCCTCAGCCAATCCTAGTAAGGTGCAAGCCCCTTAATCCTCTTCGTAGCCCTCAGCTCTACCTGTTCCAGGAGCTCCACATCTCTCTTGTACTGAGGAGCCAAGAACTGGACCAGCCCCCAACCCTTCCTGAGAAGAGCATGCTGGAAAGTGTGAATAAGATGTGCTGGGAGATATGCCATTCTCAGGACTGGGTACCCTGCCTTGCTCTGTGGCAGCACGGTGGGACCACTCTGGCACACTGCAAAGTGCACCACCTTGACATGACCGAGCACTGGCCCTTCCTTACAAGGAAAAGGCACCCTCCTCTTCATTTTCAGGACAATAAATTCTCCAGACTTGGTGATATTCAAAAGGTCTCTCGACACAGACCTGGGAAATGGGCTGTAGGTGGCCCTGCTTGAGCAGGGGATTGGACCAGATGAATTCCAGCAGTTCCTGCTAACCTCAACCTATCTGTGATTCTCTGACTACCCTGCCACTCTTGAAACCCACCTTGACCCCAGTAAATATGATCCACATGCACGCACTGGGTACTTACCATGTGTGGCACTGGTGGAAACTTGGGATAGGAGGGTAAAACTGCAGAAAGTGTTTTTTATCAAGTATAACCACCTCCAATGTATATTTCTGCTGCTAGGAGACAGGTTCTTGAAAAAAATTTCTAGAAATACAAAAATACTTAAAAACTGTATGATGCCTCACTGGTTCTAGAATGAGTGGCACATCAAGTGGTTGTCCTCACTTCCAGTGAGGATATACACTTGATCACATTTTAAAGTAGTCTGTGTGAGCTCTCTCCACTTGGTGTCAGGATAGAGACTGCTCTGACATGCATTCACTCAGGGGAGTGTCTTAACAGCAAATGGGAATAAAGCCAAGAGCCTTCCTTTGGCTGCCTCATTCATTACCTGATTGTGGTTAAAACACGTCAAATAACTTCAAAATGCATTTTCTGTGACAGAACTTAGACCACCTCCTTTTATATTCTTGGCTTTTCTTGTCTTATCCTTTGAACAGTGGCATGTGGCCACTGAACATTGTGGCTATCACACTGAACACTGTGGCCATTTGAACAGTGTCTTTCCTCAATGGCATGTGCCCACTTCTCCTAACCTTGACAGACCCTCTAGGTCTTAGTATTTAGTGACAAAGAAAAAGCTCCCTCTTCCAAATAACAAGTTGTGGTCGATTTTTGAAGAAACTCCTCGGATACCACTTTCCTCTGCACAGCAACTTAGACATCCCTCAGTCTGGAAAAGATTATCCAAACCAGTGCTTATATCACCTTACAATTCCACTCTGCTTTCCAAACATAGCACAAGATGTGATTACTCCATCCAAGGTAGACGAGACAGACAAAGGATATGAGATAGCAGAACAAGTAATGGAAATACGATCTCTCCTCACCTTCCTCCCAGCTGGTGAGTTTTCAGCTGGATCAGTCCCCTGACCCGAGCCAGGCATAGCTGTCTGGTTTGCAGTGCCAGGCAAGAGAGGCAGTAAGACCAAGCACAGGTTGGAGAGGGAGAGGACAAGACCATCCCAGTAGCACCTTGGATTTATGCTGTGAAGTGATTTTGTAGCCAAAGAATAACAGGTCAAAAACACTCAGCCTTGGTCAAACCAGCCACCTGAACAGCAGGAGTTATTAGTAGAGGAGCAGCAGATAAAAGAGTATTATAATAACAACATTCTGAGACAAAACATCAATATTGTAATAAAGCATCATCAGGATAAAAATCACAGAAAGGCAGGTCTGAGCAGGACTTCAGGAAGACAGATACACCCCACTTCTGCCTGGAGGCAGGAGCCACTATCCCTCATGTTCACCCATCACCCTTTGTGCAGGACCAACTCATCCTAGCAGCCTTCCCAGGCAACCCAGCCCAGCACTTTGCTGCACTGGAAAGGTTTCCTAAGTGTCTAATTAGATTTCTGTAATTTAAGCCAAAGGCAGGCATAAACAGGAAAAAGGTCTTCCATGGGTCAGACTGAGAGTTTCTTGCCCCCTCTGCAGGGGCTGAAAGGAGAATCCAATGGAGGATCAGTGGAGTGTATCCCTTTCTTCCTGCTCATCATGTCTTCCTTGACCTCTAGTCCTGTGTCCAGTTTTCTGTCAGCTTGTCCCAGCTTGCTGTCAACTGCAAATGTAAAAAGCTGTGCTTGGATTTTGCGTTATTTGTGGAAACGCTGATCAGGACCAGATTCATGAGAGGTTTTTTGCATCATACCATGAGTAACTAACCTCTAAGAAAAGTTTTGACCAGTTGTGCATCCACTTTTTCATATTTTATTGTAGGCCATGTGTTCCTATCTTGCGTACAGTGACACCGTATGACACAGTACCACAAGCCACACTTACACACCAACACATACAGCATCTGCATCTTCTCGCTCATCTACCAGGTTTATCATCTCATTGCCGCAGGTCAGATGAGTCTGGCAGCTCTGTTCTTGCTGAATCTGTGCTGGACGTTACTCATACTCTCCTTTCCTACACATTTGCAAAAATTTTAGTGATTCCAAAGCTTCCAATGATGGAATTAACCATGACTGGGAAATCCTTCCTAACACTTCTTTCTCTCTTCGTCTTAAAGATTTGTGCTCTGCTTTGCCATGCCCAACCTTTGAAAACCACTCTGTGGTCTGTTGCTGTGTAAGTCGGTGCATGGCTCACCTGTACCTTGTGCAGTAAGAACATTTCTGACCTTCCCTGGAGAAGTACCAGGCAAGGGAGGCAAAAAGTGACTGAGGGAGAGAGCAGCCTCTATGAAAGCAGACTCTGAGAAAACTACAGCTGAATTGGGTGGAAAAGACATGCTTGAAGGAAGGTACAGTAGAAGTACAAGAATTATGAATGGCATAGAAGTAAATAAGTGCAAGAGAGACATTGACATAGTGGACATAGTCCAGCAAAGGGTCACAGGGATGATGAAGGAATTGTGGCACCTCTCCTGTGAGAAAAGGCTGAGAGAGCTGTGTGTCATCAGCAGAGAGAAGGAATGGCTCCGGGGGATCTTATCAATGTGTATAAATACCTGCAGGGAGGTTGTAAAGAGGCTGTAATCAGGCTCTTTTCAGTGGTGCCCAGTGCCAGGACCAGAGGCAATGGGCACAAACAGAAACACAGGAGGTTCCCTCTGAGTATCAGGAAACTGTTTTTTTCTGTGGGAGCAACCAAGCACTGGCACATGTGTCTCAGGGAGGTTGTGGACTTTCCATCCTTGTAGTTATTCCAAAGCCATCTGGATGTGGTCCTGGGAAACAGGCTCTAGGTGGTCGTGCCTGAGCAGGGTAGTTAGACCAGACAACCTGCAGAGCCCCTTCCAACCTCAACCAGTCTGAGATTCTGTGAAACAGGGAAAAGCTTAAAATAACCCAATGGAAGTGTCTTCACTCAGCACACAATTCCATTGTGCATCTTGCTGCCACAGAATGTCCAGGGTGCCAAAAGTAGGAATGGGCTCAAAAAGTGATTAGAAAACATCATGGGAGAAAGGTCTATGAAGGGCTCTCAAACTTGATGACGTAGTTAAAACTTCTGGCTCAGGAAGGCAGGTGGGATCATGTACTAGAGGAAACAGCACTTGTTATGTTCCGTGCATTTTCTCTGTAGTCTTCTACTGGAGAGGACACTTGGAGCTCTTAAACTTTGCAATAATCTGATGTGGTCCTTCTTGTCTTTCCTTAGGTCCACAGTGACTAACCAGAAGAAAAAAAAAAACAAACCCACACCTTCTCTTCCTTTTCTTTCTTCATCTGTCTCTCCCCTCCCACAGCTTTGGCTGCTGGATTTCAGCAGATATGAATCAGATGGTGACTGTTGTGTTCCTTTTGTTCTGTAAATGATTAAAACAGAACATTTCACACTTGCTTTGTGGCCCAGCAGAGAAATGCTACATTTTCTCCTTGGCAAATCCTGAGGTGGAATTTCTGGCTATGGAGAAAGTGAGATCAGGGAGAGAAAAACGATCCCAACAGAGGAACATGTGCAGACTGCTTTTCTGTCTCTCTCATGCTTGGCATATCTTCTCCCCATTTTCCATTTCCTCATCCCTCCTCTCTTTTCCACTCCCTTCCCACCCCACTGGCATTTTTTCTGCTTGCTGCTTTAAGATGCTTTAATTGAATATCAGAAAAAAAAAAAGCAGACTGAATGAAAAATGCAAGGTGAAAACCCCCAGCGCAGAAAGCCCTGGGTAGAGTAATGAGGATGTGATGAAATGGAAAAATAAAGTGGGAGTAGGGGGTATGTACCTCACCCTGCCAAAATCAAGATGAATATGTATGGGAGATGCAATATCTCAGTGGAAACCCCTAGGACCTGCGCCTCACATTTCCTAACAGCCGACCAGAGGAGGAATTAGCTGGCTGTGCTATTTATAAGTGCACCCTGGGCACGGTCAGCATGCTGGAGGAGGCTCCCCACAACAGCGGCTTGCAGGAAATACTGCTTTGGTGATACTGTCTGCCTGGGGAATAAACACGCCCAGAAACAAAGTCCCATTGGATATAAAAGGGAAGGAAAGAGAAAGCCCTGGTCCCTGCCCTGTTTCTTCCCACTGCTTTGTAGCCATCCAGCTGGTTTTTTTTCTTTGTTGTCCTGACCTCATCCCATACTGGAGCGAATCCAGAGAGCGAGTGCTCTGCTTAGCTGTCTTCTGCCAGAAACCAAAGAGGTCAAGTTATTAGAGAAAAATGAAAGCTCTTTGGCAGAACTGGAAAAACAGATGTGCAGAGATATTTCTGCTGCCTCCAAATACAATGCTGCCTATGAAATGTGTATCAGAGGCGATCTGATAAATATGCAGAATTGTTGCGGTAGAAATCTTAACAGTGGCTAATTATTTAGCAGGATGAGTTTCTTTGGGGCTTCCCAAACCACTGAGTTTACTGGCTGCCAGGTTACAAGACTACTTAAAAACCTTCTGCAGATGTGGTTTAGAAAGTCGTGCTCCAGTGCTGCAAGAGGATCTGCCTCTGCCCAGTACCTAGAAGTCCTTTGGGGATGGTGAGAATGGGGAAATGTATCTCTGCAGGGCATGTAAAGCCTGTGACTATCGAGAAGAGATATTCTCCACCTGAGGTATGGTAAGGATATCTTTCATGTCAAAGGCTTTGTGGCTTTTATTTAGTAAATTTGCCTGGGTGGAAGTTTCTACACAGTGTATTCTGATTTCTTGATTCAGCTCTTGCTGTGGTCTCCACATTGCAGGGCAGCTATTTGTGCCATCCCTAGAGATGGTTTTAATGGGGCTGGAACCCTCTGGCTGCCCATCAGCCACCATTAAAAGCAGCAGAGACAGCAAGAAGTGGAATTGTGTGCAGGCCTTTGGGGTTGCCGCAGTGTCAGGCGGAGCGGGACAATTATTTGTTTGCTTGCAGCATTTGGAATGTGTGAGATTACACGCATGGCTGGCTGCAAATGTAGTGAGCACCAATACCCGGGTGCGCTCGTGGTTTGGGATGGCCACATCCCTGCTGCAGGGCCTCAGGGGTCCGGCCCCAGGTCTGTCAGTAGCAATTGCTCAGAGCTCCCCAGCCAGCAGGTGTTTGGGATGGTGCAGGGATGCTGAGTGATGCAGGGGGCTGCTAAGGACCAAGCCATGGTGGCACCTGGAAATGCTTCTCCCTTCCCATGTAGCTCACCAAAGTGCTTGGGATATCCATGAGAGGGGTTTGTTTTCCATGGCAGGGTATAAGAGACATGGGATGTGTGGATAATGTGGGTCTCCTGAATCCGTGGCTACCAGGGAGGAGGGAGGCAATGAAAAGAGATAGCACTGTCAGATCCACTCTGATGACCTGACTACTGGAGTTGTGGTGGCACTTGGCCCTGGCTGAGCAGGTTAGAACCAAAAGGGGAGAAGAATTAACTTCTTTCCTTCCCCAAATTCCTTAGAAGAATGACAAAAAACAAACAAACACATAAAGAAATATTAAAATATTGGAGCTATTCCCAAATTTAGGGAACAATATATTTCAATAACATATATAAATAAATAAACAACTTATTAAGTACATATAAAACATATTAAAATATTGGAGCTGCAAAGGGGAGAAGCTTGAGTGGCAGTTGCCTTGCCCTCCTGGGCAGACACAGCTCCCCAGAGGTTATCAGATGTATCAAACCACAAGGGGTTTGAGAACTCCCTCTCCAATCTGCCATCCTTTGTGGCCACTTGCCAGTTTATCAAATCAAAATGTAATTGAACAGGAAAAAATATTTTAAAAATCACGTGGAAACACACACCAGAAAATTAATTACATAAGAGAAAATTGAAACAATATCTTTACTTCAGCAGAAAAAAAGGGTCTTTTCCTTGGGAACATAACAGGATGGCTCACCAGGTTCTTGCAAAGCTACTGAAAGACAAGATGGCAGATAATCTTTTTTCTTGATATATTTGCTCTTCTAGCACCAAAATTATCACTGGTCACCACGCAGCAGTAGGTAAAAGGGGAACACAAACTCTGGGGCCAGAAAGAGAAACAAAATAAGCCCTTGAACAGGATAGATCTGCTTGGTCAAGGGCAGTACAGCCAGATGGCCCCCATGACATAGACCTGGAAGCAGAATAACCAAAATAATGTGTCCCATTTTGCCCAGCCAAATGATGAAGTTGGAACATGACAACTTGAATTGCCACTTTGAACTGGACTCAGGGGACTCACTGGACAGCAGCGCCCTCTCCCATTTCATCTGCCACAGTGAACAAGCACTTAACAAGCAAGGGCAAAATTTCACCTTCATTTTACAGCTGAACTGGTTCATGGTTCACCTGTGCTTATAAGCAAAGCTAACATTTATCTCTGGGGGAGATAGGAAAATCTGAAAAATCCAAGGCAAATTCCTCTTGGCGACCGAGGTGTCTAACTCTATTGTCAAGTTTCCCCATGACTTTGCAGAGGATTTAGGCATTCAAAAACCTGAACTTGGGCTTAATCTTCTCCCACATACTCAGGGCATCTGAAGGTGACAAAGGAACTGAACATCTATCTCTAATCCAAGTCTGGTACCCTAAGCACTGGCCTGTAGTTTTTCTCCCGAAGAGGTCTAGGGTGTGATGGTTCCCCTTGCCCCCTACCTCAAAAAGCAGCATATTTGCAGTTCGCTGCTTCCCTGTTTGAGCATAACCCCAGCCTGTATTAGGTGACTTCAGAGAGACAGGTAATAGATGCTTCAGTTTCAAAGCTTTAAGAGACACTGCAGGGACAGCACGTGACTGGCACCTCACCTTGCACACAGGCATGGAGGGAAGGGCACCTCTGAGGATGCCCAGCTCACATGGCAAACATTGTTCTGGGGTAACTTCTGTCATGGAAGATGCACAGATGCAGGAAGTGAGGAACCTGATTTCACCACTGAATATTTTTTCCTTCTTTGCCTGTTTCCCATATCCTGTAGCTTCCCTGGGTCTTGCATCTGAGCAAAACCCAAACTTTGAGCAAAGCTGGGTTTTGTGATGCGAAAAAGCAATGCCTCAGACTACAGTGAACTACAGCACTCTCCCAGTGCCAGGAGTCCTCTCTGCATCCATACAGTCCTGTAATGATGGCACTGGGCCAGCTCCTGTCTTGCTGTGCCCCTTTATGGTGTTGTGGTGGCAGTGAGTGGGTTCTTCTTCAGCCTGTTGCTGCATTTCTTCCTACCTGCCTTTATCCATTTGGCACAGAATTGAGGAGGGAGAAGCCACCATCAGTCCCTGGGAGAAAGAAGTACAAATACAATGGACAATCCTGGCATCACTGGGCAGCTTGCTGGACTGAAGGAGGTTGAAGCACTGAGATGGGAAAACCCAAGCACTGTCCTGGCAGTGCCACTCATCCCAAAAGATGCCTACCCTGTGGGCCAGTGCTGGGAATAGGGTGTGTTGGGACTGCCCAACCCAGTCTGTGCCCACGTATCTGCAGGGATGGGAACGAAGTGCTGTGCAAACACCAGAGGAGCTCTCCTACCATGTCCTCTCTGTCAGAGCCTTGGCAGCAGAGCTGGAGTGGTCTGGGGAGAGGGAGCAGTGGCTCACTCTAGCCCTAATGAACACTCATCCCTGGGAGGTGGAGTGCCAAACCACAAAGACACCCTGAGCTAGCAAATGTCCTGTGTTCCCATTACCGCAGCGCTTGCATTCAGCATCAGCTGTAAATCCCTCGACATCAAGGGATATGTGCACCCACCACTCATGTGAATATGTGTAATGGAGCAGATGAGCAGCAGGGCAAGGGGCTGCGTTCAGGAATGGGGCGCTGAGTTTAGGAATGGGGAGCTGAGTTTAGGAACGGAGGAATATATGGCCCAGTCAATCCCCAAACAGCCATCAGCTCCTCCATGCACAGGGAGCAGCTAGAGTTCTGGGAGACGAGGAGGGTTAATTCACGGGCCTGGGACTCGGCGTAACCCTTACCAACTGTCCCGCAAGAGACCAGGGAGCATGTGCCGGTACCTAGGACGGGATTTAGATCCCGAGCATCCCCAGACATGAGGCGAGGCAGCCGTGCTGTTATACAGCCTCGCCCCGGGCGTATCCAGCTGTCTTCAGTGGCTTCGTGTGGGGCAGCGAGCCTCCATCCTGGTGTCCAACACTCTCCCGAGCGGGCCGCCCCCACATCCCAGACCCGAGGGGCGAGAGGGGCGGGCAAT